>OX031007.1:216139558-216739558 GCA_943735925.1 Pollenia amentaria | reverse complement strand
TATATCTATCAGTGAAGTAGATGCGATCTAAAAAATTGTCAAATACTCCACAAAAATAATAGACATTCAATAAAAAAAATTAAAATTACTTTTTTATCGGCATTTAAAAAAGTTTGCTTTTCTGATGCAGAGCAGTGATGCATTTACGAACGTACCCATGTTTATAACACTGCCCTCACCCATGATCAAACTGATCAGATTCTGAAAAAAGCTTAAAAAAATATACGTATCTCTTAGTTTTTCTAGATCAATTCATTTCGGTTTTTTGACGGCAATTTGATTTTTAATGTGAATTAAGTTGTGACGACATTAATACACGGCAAAGTGTAGTCCCTCATCGAGATCGATAGCTGAGTTAAAAGCTGTAACATTATGTCGACTGCAGTGCACTACACCTCCAGGGTGAGGCCGAGATTCATAATCAATAATTTAAGTACGTTTGAAATTTATTTTAAAACAAAATGTTTATACAAATGTTTCTTAAAACTGATTTCAAGTTTAAATAATTTATTTATGAATACGGCACATAGTGTTTATTTATAAAAAAATTATTTTACTTACCGTATGTTTTTTAAGCAAATTTTTTATTATTATTGTACAGGAAGGAATATGAGCTATTTCATCAATATTACGACTTAATTGTTATAATTATATCAACTTTTATTCTTTAGTTTCTGAATAAAACTTTAATTGGATCGTGAATAATTTTTATTTTTTGCTTGATATATAACAATTATTTCTTGATTTCTATATTTTGCATAAAAATAATCATTTTTATTTTGGTATTATGTCTTAAGCCAAAGCTGAACTTGCTAAACGTGATTGTAAAAAAGACTTGATATGTGAATCTTCAAATATCGTTTCTACTTAAAATAATGGTTTTTAGTAAGAAAAATACAAAAATCCAGAAATATTCGTCATATATCAAGCACAAATTAAAAATTTTAAATACTCGCTGTGTGCCAAAAACAAAAATTAAGCTCAAAAATAAGAATTATTTGCAATAAAAAATATAACTCAAATATAATTTTGAACAGTTTTGTACATAAAAGTTGATATGTTAAAAATCCCGGGACTCATAAAAATAAATCTCGGGATTCGGGATTTCCCGTTTGGCATCCCTACTTAAGACCTTCAACATGCAACCAGCAGACAACCTTCACATACATATTTGCATTTGACTTAAAACTTAAAAGCATTGTAATATACATAGATCTACATCACATGTTAAAACCTGAATATCTCTTGATGTGGCAACATTTGCAAAGTCTTTTTACATTTTAAATTCCCAAGAACTTATTTACCGTTATCGTGTGCAACTAAGAGGATCAAAAAGTGTATTTTATTATATTCATACCGTTTCGAGCCACGAAAAATGTCGTTTTACGGTTAGTCAGAGTGATACTGCGAAAAAAAATACATAAACAGATTACCCAATTGTCGGCTTCTGGATAAGAGGGATCTTATGAAAACTTAGGTTCCTAGGGGAACGTTGATTTTACAGCGGCGGTGTAGAAAGACAGCAACGTGGTTACCATCTACATATATTATCTCTCAACCTGTAAGAAGGATAAGTCGGTATGATAAACGACTAAAACAAAATGTGAATATACCTAGTCCAAAAGTTGTGCAAGAGTATAACATACATATGGGTGGACTTGACCTGATGGATAGCTACTTAGGTCATTATTCTATAAGGATCGAAAGCCTCAAAATGTTAATGTTGCTTATACTACCACATTTTGAAACTTGCGATAATCTTGGCTAATTTCGTAATGACTTGGCTGATAGCCCTTGCAAAATAGGATCTGAGTCAAGTGAAAATAAAAGGGGTCAGCTTAGCAATAGCTCCCTTGAAATATTCATCTCACTCTTTGCCATCCATAAATATGTGAAAAGACGGTGTTAACACTGGCATATATTTGCAAACCGATTGCGATGCAAAATACCGGAATACACGACCAGAAATGCAAGGTGCCTTTATGCTTAAATGCAAAAAATAACCGTTGTTTTTAAATTTCCATACTTTATAATATTATTTATTAATAATTTTAAAAAACATGTTTGAAATATGTAAACTTTCTTTGTAAGTAGTTCATTATAAGAATTCAACGAATGATTATGCATGATGATGTAGAGATATGTACATCAGTATGTTTTTCTCAAAATAAAAGAAAAATACGCATATGGTGGTAAAAATTTCTTTCCTTCAATTACATTCATTTTCCAATTGATTAAAATTTGTTTTACCAAAAATAAAAAATCATGCATTTATGGGTTAAACAGGAAATTCCCTGTATGTTTAACTTTGTACAAACATTTTATATTAACGACGCAACTTCGAAGGCATACGTTGGAAGCTGAAACAAAAACGACGCAACTAATATAAATTTTAAACTTCGAAACGACGCAAGCCGAAGCGACGTAAACCGTTAAACTTTCACTGCGATTCCAAAAAATTTTATTGCAACCGATTTGATTGCAATTAAATAAATTGCATTCAATGATTTCTAAAAAGAGAGATTTTTTTAAAATCAACTAATGAAAGCAATTCCGTTAAACTCATTTTTAATTTCAATGCCAATTGATTGCTGCAGTTTTTTACATCTAACATTATTATTATTATTTCTTTCTTTATTAGTATTTTAAATACTTTTAGAGCCACTTTTTGGGTTTGAGATTATACTTAATCTTATTCTATAATTAGCTAATCTGAGAATTAAGTTTAACTAGCATTAATTGAATTTGATATTTTTGGGTGGTGGCTTAAACCATGCAGTGCTACCATACTGAAAACAAATAAATGGCAACATTTTTTTGCAAATGTCAAATTTTTTATCAAAACAACATGGATGTTTCCAAAGAAGAAGAAGAAAATGCGCGAATTCAATACTGTTTACAAGCTACAAGTGTTTAAAGAATTACTAAAGAAAAAGTTTAAAAGAAAAAATAAAGAAATAAAAATATATACAAAATAAATGCATAATCCATTTCTTTATAATTTTCTTAAAATTCTTTTTTGTTTATATTTTTGCAACAGCTGTTTATGTTAAACATGTGTATATTGACAGTTAAATATTAGGTTTAAACTAGCAAAAAAAAGTTTAAAAAATACAACTCAAAAAGTTAATACGGAGATTAAAGTTAATTTAATCGCTAATCTCTAACCCAAAAAGTGGCTCTTAATGTACAATATGAAACATTTATGTATCAGATATATCGAGCTCAATTATAAATTAAAATTCTTAACTATACATACAATACGTTTATTAAATATATTATTATTCTGTTCCGTTTTTATGCTGTTTGGCAAAGAGTTGTATAGCTGTAATCCTTTTTAGAACAGCGATCGTTGCATTGCGGCTGTTGATGTCCTCTGAAGTCTAAAATCTTCAATATTTCTAAGTCGGTAGGGTTGAGCCTCTCTTACGTATAGTATTTTTTCCGGAGCTTTTCCGATTTTTATTTTTTGAATAAATTTTATTGTGTTTAATATAAGTCTTTGTTTTATATTTAGCCATCTAAGTGATTGTAACATGAAATTAATTAATGTGTACCGGTTACATTTTAATATGACACGCATTGATTTATTTTGAAGTTTTTGCAGTCGTTCAATTTGATTTTGTGTGCAGCATGAGTATATAATTGTTGACCCGAATCCGAAATGAGGTTTAATCAATGTGTTATATATATTAATTTCTGTTAATATAGATAATTGTTTTCGCTACCTTTTGAAGAAACTTATTTTCTTGTCGATCTTTTTACAAATATATTCGATATGATTTTTGAAGTTTAAGTTTTTGTTGATTATAAACCCCAAATACTTAATTTGCTCTACCTTTTCAATTATTTATGTTATCATTTATCTTAAAAATTATATTGCTATTAGTGTTATTTTCCATTAATTTTGTTTTCTTTTCGTTTAATTTCAGTTTGTTCATGTATATGATAAATAGTTCTATGTCCTGGATGCTGTATTTATATAATTTTTGCAGTAGTACATTTTTATCTATCGTCTCAAATGCTCGTTTAAAATCCAAAAATATTGCAACAATTTTTCTACTTTTTTCTATTTTTTCCATATATTTATTAGGTAATTTACTGCTGTTTCACATGAGAAATTCCTCCTAAATCCCGATTGATATTTGGATATGAAGTTGTTTGATTCCATATACTTCTCCAATTGATCCTTAACTACTTTTTCGATTAGTTTCTCGCATGTCTTTAATGTGTTTATTGGCCGAAAGTCTTCGTATTTTGTTGTTTCTTCCTTTCACACATTTAAAGTTACCGATTTTAATTATTCACCTCTCTGAACAATAACCTACTATTATCTCTGTTTACTTGTTCATCCACTTAACAGCTGTTGACACATCTCGCTTGTAAGTTACACAGCACGTGCGGTTTAAAAGAGAAAGAATAAAAACATTTATTTCTAAATTATTCTTAGGGCAAGTGATACTATTTTATTAGAAATACCAACTTTTTTTTTAATTTTGTATAAAATAAAAGTAGAAATGAAAGTGTATCCAGAATTAACGAATTCTCGCCCAATATTTAAAGTTATACCGGAAGAATTAAATGAAGTGAGTGATAATTGAAAAGTTTGCTTAACGCAGTTCTAATACAAAAAAATTGTTTTGTTTTTTTTAGCATTTACATGCCTTGGGTGCTCCGCATTTGGACTCCTTTAACGAACTAATCGACTATGGCCTAGTCAATGTTGCCAAACATATGCCACCATGTAGTTTTAAGACACCAGCGGGAGAAAAAATCGACTTGTATTTGGAGGCCATTCATATAACCCAACCTCAAGTACCTTTGACCGTAATTGATGTAAAAGATCGCAATATTTATCCTGCTGAAGCGAGACAATTGCACAAATCATATACGGGTAATTGTACCGTTAAGGTGGGATGGCGAGCGGATGGGGTGGAAAAGGCACCCATTGATGTGAATTTAGGCGAAATACCCATCATGTTAAAATCCAAAGTGTGTAATCTGGGCAATAAGACACCCAAAGAAATGGTCAAACATGGCGAACATGATTCCGAATGGGGAGGCATTTTTATTATCAAGGGAAATGAGAAAATTATACGTATGTTACTCATGAGTCGTCGTAATTTTCCAATTGCCATTAAAAGAAACACTTGGAAAAATCGAGGTGCTAATTTTAGTGAAATGGGTATTATGATTAGATCAGTACGAGAAGATGAAACTTCCTATAATAACGTTTTGCATTATCTCAACAATGGCACATGCAAGCTAATGTTTTCGAATTTAAAATTTATGACTTATGTCCCAGTTTGTCTCATTATGAAGTGTCTGGTAGATTATACAGACGAAGAAATTTATAATCGTTTAGTTTATGGATATGAGCAAGATCAGTACTATGTGAGTTGTGTTCAGCAAATGTTACGGGATGTTCATGACGAAGGTTTACATACCCCAGGTCAATGTAGAAATTACTTGGGTCAAATATTTCGTTCAAGATTTCCCGAATTGCCTGTTTGGAGCACAAATATTGAAGTTAATGATTTCATAATGCAGCATAGGATATTTATACATTTAGACGCGAATGAGGAAAAGTTCGATTTGTTGGTTTTTATGATTCAAAAGTTATATCAATGTGTTCAGGGAAATGCTAAAATTGAAAATGTAGATTCGGTTATGATGCAGGAAGTGTTGACATCGGGTAAGTGAAAAAATGTAAAAAAAACTTTACTGGTTAAAAGTTCACGGAGTTGGAAAAACTTTTATAATATAAAATTTTTTTGAAAATGAAATAACTTCGAATTAAATATTGTGCTAAGTCTGATCTACTCTTTTTGTACTTCCTTTTCCTTTATAACTTTTTACCTGGTTTAAGGTCACTTATATCAAAAATTCCTCGCTGATCGTATTGAACTTTGGCTTCAATTCGCCAAAAAGATGGTTTTAAAGAAACTAAACACCCCAGATGCTATATTGACCTCAAACATTTTAATCAACGTATTGCGGGGCATGAGTGGTATAGGACGTGCTATGGAATCATTTTTAGCTACAGGCAATGCATCTTCACGCAGTGGTCTAGGTCTAATGCAAAATAGTGGTTTGGTTATAATGGCCGAAAATATTAATCGCATGCGTTATATGTCCCATTTCCGTGCAGTGCACAGAGGTTCTTTCTTCACCACCATGAGAACCACCGAAGCTCGTCAACTGTTACCAGATGCCTGGGGTTTTATTTGTCCAGTACATACTCCTGATGGTACTCCTTGTGGTTTATTGAATCATTTAACAGTAACCTGCAGAATTTCCGCCATGCCTGACAAAAAATTGGTAGATGTGAGTATTAAAAGTGTTTTCTTTATTTTAGTTTTAAAATCGACTTGATTATTTTAGAATATTCCGAAAACTTTGGTAGAAATGGGTATGGTACCTATTGATTCCGACTTAAGAAATCCCTCTAGCAAACTTTTTGTGGTATTCTTGGAAGGCAAACTTTTGGGTCACATAAGACAAGCTGATGCCACCAAAATTGTGGATAATTTAAGGTTGTCTAAAATTGTGGGCAAATTACCAGAAATGATGGAAATTGCTTATATACCCTATAAGAAGAAAGGACAATTCCCTGGACTATATTTATTTGTTGGTCCAGCCCGGTTAATGCGTCCAGTAAAAAACTTGGCCTTAAATAAAATTGAATATATTGGTTCATTAGAACAAGTTTATATGGAAATTGCAGTAGACTTAAAAGAAATGTACCCGGGATTTACCACCCACATGGAATTATCTAAAACAGATTTCATGAGTAATTTGGCCAATTTAATACCTATGCCCGATTACAATCAATCACCACGGTGAGTAAGAATGTCTTAAAATGAACTTGTAAAATATTGATTTATCTTTTAGTAATATGTACCAGTGTCAGATGGGCAAACAAACTATGGGTACTCCATGCCTTAATTGGCCTAAGCAAGCCTCCAACAAATTGTATCGTTTACAGACCCCTTCTGCGCCTTTGTTTAGACCTGTGCATTATGACAATATCAATTTAGATGATTTTGCTATGGGTACTAATGCTATTGTGGCTGTTATTTCTTATACTGGCTATGACATGGAAGATGCTATGATTATTAATAAATCTGCCCATGAACGTGGTTTTGCTTATGGTTCGATTTATAAATCGAAGTTTTTAGAAATGCGTGGCACAAGTTATTTTGCTCGCAATCCTCATATGCCAGAACTAATAAAGTATTTGGATAACGATGGTTTACCACATCCTGGAACACAATTAACACATGGCTGTCCGTTTTACAGGTGAGAAAATGTTGCATATATATATATTTTTTTTTATTGTGATCATTGCATATCATTAAACTAATAAAATCCGTTTACAGTGTACAGAACTTTAGTCGAATGTTGATTAATTTTTTTAAGTGATAATTTAAAAAAAAAATTTAATTATTCCTTAAATTTGTTTTAGGGTTTAATAGAGGTGATACTATTAGATTTTATACTTATTTTTTATCCCGGTTCTATTAGTTATAAATTTGTCTTGGTTAAAAAGATTTTTGGGGGTGAGGTTATATGGAGTCTATATTCAATCAAAGACTTATCTCGCATCTAATTTAGTTGTGCGATTCCAATGAGGAAACTTTTGATGTTATGATATCATTTTTACACTAATTCCTTTTAGTTTTTTAAGTGATTTGAGGAAGAGGTCCTATCAAAGAAGTTTAATGTATTATGAGTTTACTTTCAACATATCGAGCACTTACTACAAACAGCTTAAACGACAAAAGCAAAATTTTACATGAGAAGGTTTTTTCATTCTATCTTGTTGAATTAACAATTCAACAAACAAATTTTTGTATGCACGAAAAGGGTCTAACTATTTTTGCATATTAGATGGATAGCGGCTATATTTCGCTCTTGAGCTTTTTCAGTCACTCTGATGATCTACTAAAGAAGATTGTGTCGGTTAAAAAATTGAATATTGTGACCATTAGAAAAATTTTTACAAAGACAGACCATCTTCACATTACACACACAGGCTATTCGTATTGTTATTTTCGAAAACTGATTTGAATTTTTTGGGTTTCAAAAAGTTTACTCATGTTTATCATTTTAGTGAAAAAAAGTTGGGCATAAAGAAAATCACCTTTTATTGCCAATTTTATAGCAAAAAATAATTTTTTTTTTTTACTTTTTGGCTTCAAATTTGGTATTGGCAATATTAACAAAAACGATATTGAATTTATCGACGATGTATTTTTTTACATATCAAAATGTTTTGTTTCTGTATGTTTGTATGTTTAATTGGTCTCCTTTTTACAATTTCATTTTAAAACATAAATTAATGAATTCTGTTTCTCTTAATTTTTTGATTCTGATTTTTTTTTTTTTTTTTTTTGCTTATTTGTAGCAAAATTTTTTGAAAAGTACATGAATACTAACTTTTTTCTATTGAACAATTTATGTTCTCATTTACTTTGTTTTGTTTTAACGAACGTAATTTTGTAAAATGAGTTAAGTTCAGTAAAAAAAAATAGAAAAAACTTTTGAGAAGAATTTTGTTGCACTTTGTTAGTTTATGAAAATATAGAAATGGCAGGCTTTTGTCTGTAAACCAGTGTGGCCAGGTCTTAAAAATTTTACAGCTAAATCTGGCATTAGACATGGCCAAAAAATGCTAAAAATGATTTTAGAAAATGCTAAAAATAATGCTCAAATTTTTTCAATGTTTTTATTTAAAATTTATTACCAGTATGAAATTTTATTCAAAACTAAATACATTTTAGTGACTTTTTTTAACGAAATTTACATAAATTGTAATATTTAAGCATTGGGTAGATTTTGGTTAAACATCAGATACAAAAAAATATATAGCGCAGGTAGTTGTTACGGATTTAATAATTGTTTTTTTTTCGGCCCCTGAACTTTTACCCTTACCCAATATATCGTGCCATGACACTATATCATTTAATTGCGCATCATTATATGCCTCACATTGTTTTTTTATTATGCGCATATATGCAATTCTGCCTCAAAATCGTGCCCTTACGCATACTGTACATAGGACAGGCATAGGGATTTAGGGTATTTCGCCTGTCGTAGGTTGGGGAAGGGACAAATGTACCCCTATATGGCGTAAGAGCGTGCCATATTATCACTCAGGCGGTCTTAAATACAATCATTTCGCCTTGCTTCCTTTCGTGTTGCTATTGATTTTTTTCCCCTGTGTAACTACTGATATTTTAAACATACTTCCAGGGGTGTGAAGTATGTTATATGCTTACGTGCCAAAACCCTGGTTAGGAATCATTTTGCTTACTGAGCTAGCGGGCCAGCTTTATACCCCCTTAACTCGTTTTTGGAAACGTTATTTGATTTTTTTTTTTAAGTTATATAACGGCGCGTAACATATATGCCCCACGTTGGGCGCCATAAAAATGCGTTTTTTGAAAAATAAAAATATCATTTCAACACAATTGAATTTTAAGCACAAATTTTATTTTTCAACAAAAATTTTTTTCGCATTGTTTACCAAATTTTATAAAAAATTTAACTTCTTCTTGAAAAATAAATTTTTTTTTAACCAACAATTATTTAAATTCCTTTAAACATGCATCTATCATTATCATCATCCTCTCCAAAAGAAGAAAAATAAAAAATATATACAATGTATTTCAATTTTAGCTACTACGATACGGAGGAATCCACCTATAAAATAGTTAAAATGGACGAAAAGGAAGATTGCTTGGTCGATAGCGTCAGATATTGTGGTAGTTTTAAAGCCACTGCACATCGAATGGCATGTATTACATTACGTGTACCACGTCCTCCCACTATTGGTGATAAGTTTGCTTCTCGTGCTGGTCAGAAAGGTATTTGTTCACAAAAGTATCCCGCTGAAGATTTACCCTTTTCCGAGACTGGTCTTATACCCGATATTGTGTTTAATCCTCACGGTTTCCCTTCTCGTATGACAATTGCTATGATGATCGAAACAATGGCCGGTAAAAGTGCTGCTTTACATGGCCTGGTGCATGATGCCACACCATTCCGTTTCTCCGAAAAACATACTGCAATCGATTATTTTGGTAAACTACTAGAAGCTGGTGGTTATAATTATTATGGGACCGAACGTTTGTACTCTGGTGTTGATGGCCGTGAAATGACTGCTGATATTTTCTTTGGTGTTGTTCACTATCAACGTTTACGACACATGGTGTTCGATAAGTATCAGGTGCGTTCAACAGGTCCTGTGGATGCTATTACCCAACAACCTATTAAGGGTCGTAAACGTGGTGGTGGTGTACGTTTCGGTGAAATGGAACGTGATGCTTTAATATCCCATGGTGCTTCTTTCCTACTACAAGATCGTCTCTTCCATAATTCCGACAAGACTTATTCACTTGTGTGTAACAAATGTGGTAGTATATTGGCCCCCTTAAAGAAAATCGTTAAACGTTCAGAAAATACAGGTAAATTACAATCGGTTCCTGATACTTGTCGTTTGTGTGGAGATGGCACTGGTGTTGGCTACATTGAAATTCCCTTCTCCTTCAAATATTTAGTTACCGAATTGAGTTCTGTTAATATTAATGCTAGATTTAAATTAACGGAAATTTAAGGTAAAATATTTGTTTAAAATTGAGTTACTCTATTTTAAAAACAAAATATATGATTAATTTCTATTAAGTTTATTAACTAAAATGTAAACTCTATTAAAAATTAGTTTTGCAATAAAAATAGTTATACATCCATATATTTTTATAACAAAAAATTTGACGATATTTTGACTTAAACAAGGCGAATTCATTACAGATAGCTTTGAAACAAAGATAATAAACAAAATTTTTACATCCAACAATTATAAAGTCCCAACTATAAAATGCATGAGCTTGCTTAAGCTGCTGTCAAAAATGATCAAAAAGCCTATCAAATGCATTAAAAAATAAAACAAAAACAAAATCAAAAACATTTGATTCCGTACGGAATGTGTGATCTGTTTCGCACTTTGCTTGCAAATAACAGTTTCCAAAAACTTAACAAAAAGTTTCCTTAAGTTCAATATGGTTTAACACATATCGTCAGCTCATTATTGGTTTGGCGCATATGCCAAAAAGACGTAGTAGAGAAAAACGACAATGAAAGTTTACATGAAGTTTTCTCAAAATATACCCGATGGATTTTTTTTATATTCATCACTGCTTCTGGCATATTTTTCAAAGAAAAATTTAAATTTTTGTGATCGTTAATGAACGAACTTAGAAGTATTTTATTGAAGGTGAAAATTATTGTTTTGGGCATACGCCACTTTTCTAAAAAGTTATTTTTAAAAAGTAGATTTTATGCTGCATACGTATACTTACTGTTGTGTATTGAGTTGTTGATGTTGAGTAATGAAGCAAAGCTAGAGTGATATTTAATTTGTACGTTAATACTTAATAATTTCGTGAAACAGGCTTTGGATTCAGCAAGGGTCTATTAAAAATATATGGACATACCCCATACCTTTCTCCTTTTTTTTAATGGTCGGTAAGTCAAATCAATAATGAGCTGACGATGTATTAACTGATTTATTTGTTCTTTGTACACTTAAGGATCTATTATGTACAGCATTAAGGGTCAATTCAAAAATACTAAAAGCTCTTAAAAGTATCGTCCGAACTTTTCCTTATTTTTGCATCGCTCTTTAATTGTGACGTTCTTAGAAAGTTTTTAGAATGTTTCGATAGATCATCGATTTTATTTTTATAAAATTACACAAAAACCACATATTCAATCCCAACCCTATAATACCCTACACCACAGTATTAACAGACGAATTTCATCCGAATCAAAATTTTTGCTGAAAAATGCCATCGATTTGTTAATGCATATTTTAAGAATTCATATTATGATGGTTTTTTCAAATTATTTAAAAAAAAATTAATACATAAAAATATTAAATTACTGTTATTTTATGGCTTAGCGTAGCCTTTCCGATGTGCAAAATCACCGTTTGCTGTGTAATTTTAAATGATTTTGCAAGATGTTTATGTGTTTGAATCTGATGTCTCAATTTATGAAGTGTTAGCACACAATATGCAATTGGATCCAGAAAGAGAAAATGCATGGCATTATGGCCCTACTCATGTAAAACGCATCGCAACGCCAAAGAATTGCGTTGAAAGCACTTTCTACAGAAATTCATGTACCGTTTTAAATTTTGCAACGCCACAAGCAATGCGGCGTTTGAAATGTTAAAACGAAAAGTGAATTTCTGTAGATAGCAACAACAAAATTACAAAATATTTATGACATTGTTTGTGCTTTCAATGCAATGCAAATTTTAAACAACAATTTTTTCGATTCTATTTTGTTGTTGTTAACAGTAAAAGAATTCGCTGTACAAATAGGTATAGCTTTTAAATCTTAGTACAGCCAATAAAAATTAAGTTTACTTAGATTTAGGCTTATTTAATTCTATTAAAGCAAACCGTTTTCGAAGCAACCAGTTTTCCTGAATGGCTTAATGTGGATTCTCTTAAAGTTGACAGAGGGGTTCCGCAAGTTTCTATTTTGGGTCCCCTGCTGTTTTTGTTGTATATATATAAATGATCTGCCAGAGATATTGGGTCATTGTGCAATACAAATGTATGCTGGTAATGTACAATTGAACTTAACCCATTTTTCGCCGACCGGTGCACAGTGGCGCCATTTGAGTTTTTTCGTTGTAAAAATCATATCTTTTGAACCGAATAAGATAATTGAACAGTTTAAACAGCATATGATAGATAACTGTTCAGCCTATGAAATGAGCGTTTGGAAAGGGTGCTATGCTTTGTAGGGACTTATGGGTTATCAAAGTTAAAATTAGTAGAAAAATCAATTTTATGGTAACTAAAAAAAATTCTTTTTACATTTTTAGATTGTTTTTATTTTTTTTCTTTAGGGTTTTATGTTTTAAATTATTACCCAACAAATTAAAAAAAAAATAATTTTTTTTTAAAATTTATTTTTGCAATTTTCTGTAAAATATTCATCACAATTCGTAAGAGAAGGTATATCTAAAAGACTAACCATTTCTAAACTATAATTACTTTGTAACTCTATTCGTGACTTCACATGCCGCAGGGAAGAAATAAGTGGATCGGAAGATGCTGCCAACATGTTGAAGAGGTCCTCATTTTGCCTATTAGATCAAACTACTGTCAGTCAAAACATATAAGGGATGGACGCCATACAATTTCTGCAACCATGTCTTTTTAACCTTTTTTACTTCTAGAAGCCAAACGGGCACGTACGGGCAGATAAAACCTTTTGAATTATGTAAAGAAATAATCAAAGAACAGGTTTGGCAAATATGGCAAATATAGAAAAATATAGATTTTTTTTATTTTCTATATAGATTTTATTTTTTAAAAGTTTCCTATAACATGGGTTTATTCAAAACTTCGTCGGCGCTCATGAAAATTTTGAGTTTTGCAACCTCGTTTGCTCTACGGGCGCCACTGTGCGGTGGTTGTAATCACCAGCACTCATACTGTTTTTTTTTTTTTGTCAGTTACTTAAAATCTTTTTTCGTTATTATATTGTCAGTTTACTTAATGCGGCAAAAAATGAGTTAAGTGCCAAAATAGACGGTGTAAGTTTTTGTATTAATTTCATAAACAATGATATTAATAGAGTTCATCACTGAGCGTGCATGAATGGTTTGTGCATAAATCTTTCGAAATCTAAATGCATTTTCATATCAAAGAATAATAAGAAAACACTTAAAAACAATGCTTCATTATTAATCAACAAAAATAAAATCGACTTTGTGCTATCGTTACAAATTTAGGAATTACGTTCAATGCTGAACTTTCGTCCATATTTGTATTATTGCAGGAAAGGTACACGGAATGCTTAGGAACATGTGCTATTCAATCCATTTAATATGCGATTGTTATTAGCTAAAACTTATATTATACCGGGTTTACTATATGGATGTGAAATATTTTCCAATTGCCACACCTCCGATTTTCACAGACTTGCAGTAACCTATAATAATATATATACTTTAGTAGAACTGATAGTATTTCGTCGTACTCCTTTCAGCTTTATGACATGTGCTTTGAAAACTTACTTAAATACAAAAGCCTCTTCATGATGCATAAAATAATATATATAAAAGAGCCCGAAGATATATTTAGAAGAATTACTTTTGCCAAAGATTCATACGGTAAGAATTGGATTTCTCAAAAATATAGAAATCTTATCTCTTCGGTACAATTTTTTAACTACCCAATTAGTCTCAGGAACAAATTAGCATTACGTTTTCAAACGCTAAGTAACACTGCGACCTTTAAAAAGGAATTATTATATTATTCTAAAAATCTTTAATATAGTACATATATCTATTTAATTATTAATTGTTTTTTTTTATTTTTTTTATTAATTTTAATGTATAGCATTTTCCGTTTAAATAAAACCTTTTTCAAATTAAACGAAACCTTTATCAAATTAAACGAAACCTTTTTCAAATAAAACGAAACCTTTTCCAAAATAAACGAAACCTTTTTCAAAATAAACGAAACTTTGTTCAAAATAAACGAAACTTCAAATACAGTTGAACATTTTTCAAATTAAATTAAGCCATTTTTAAAATTTTGTAAGGATTTGGCTTTTTGCATTGTGATTAATGAAGAGCTTGTCCACTCGCCGCTTTAGGAATTTGGATGATCATGTCCATAACATTGTTCGCACAATCATTTTGATTAATTTGTGCGATACTTTCCTCAATTTCAATACGCTCAGTGTAAACGTCACTTAATAATGATCGGGCATGGAATTTTAACTTAGAAAATGACTTCTCTATCGGGTTCAGCATAGGGGAATAAGGTGGAAAAAGTTTTAATGTACATTCACTTTTGTCCACCATATGTCGTATTTCTTGCGATTGATGTATTCTGGCATTATCCATAATTAAAAGTGAGTTTTGTAGCTCTGAACTGCTTTAAATTTTATCTAAGAGCTCCCGAAGAAAAACTTGGAAACGGGCCGAATTCACAGTGGAAAGAGTAATAACTTTATGGCCAACAACGCCAGCCTTATTTATCGCAGCTATTAGAGTCACGTTTCTTCCCCTAACGACACAATAACATGAGCTATTTCACCTACTTTAGCTCGTGCTTGTGAGCGCCGTAAGTGTAAGTTAAACCCTTACTCATCTATTATAAAAATCCTTTTTTTCTATTCTTGCGGAGACCAAATTGCAAATTTTGATGCATACTGTCTACGGTTTTCAACGTTGTTGCACTATTCATACGGTCCATTTCGATGGAAGCCATTTTCAGCGTAATCTTGAGTTCATTCAGGCCATTGAAAATTGTAGAAAGAGCTAACGCCACATTGAATTGTTCAAATAATTTTTTGCGAGTATATTTCAAGGTTATTCCTCGGTTGGGTTTCTTTCCACAATCGTCTCAATGTTTTCCAGGACTTGGGGTTTCCATTTTGTTGGTCTATTTTTTCCACGAGGAAGTTCCACTAGTTCGCAATGGTTCTTTTTATATCGTGAAATTATGGTTTTGGTGGTGTTTATATTTACAGAAGTTATACGAGCTGCTTCCGCGATGGTATTACCCTCATACAATTTTATAATCATAAGTTTCACGTTTATTGAAATTTTAGCATATTTTCCTCTACTTTTTTTTTGGATCTGCTTACTTCTGCTTCATCAAAATCCACTCATTTTCAACTTTTGACTTTGAATGTGCAATTAATACTTCTTTCATATTAAATTGCATTGACAAGTATATATAAATTCGTACAACCGTTATCAGAAACCAACCCAGCTAGTATAGGTTGTTTGTTAGACGATTATGTTCAATATACAACTCCTAAAAGAGTCTTCTGATGATTATCTGACGAGTTACAAAAACAAAAACATCTACATTTTTTTTATTTATTAATTTTTTATATATTTTTGACACGCTCGTTTTTTAATCTTGGAATGAACCTTTTGCGACTCTCTGTAAGAGTCATATAAGAATTACTGAGCTACCTAAATAAGAGCCAATACAATTTCAATAAAACAAACGGACCTAAGGATCTGTAAAATAAGATTTTCAGACAGGATGGTGTTGATTTCGCGACCTTTAGGTTTGTTTGATATAAATTGTATGAAAATTAGAAGTTTTGACATGAAAAACACGCTTGATGCCCTTATTTAGGTAGCTCAGTTATACGGCTGAGCATTTTACGAGTCGTAAAATAATCGCTACGTGAGGTTCATACGACCCTTGCCATACTTTTTGAAAGATTCGTTAGATAATCTCTACATACATCATAAACGATTCCCTTTAGGATTAATATAAGAGTCGTTTGCTGTGTTATGGAAGAATCTCTCATACGAATCAGCACGTGTAACAGTTTCTCCCGTGCGAGGAATAGTCTACAATTAAAAAATGAGCTCGTCGACGATCAAAAACACTAGTCATGAGATTTATTTTGAATTAAGTTCCATTTATTTTGAATAAAGTTTTTTTTTTTAAAAAAAGGTTTCGTTTAATTTGAAAACGGATTTATCTAAACTGAAAATGAGATATGTATGCATAACTTAATTTAATGATACAATTTTTATATGTTAAATTTGCTATGCAACATACTTTCTCTGTGAATTATAAGATTTATATCTTGTTGTGATAGGTATTAAATAACAAAGTTAAAGTTAAAAACAAGTTTAGTTGAAATGTATGTCAAAATTTAGAAAAACAAATACAGTAAGTATGTACACTGTCAAATTTTCTTTAAATAATAAATGCATATTTCTGTTTTATGCTCATATTTTTCAATAATAAATGAAACCACTTCTACGCCCTAATAATTATCATATTTTATGAAAACTTATTGAAAAAAGCATAGGAATCCAACCTTGGGGTGTAAAATGTATGACCGACCTCCATTAGATTTTTGTCTTAAACATTTTCTCAAACCAACTTGCCCTTTATTTCCACCCCTTAGGGGGATTCCCAAAGGTAAGGTTAGGTTTGTACATAAATATGCATAACTTTTAAACTTGTGGAGATCCCATTTCAAAACTTTTACAATATAATATGGACACCATAGGCTAACTTTGTTAAAGAAATGAAAGGCAAAAAAGGTATCAAAACTAGAAAAATTGATTAATTGGTCCCTTCCGGGTTTTTAGTGCAACAACTATACATAGTTAACAAAATTGTAAATTTTTTAGGGGGTGGCTCTACATTTTGATTCATAACTCTGATCCTACTGATCGGATTTTGCTGGATTTCAATCCCAAACTGCTCAGGATAAATAGTAGCAAGTTGACACCACCATTGTTCTTATCGGCTAAGACTTGAAGAGTGTGAACCAGCACTTAAGGAAAAATTACATATTACGTAAAGTGAATTCGCCTTTAGAAAATCTAAACTTCTTATGAAAAATATAAATTATTTGCGAGTAAAAAATTAATTACAAAGTGTAAGAATGCGAATAAAAATAAAACGGAAAAGTGAAGAAATATAAGTTTGTTGTACGATTGCGGAACTGGGCCATGATAATCCTCAAAACAAAAAGGAGCGAATATTTAGCTATCAGTTTATGTAAATAAATAATGAATTTAATTTAAAAAAAAAAAATTTTTTTTTATGCTCTACATTGTAGTACTCAAATCCACATTTGATAACAACGTTTGAGAGCAAGTTGAAAATAAATGCATTTTTCAATTTGAAAATAATTTCCTTTTTTGCTGATCTAAATGATTCTCAAATCATAATCAAACGTTTGTCGTTTGAGAAAAGGTTTGATTTTAAATTATTTTCAATTTGAAATCAAGTCTCCGTGTTTGTTGGGAAGAAATTGCGGCAACAACTTTTTTTGTATGTCCGCTTCAAGAATAATGACTCAAACATTCCTTTGACTTTTTGTAAAATATTGTTTTAAATTTTATATTCAGGTATGTAATAGAAATCGATTTGGAAAATGAATACGACACGATTATATCGTTTTCAGTATCTCTTACTTTCTGTGAACATATGTATATTCTTTTAAATTTTATATATTTGTTAATTAAACTGTATTTTAAACAAAAAATGTATGGGTAGATTACGGGTGGCATTTAACATCAGCGGCGTTGCCTGATTTCGTAATCGACCGATAAGACTTTAATTCAGAAATTGATTTAAAAAACACTCGAAATTCATCAACCTTTAAAAAATGAGCGTTTTGAAATCGTAAAAGCCAGATTTATTTTATGATGTTCTGAAACTCGTGCGTTTTTCTTGCGATCTGTCGTAGTTTCTTAAAAATACTCTAGTTCCCTTGAGCAGACTTTTGCGATCTGAAGCCGCTAAGCTTCTTGTGATTGCGATTTACAGAACACCTATTATACGATTGCAAGTCAGAATCCCAAATGTTTTTTGCGTTTTGCGATTATCAGAATAATAATTATTATGACTGCATTCCTTTCGAAAATTAAGTAGTTTGTGATGTCCTGTGATTTGGTTTTTAAATTCTTTTAAATGAACTGCAATTTATTATTTATAAAATTTATTAATTTTATTTTCATTTAAAATTCTGCAAATATCTGTATTAAAAAAACAAGAGTTTTTTAGTTATAAAAAATCCTTTTTCTTTTCTTTAATAAAATATAAAAAAATAAGTTAAAATATAAATAAAAAACTTTAAAAGTTTACATTATTGGTTGCTATCGAAAACAAAAAATCCCTTTCGAAACGGCAACTCTCTATTACGAACAATTGAAATCCCTTTAAGAAGTCCAACTCTGGGGGGGGGGGGCTACCACGTATTTCGATTCGAAAAATAAATAAAAGTTTTAGCCGAACTAAAATGATTTTTAGGAGGGTAATATGTATTGGACCTATGGTAAATTATGGACCAATCATCGCAAAATTCTAAAGACAGATTTCTGGTATTACAAAAAATAAATTACAATACATTTCAATGCAGCAGTGTAATTAGTTTTAGCGTTAAGAGTGAAATTCACAAAATTGCATATTTTTTCTGGCCATATGAATCTAAGTTGGAAGAAATTTTACCGCAATATCTATATGGTTTCTATATGGATATCTGTTAAGGTTTTAGGCAAGTTTAATTATTTTCCCAAAGTGGGCTTTATTTGGTTTAAGGCTCAATATTGTTTTCCGAGAGTAGGGTTTATATGGGGCCTAGGGTAAATTATAAACCGATCTTTACCAAATTTGGCAGTGTGATTTCTGCGGCGTACCGAATTTCATTGTGATAGCATTCTTTATTAACGTTTTAGGCGTACTAAACGGTTTTCAGGAAGAAGGGTGTATATGGGGCCTAGTGTAAATTATGGACCGATCTTCAAAAAATTTTACAGTGTGATTTTAGGTCCTATAGAACTGTGATGTACCAAATTTTAGTATGATGGCGTTATTGATTACGGTTTTAGGCCTACTAAACTGTTTTCCGGGAGTAGGGCTTATATAGGGTCTAGGGCTAATTATGGACCGATCTTCACGAAATTTAGCAGTATAATTTCTAGTCCTACAAAACTGTACCGTACCAAATTTAATTATGATAGCATTATTTATTACGGGTTTAGGCGTATTAAACTGTTTTCCGGGAGTAGGGTTTATATGGGGCCTACTGTAAATTATGGACCGATCTTCGAAAAATTTTACAGTGTGATTTCTGGTCCTATAAAACTGTGACGTACCAAATTTAAGTATGATAGCGTTATTTATTACGGTTTTAGGAATACTAAAATGTTTTCCGGGATTAGGGTTTATATGGGGTCTAGGGTTAATTATGGACCGATATTCACGATATTTAATAGTATGATTTGCAGTCGTATAAAGCAAATTCGTGCAAAATTTTATATCATGCCGTGCATTATTCGACGATTTATGTTAGTTTTTGTATCAAAATTATCAATTTTTTTAGGGTGGTGGTTCCACATTTTGATTCATAGTTCTGATCCTACTGAACCGATGTTGCTGGATTTCATTCCCAAGCTGCTTAGATCCCAACTGCAAGCAATTTGAGACCAATTTTGTTCTTTTCTTTTGCGTTTTTCGAAAGTGAGCGTGTTTTCAACCGACGGACAGACAGACGGACATGGCTAAATCGACTTAGAATTACTCAAGAAGCCAGAATATATATACTTTATGGGGTCCTAGATGTATAATAAAAAAGTTTCACATGGAATGACAAACTAAGTATACCCTCATTCACCACTAGTGGTGGTGGAAGGTATAAAAAGCGTTAGGAAATTGGTCGAAAGCTATTTTGTTAGTGAAATAAAAATAAAAAATGTAAGTAAAATGTCAGATTTAAAAATCTTTCAAGATAAAAAAAAGTGTAAAAAACAGGGACGGTTATAAGTGATATCAAAAAGTTATTTAATAACAGTTATGTTATTAAATTAAATAACTCCATCTTTAAAAATTATTTTCCAACGTAAAAATAAAAGGTCGAAACGAACTCTTAAAAATAGAGTTTTATTTTGCCTTCATAAAATAAAACTGATTTGAGGAGTTTTATTTCGCCATCATAAAATAAAACTCATTTTACGAGTTTTATTTTTTTCGTCTAAAGAAAAACTCATTTTAGGAGTTTTATTTTTTCCGTCTAAAATAAAACTCATTTTAGGAATTCTATTTTTTCCGTCTAAAGTAAAACTTATTTGGGGAGTTTTGTTTTCCGTCAGAAAATAAACTCGTTTGAGTTTTATTTTTTCCGTCAGAAACAAATTTGTATATTAAAACAATTTATTTTGCACTAAGTTCATTACAAAAATCTGATTTTTTCAACAAATAATTTTGATAATTAGTTAATTTGTTTTTCACATATAAAAATATTTTCAAGCGAATAAATTTTCAATTATCAAACACCAGCAGATTGAATTCTGATATTGCCTGTTCTGATATTCTGAAATGCCTGTTGTTTTTTGTATTGTTGCATTGTTGTAGTACTGAGATCACTTTATCGAAGATTGTTATAAAAACGCTAGGCTGCATTGAGCTGACAGAGCGTCATACAGGTAAATACATTAATTACACATTGTATGTGACAAACTAATATTAATGGTTAGCTTATTCGGCATCATGTTTGTTAAATTAAACAAATAAAAAAAAGTCTGTTAAAAAAGAAGAAAATGATAAATGAATTTTAACTCAGACAAAAAAATAAATATCTTCAAAAGAGTTTTATTTATGAAGGTGTAATGAGTTTAATTTTAGACAAAAAAAAATGTAAAATGAGTTTTACTTTTTACTGAAAAAATAAACCTAAAATGAGTTTTATTTTAGACGGAAAAAATAAAACTCTTAAATGAGTTTTATTTTAGACGGAAAAAATAAAACTCCTAAAATAAGTTTTATTTTAGACTCATAAGTTTTATTTTAGACGGAAAAAAATAAAACTCCTTAAATGAATTCTTTTTTAGACGGAAAAAATAAAACTCTTTTTTTAAGATCACCACAAATTCTGAAAGAGCTCGTCAGTACGAATCTATTGATACATGCCACTGTAGGTCTCCGTTAGCTCTAACATGAAGAGTTTTTATGTTTAAGTTTACCGGATAACTGTTATTTACGGTCCCTGGTAAAAAAAAAAAACAAATTAAACTTAATAATATTAGATTTGATAATCTATATATGGGTTAATTCCAAACACAATGCTTTTTTTTCGTCTCAAGCTTTTTATTTCTTTCATGTAAAAGAAAATAAAAAAACAAAAACGGCAAGTAAGCTCTAAAATAATTAGCAACAAACAAAAGTAGTTGTTATTATTGTAAAACTTTCTGCTAAATTGTGCAAATGGTGCTTTAACTGTATATCATGCCTATTACATACAAATATACCTGTCTCCACACATGTTATTCATTAAGCAACATGGAAAAAGAGTTGAAAACAATAGAACAATAATAAAAAATTCAACTGTTTTTCAATGATTGTATTTATTTTTATTGCTTTTTCCTGGTTTTACCTGAAAAATGTTATCAATGTCATTTTGACGTTCTAATTTTACTTTGTCTCTGCGTTTTTTCCGTAATGTCACATTTTTTTTAATTAAGTCATAATCATTACTTGAGCTGTTTCGTTTGCTTTATGTGCATCGCTATTAAAAAGTGCAAGAAGTGATAAATTGATTAAGATAAAAAATAAAATAATAAAATCAATTATTTGGTGTTTTCAAGTGAATTTATAATCGCACGATGGTAAGTACAGCTAAAAATTTCCGTACTGTCACACAGTTATTTAATAAAAAATCGTAAAAAATAAAAATGTATATTAATATATTACGAAGTTTTGATCACTTTTTCTTGTTTTTATTGTCCGTGAAATAACTTTTTAGAAGAAAAAAACAAAAAAAATATCACAAATTTCTTTACTGTCACTTTTAAGTAAAAAGGTTTTTTTTATTTTAAAAGCTTATTTCTCGAAAATTCTGATTGATTTCAATACTGTAGTTCTTTTGATGTAAAGATAAAAACAAATAGAAAAAAAACCAATCGGGAATCAATTTTTTATGAAATATTCACAGATTCCGATGAATAGATTTGTTCATGAATTTTTTTGTTAATATAATTGGATTACTTTTATTTTTTGTTTCGTTTTTATAAAAAAGAAAAAACAAACAGTAACCAAAAACAAAATAATGAATAAATGTTTAAGTTTTCGTTACACTTGAAATTTTAATTGGATTTTCTTTACTGTCACAAAAAATTCCGTACTGTCACTTTTTATTTTTTCAAGTTTCCAGCAAAATACAACAATTTCTTCCAAATTGTTTGAAGCAAATTTGTTACTTTAAATGTAAGCTGCACAAAAACAAATTTTTGTAAAAAAATTACTTTTTTTTAATTCTTGAATTATAAAAGGAAAAAAAAATAATTGGAATCTCTTCGAAAAATAACTTTTTGCTATTACTAACCCGTTTTTTTTAAGAAAAACATCCAAAGCTGGTAAATAATAAGTGAACGAATGCGATAGTAGGCTTTGTTCTAACATTTTTGCATTAATATCTTAGTTTTGTAAATTTTTGTAAAAAGTGACATTCCGGAAAATATTTCACCAAAATGCAATAAAAAAGCAAAACAAATTTTTTTTAAAGAAACTAAAAGTAATTTCGCAATCTGCACAAATCTTAATGCAAGTAAACAATTTCAGAGAATGAATTCCTCAACCTTAAAAAAAAAAAAAAAAAATGCTCATGTACACTACTTTTGGAATTAACCCATATATAAAAATGAAATTATGTGTGTTTGTATGTTTGTCGCTTTATAGACTCCGAAACTACTGAACCGATTTTCCTGAAATTTTTACAGTAACATCACATAAAAATAAAATAGGCTACTTATTTTTTCGATAGGGGCAGGGGAATTGGTACCCCCCATAGGATGCCAATATTATATTGAACCGATTTTCCTGAAATTTTTACAGTAACATCACGTGAGCCCTAAAAATAAAATAGGCTACTTATTTTTTCGATAGGGGCAGGGGAATTGGTACCCCCCATAGGATGCCAATATTATACTGAACCGATTTTCCTGAAATTTTTACAGTAACATCACGTGAGCCCTAAAAATAAAATAGGCTACTTATTTTTTCGGTAGGGGCAGGGGAATTGGTACCCCCCATAGGATGCCAATATTAATTATCGCATATCTTAAGAGCCGCTGCACGCATTTTGCTGAACTTTTTGTAGTAGGATCTTCTGAGCACCGGAATTGAAATAAAATAGCAGCGGGGGTATAGGAATACCCCATAGGACGCCAATGTTTAACATCGCATATCTTAAGAACTGTAATAGTGAGAATGTTCAAACTTTCTAAAAGTCACTCTTATGGTATACTACACTTTTGAAAATAAAAATAAAGCGGGTAGGCGCAGGGGGGGAAATACCTCCCATAGGATGCATACATTAAATATCGCTCAACTGAAGAACTATTAAAGGGAGAGTCTTCAAACGTGGTTAAAGCTACTATTATAGTAAACTATAAATTTCAATATAAAAATGTGCGGGGTCAGGGTAGCGAAGCGCACCGGGTTAAGCTAGTGTACAAATAAAAAGCAGTAAAAAGAAATGGTAGACTTTTTCTTTGGACACTTCAAACCATTGGGAAATAAAATTAGTTTTAATTAAAAAACACAATTGTAATACATATTTTTTACACATTGAATAGTACCCTACAAGAAGACTACCGGTCATTTGAACAGTTAGTTGACCAGTAGTGTGCACCGATATATTGGGTATAGTTTCTATTAGTTTTTTAAGAGCAAAATAAAAAAACTGACCGAAACCTTGTGTATGTGTGATTTTGCCTCTGTATCTAACTCATTATGCCTCTCTCTAACTTATTAATTGAATGTAAAATTGTTTCAAGTGTTTTAGTAAAATATTTTTTTTAGTTTTGGTTATTCATTTCTTGTAGGGTATTTAATATTCCTTTGTTTTGGGATATTTTCGTCCATTTTGGTATTTTAATAGCAGTGCTACCAACTTCCAATCAAATCTCTGTCTTTGTTTCGAACGAGTTACGCAGGTTTAGCTTTTGAATCGGAAATTACTTTCGATATATTTTACTTTCGATATATTTTACTTTTCGAATCGAAATACGCGGTAGACCCCCCTGGTGTAAATGGTTATTGTGCTTGTTTTCCAGAAATATACATATAGAAATACTTAGGGAAGAATATAGGAAAGATATTAACTTCTGATTGCATTTCTCTTTCCTCAATCCTCTGTTAAAGAATCAAACTCTAGTGTATTAAATAATATTTTATTTTAAATTTTATTTTTTTCCTTCATAATATATGACACTAAATAATGTGTTTTATTTATATATAGTATGTATGTATATATATTATATTTATTTGATAACAAACTCTTTTAGACAATTAATAAATCATAATAAAAATTATACATGAAGAAAAAATACATAAAATTTTTATATGGTTTTTTAATACTATTTATTGTTTTTCTTCGCAAAATATAATAAGTATTTAATATTTTTTGTAAGGTTTTTATATATAACTATACAAATATTTGTGTTTTAAAAAAAAGCAAAAGACAATAAAAAAAAATTAAATTTTTCAAAACAAAAATTAAAAATATACACTTTTTTTCAATTTGTTTTTAATACAATAATACAAATACACTTTTAACTATTGTGTAATTTTGTATTTAACAAATAAGAAATATTTTCTTGTTTTTTTTTATGTATAGTATTTTCTACTTGTTCAACAAATGGATTTTGTTTTTCTTTCAAAGATCTTTTTAAAGTACATACTTTATAATGATTTTTCTTTTCTTTTTTTAATTTTTTATTTAAATTATTATTTGTCTAATGAGATTTTCTGTTTTTTATAACATTTATTTTGCTGAAAAATTATTTATATTTAATTAGATAAATTAAGTTCCTTTTTTTGTGTATGAGGGGCAAAGAGTTTAAATTGGTGAGTAACGTTTAATTTTTTTTAACATTTTATTTTTTACTATATTTTTTGTATTATTTTAAAAGTTTTACCTTCTTATTTTTTAAAATTTCAAAACAAACCGTCAGTTTCTTGGGTTGAAAAAAATGTTTCATTAACTTTATATGAGAATTGTAGAGAATAAGTCATTAGTGGGCACATTCTCAATTTCTCGGCTAGCTTGCTGAGACAAAAAAAACATTTGCTAGCGCTACTTGTCGACATCGTAAATATCGTCGTATACATGTTGCCCTTCATTTTAACTTAAATGTATTGACAAAACCGAGGCTGAGCAAAAAAATAAGTAAGTATAAAATAATACAATATAATTAGTATTGTGGTTATTTTATTGAACTGTTAATGGTTTTTAATCCAAATTTATATATTTTTAATTAGGCTTAAGTTCATTGAATTTAATTTTCATTAAATTATTTTTATGAAGACAGGAATTTTACAACATGAAATTAATTAAAATTTTTTTATTGACAATTTTTTTTTTTTCTGTTGTGCTGAAAAAGGTCAACAAGAAAAAAGAAAGACAAAAACATCAAAAACAAAAATGTACTTTGGACTTCAAGAAGAATTCTTGACAAAAAGTACGAAAAAACAGAAGTTAGGAAGAACATGTAAATCAATTAAAATAGATAATCTCTCATTCAAAAAGCAAATTTCGATCTACCAAAAGTGAAATACCATTTGGTTTAAGGATTGATGTTTGACTATTGACGTCGCCCGGCCTCAATAGCCGAGTGAGTAAAACGGCAAACCCCACTGACGAGATTGTGTGGTTACAATCGAAACTAGTCTGGGCAACCTGGCCGTGAACGCCTGGGTTCAAATCTCAGCGCAGTCAAGAATGAAAAATTGTCAATAAAAAAATTTTAATTAATTTCATGTTGTAAAATTCCTGTCTTCATAAAAATAATTTAATGAAAATTAAATTCAATGAACTTAAGCCTAATTAAAAATATCTAAATTTGGATTATAATACAATATGTTTATGTATGTATGCGTCGGAAACTAGAAAATATTTTTGAACAAGGTTTGAACTTTAACTAAAAATTAACCTTAAAACGAATAAGTCAATTAAAAACAATTTAAATCGGCGCCTATTTTTTTTTTTTTTTTAATTTTTATTTTAAATTTAACCATAGAAGGTTGACTAGAACGGATAGAGGAAAAGAAAAATACCCAACTATGATTGTGTTCATAATAAATGTGTTGTTGTAATTTTACACGTACGGAATTTTGAGAGATCATTTTTTGTTTTAAAAGAGTATCCGCTCCATTCAATCTCCTATGAATATATAACAAACAAAATTTTATGGTCCTACTAAAGTTGTTTATGTTCATCATTTTTATTTTTCGAATGTTTCGAAAATAAACAATTCTCACATTCGGTTTTTTATATTCTCTAACAATTTTTTACTCTTCTCTCGATATCAAAAGACAGTTTTTTTTATATTAAAAAGATTTACTACCAGGCCCACAATGTCGACAAGAACATTTCATTCGCATATTTATATTAAAGACAATAATAAAAAACTAAAATTTGTTTTTGTTTCCCATATTAATATACGAAAGAAATGTTCTTGTCGACATTGTGGGCCAGGCAGTTAAATTGGAATTTTTGAAAATAATTTAAAATAATTTTCTATGAAAAGTCTTGTTCAAATAATTTTCCACACTTTTTTTTAATTTATTTAAACTCAACACAAGTATTTTTTTCTTTAATATTTTCTGAAATATATGCTTAGATTTTAAAAGATATAAAAAATAGTTTATTAGAAAAAAAAATAATTTCTCTCAAAATAATTTTTAAAACCAATAAACCTTCTTTACTTTAGAAATCTAGATTTGCTGTAGTTCAAAAATCGTATAATTTTTTTTCAAAGGTTTCGAAGAATAATGCTTGAAGTTAGAAGCTTATTCATATAGTTTTTTTTTTTATTAAACTTAAGAAATTGTTTTTAACATTTATAACAATTTTTTTTTGTTTGTTTAAAATGTTTTGTTCATTTTGTTGAGGAGTTTTAAACATATATGTATTTGGAAATATATAAAGTTTGTTTAGTTAGTTTGTTTTGTTATCTATATAAGATAGTCTTGATGTAAATTCTTGGAATTAACATTTTCTTTGTTATTTATGTAGTTTTATTTAAAGAAATCTCTCTGTTAATTGTGGATATTTTGAAAATTAAATTTAAATTTAATTTATTTAACATAATATGTATGTGTATATATTATAGGTATATTTTTACAATATTTATATTTTAAACGATCTTATGTATGTTTTTTTTTATCATATTTATATGTTTAATATATATTTAGTAAAGAGTTTTACATTTCGAGCAATTGTTTTTCAATCTGCTTATTTCCATTTTTGTAACGTTATACTTATTGATAATATATTTTCATTGCAATTGTTAGTTATTTATGGTAATTTTTTTGGGGGGGAAGTAATTTTATTAGTAAATAACAGAGTCTAAAGTGTTAAGAAATTTCTCTTAATTTTTTAAATTTTATTGTTAAGGATTGTGCTATAATTATATTCAGGTTTTATATTATTTTTTAGAATAGTTTTTGTTAAAGGGAAATTCTTTAATTTTTTTTATTTCTTAAAAAAATGAACGCAAGCTTATTTTTTTAAAGGTATAATTATTTATTTTTTATTAAAATTTTTATTTATACCTTTTGGTTTAACTACTTTTTTCTTTAAATTTGTTTAATTTTTGTTCTTGCTTGGTTTTTGTTGAATTAATTTATTATAATAGAAATGTCGTTGCATTTTCCCCTTCTGTTTCTTGCTTGTCTTGTGTAATTTTGCAGTTTTCATTTCTCTAACAATATGATTTTGTAACATTAAAGTATTTAAAATTGGTCTGTAAGCAAATCACATACTTCACGTGTTACACTTTCTTTGCTGGCACGTATTGTCAAACGGAACATCTAATAAAAAATGTAAGCAAGATTGTTAGCAAAAAAAAAAAATATTTTGCTTTAATAAGCATTTATTTTTATTTTTATAATTATTACAAACCTGTGCCTGTTTATTGGGTTCTAGTCTGAGTAAACAACCTACTTGTTGTGTTTGTGTGTGTATAATACCCGCACATACCATATTATCTGGATTGGGATCAACATTTTCTAATAGTTGCATTCCGAAACCCATGAGTTTGTTACGAGCCCCCGGTAAATCTAATGGTTGTTGAGCTTTAAAGACCTTTTGGGCTCTTTGTTGTTCGCTGAAAAAAGAGAATATTATCAGACATATCGTTCATTTACTTCAATTGATATAACTTAAAAAAATTCATTTCGAGATAAACGCGTTTAAAGTTTTTTAATTGGCTTTAACCACTTAGAAAAAATAACAAAACATTCTCTTCAAAGGGGGAAGTAAAAGGGATATAAAAATGAATTTTATACACAATATAAAGAATTGAATTGAAAATTGAAAAAAAAAATAGCAACAATTCTGCATCACGAACTCCAAGATTTTATTTTTTGAGTTAAGTTACTATCGAAGTAAATGAGCGATATGTATAATGGCATTTTTTAATTTTTTTCTTCTTATTCTTCACTTCCTGTTTTGTGAAGAGAAATACTAAGTCTTAATTTGTATTCTAATAAATGAATTACTAAATTAAAAGTAATGTTAAGTGGCGGCGAGGATAAAGCAGCAATTAAAGAAATTCGGCGATTTAAACCAGTTCAGAGTGACTTCAGCGAATTGGCCAATTTATATGGAGCAGATGAATTTCTTTTTCCTGGCAAATGGAATTGCAAATGAAAATTCCAAAAAGGCCTAAAAATATGGTCGTATGCAAACACACTTCTGAAGTCCATTCCCACCCAAGTAAATATTTTGGCCGACTCGTTTAAAATGGCCGTGGATGTGTTACCCAACACCATACCAGATAATACAGCGTTTCTAGTTTTACCGCAGGGACCAGAAGGGGGGACTTTTCTACAATTCTTAACGGCTCTGCGTAAATTGAGCCAGCATTGTGAGTTCAAGGATTTGGATGCAATGTTGCGCGACGAATTGGTGTGTGGATTGAGAGATGAGAGTTTGCAAAAATGTTTGCTGTCAATCGACAGACTAACCTTCCACATTGCACAAGAGGAAGCCATCGCCAGTTAACCAGCTAGAATTCAACGGTATTAGGAGCAAAAGAGAAAAAATGGGTATATCGAAAAGTCAAATTAGAAATTGCTTTCGATGTGGAGGTGGACATCGCCAGACCAGTGTAATTTTAAAGATGTTGAATTCCACTTCTGCAAAAAGTGG
Organism: Pollenia amentaria; assembly: GCA_943735925.1. Classification (NCBI taxonomy): domain Eukaryota; kingdom Metazoa; phylum Arthropoda; class Insecta; order Diptera; family Polleniidae; genus Pollenia; species Pollenia amentaria. Next base: position 216,709,816 of record OX031007.1, on the reverse strand, counting down.
GAACACATAGAGAAGGCATGTATAACGAAGGGAAAATCGTTTAAAAATATTGCCCACATGGGAAGTGCAATTAACAGAAACAATGTGAATCAAATTAACTTCCCCCAGAACGACGATAACCAGGGGGCTTATTCTGTATTGCGATGCGAAAGTCAATGCGATTTAAAAATATGTATTTATGTACATTTGTACACACATATGTGAATACATACAAATGTAAATGCGAACAACTGCAATTTTGTGTTAAGATGTTCGAATTTAAAATGCGAAAAACTGGCAAATCGGTATTCTGTATTCTGTTTGGCAAATGTCAAAATCGCAAAATTTATTCGACGGCAAAACAGCATTCGCAAAGCACAAAAATGTAAGTGAAAAATAATATTTTATTTACGTATGTACATACATAATTATTCTTAAAATGACACAATAAATTTTTAATTGTTTTATATGGGGCTATCGGCTATAAAAATAATATGTCTACTTAAATTTTATTCAAGAAAAAAACATTAAGACCTTTTAAGCATTTCTGGCAAATTATGCAACTTTTTGAAAAATGTATGGGTCGATTACGGATGGCAACTGCACTAAAGTTGAGTTGCCCCCATCGAAATCAGGCAACGCCGCTCATGTTAAAATATAAAATAAAAAAAAAATTTTTTTGTATATTTTAACAAGCGGCGTTGCTTAATTTCGCTGCTGGCAACTCAACTTCAGTTTTGTTGTCATCCGTAATCGACCCATTAAGTACATAAATACGTGCATACATTTTGTAATCAAGGCCACATACATTTTTTCAATTTTGAATTTGACGTTTATTGGTTATTTTTTGACCAGTGTTGCCACGATTTAAAATAAAATTCGAATACGAATACAAAAGTCTTACAGAATACTAACTTTCTCTCGCATCGCATTTAATTTGCTCATCGCATTGACTTTCCCATCGCAATACAGAATAAGTAAGAAAGTATAGTCGGTCAAGCCCGCCATATGATACCCTACACCACAGTATACAAGAACAAAATTTTGCAAGTGTACCTTTTTGGGACCTAGATTTAAAAAATGCATAGCTAATGTGGCTATATGAATAGGGGATAGCTAGATAGTTTCGGATATGCAGAAATTGCCCCCTATCTCCCCTCGTTTTTAAAAAATGCATAGCATGTCCATACAAATATGGATCTATCTATGTTTTAAATTTCATTAAAATTGGTTTGATAGTGGGCACAAAGACCCTATTCCGGAAAGCAACTTGTATGGGGGCTATATGAAATTATGGACCGATTCGGCCCATTTTCAATACGCCTGGTCCTTGTGCCAATTAGAACCTATGTATAACATTTAATCAAATTTTCTTCAAAATTGCGACCTGTTCTGTGCGCACAAGGGTGCCCCAGTATGCTAGTTGGTAGTGAGCTAGTCTATCAGTGCGGGGGTTGCGGGTTCGATTCCCGCCAGAGACTCTGGTCTCCTGCAGACAAGCATAGAGCTTAGCAGGATTTGATTTAAAAAAAACATGGACAGCCGGCCAGCATCCCAGCCAGCCGGATCGTTAGACCGACTCAGAAAGTAATTCTGAGTCGATCGGTATACTTTTAGGTCCAATATTTTAAGGTGTTACTCACATCAGCACAAATGCATAATACCCTCTCCACTATTGTGGTGTGGGTATAATAATCCCCCAGGACTATATATTGTCAATAAATGGTACAAACATCTCGTCCATTCGAAGAGTCGTTATAATTTGTGACAAGCCAGTCGAAACGGAAATTGACTCTGGTGCCAGTCACTCAATTATGAGTTTGAGTAAATTTAATGAGAAATTCCACAACCTGAATTGTACCAGGAGAACACAATAAATAGCGTGCCATAAGCAAAAGATTAACACGTTTGGTTGTATGAGGTGATGGCCCGGCGATCATAGAAAGGAATTGGTTTAAAAAGTTAGGAATTTCCATAACAAGTGCAGTACACAATATTAAGTGTGGGTTACCAGTAGAGGTTCTGTGTTTGAAGAGCAACTTGGTGACTATATAGTTGAACCAACAAAGCTATTAATAAACGATTCAGGAAAGCATAAATTTTTCCGGTATCGGCCAGTACCGCTTAAAAAGATGGACGAAGGTGGCGTGCTGCGACCAGTGAAGCTTATCGAACGGGCTACTCCAATAATTCCAGTAATAAAGGCATATATTACCATTCGTACTTGTGATGATTATAAACGCAAGTTAAATCAAATGCTTTGTAAGGAGACCTACGCGCTGCTGCCCACCAATGCAGAAGTCTTTGCGATGTTAGCAAATTCTGAATGGTTCTCCGGGTTGGACTTGGTCAGGACGAAAACCCAAGTAAAGGCAGATAATGATTCTGCGAGAATGTTGGCAATTAACCCGCACCGTGGCCTATTTGAGGTTACCAGATTACCATTTGGTATTTCAACGGCACCCAGAATTTTTTTACGCATTATGGAAGACATGTTAAGTGAAAAAAATGTCGGCCTAAGATTGAAGAGCAGCAAATGTATTTTCGCAGTACGAAAATCTTCGTTTTTGGGATTTTGGATAAATCGGTACGGAGTTCAACCGACAGTCAGTACAAGGAGAGGAGCAAAAATCGAGTTTTGAACAGTTAAAAAAACGATTTGAAAATCTTTTGGTATATTAGTTGGAACGGTTTTGGCTCACGTCATGCCTGAGGGCCGAGAGGTGCCAATTGCTTTTGGATCCAGAACTCTTCAACCGGATGAAAAGAAAATATTCGCAGTTGAACAAAGAGGCATTTGCAATTATTTTTGGAATTTAAAAATGTAATTATACATATCGTCAGCTCATTATTGGCTGAACCTACCGACCCATTTAAAAAAAATCGATTTAGGTATGGGAAATATATATTTTGAATACCCTCTTTCTGAATCCAAAATCTGTTTCGCGAAATTTTTTATGTTTTCTGAGATATTAAGCATTAATTTTGTTCCACTTCAACTATTTTAAAGTTTATTAAGTATGTATTGCTTTGTTCTATACGCCACTGTTTGGTGACTGCAGAAAATTCCTCATACAAGAACGTACAAAATTAGTTTCACTCGTGCTTTTCTTCATTGCCGTAAGAAAAAATGAAGTTAAAGCGAAAGCAAAATAAAATGACAAGAAAATAAATTTCAATCTTGCTTAATTACCGCAGAAAAAGAAGTATATTAAAGCAAAATACGATGTAAACAACTCAATACACAGCAGTGTAAGTATACGTATGCAGCGCAAAAAGCTACTTTTTAAAAATAAATTTAGAAAAGTGGCGTATGCGACACAAAACAATAATTTTCACTTTCGATAAACTACTATTAACTTTTAAGTTTGTTCATGAACGTTCAATCAACTTGAATGTTAATGATGCCCACATTATTATACTCAAAAATGCAGTATGTTTTGCATTAATCATCGCTGGTTTTGTCATTTCATTTCATTTTTTTTTTATTTTCCCTCTTTATATAAAAATTTGAAATGTGTTTAAATTAAAATATATTTAAAAAAGGACTCTAAACTAAAAAAAAACAGTGTATTAAAAAAAACAAACAAAATTATTCAACATAAAACGGCTGTTTATCACAAATTGACAAACGTTTGGCAGCTTGTTGACAAGAGTTTAGCAAATCGTTAGCCAGAGTTTGGTAAGTGTATTATGAATAAACTTTGTGCTAACTTCATGCCAAATTTTCGTTATGAATACGGCTCTGGTGAAGGCAGTGGTGAAAATACAATAAAATTCTATCGGGTATATTTTCTGCAAACTTCATGTAAATTTTCATTGTCGTTTTAGTCCACTACGAATTTCTGTCATATGCGCCAAACCAATAATACGCTGACGATATGTCATATTTGCCGATTTTCTCAGTGTCGTCACTATTCAGAATATTACATCACAGACACAATTCCGATCGAAAGTGTTTTCAATTCCGAAAAAAAGACAAAATATTCACGTGATATACAAACAGCAGCATAGAGATCTTGATTGATCGATTTCTGATGTATGATGGATGCTCAAAGTTTTTAACGAAAAGCCAATTTGAAAACTGAGTTATTCGGTTAATTTTTAGTAAAAGTATGTTTATAATTAAATATGTATTAAAATTATATTTGTATTCAGGAATATATGTTTTTTAATATATTACTGTGAATGAAATAAATAAATAAAAACTAATGGGTCGATTACGGATGACCACTGAACAGAAGTTGAGTTGCCAGCAGCGAAATCAGGAAACGCCGCTCATATTAAAACATAAACCGCCCAAGTTATAAAAAATAAAACAGGTTAATAAAGGGTTTATGAAACGGATTTTGTATTAAAATTATTTATTAAAATCCGTTTCATAAACCCTTAATTAACCTGTTTTATTTTTTATAACTTAGGCCGAAAATAAATAACAACATTTTGTATATTTTAACATTAGCTGCGTTGCCTGATTTCGCTGCTGGCAACTCAACTTCAGTTGTCATCCTCCGTAATCGACCCATAAAAATTAACTTTTGACCTAAAAACAATATTTGTTTGAAATTTAAAATGTTAACTGAACATTTAATTTTTCAGTGAAAATTAAACAGAAAATCATATTGTTTGTTGTAAGCTAAAAGTTGTAAAAGACAATCGAAACTTCATTAATCTAAACTGTCACTGGAAACCAAAATGTTCACTAAAAACAAACATTCAAAATATGTATGTATATGATTTAAGAAACAAAATATTCCCAAAAAGAGGTTTACACAAAAGTATTTTTGCCGAAAACCTAATTTTTTATGCAATGAAGATTTTAATCAAAAAACGATAATGTAATATAAAAAATTTCGGGAATTTATTTCTTTTCTTTTATAAATTATTATCAGAATCTACGGTTCATATTAAATTTAAACCCCTACGATTTTAAACATCTACAGAAGTTTGAACGACCTTTTCTTCTGTGTTCTTAAGAAATTGGAATTTGTTTAATCAAATAAAACTTCAAGTTGTAAGCTTTTTGTTATTAGTCCTATTAACCAAGTAGGTTGGCTAATAGCCAATTTACACTACAACGAAATCTAGTACTTTCGAGATTTCGAGCCAAATCTAGTTGTTTTTGGCTAGATTTCCCGTACAAAACAAAATCTACTCCGTAACTAGATTTTGACGAAATCTATTCGAAATCAAGTAGTACTTATTGATGCAACTATGTTTTTCCCCTTATAGCACTAAAAACTACTTCCCTGCACAAGAAAAAAATGACATTTTAACAAAAAACAAAACAAAAACAATAATAGCTGCTTGTTAAAATTGTTAAAAAATTTAAAAATTTCGTAAAATAGTAAAAAAAATGCTAATGACAAATAATATTGATAAAATAAATGAAGTTAATTATAAAGAAAATGTAATACAAATTTTTAAATGCCTATTTTATTATATGTATGTGTTACACAAAAAACTTTCAGTCGGCGGTTTTTGTTGTGAAAACCAAATCTCGCTAATGTCAAACAAGTATAATGTAAACGAACTAGATTTGGAGGAAGATTTCAATTGAAATCTACTGGACTTCAATGTAATGTAAATGCCTTATAAAGCAGAAAGTTCGTAATATCTTGAGCGCATTCGAAAAATTATTAAGCAATACAATAAAAAAAAGTTTTTTACAATTTAATAACTCACCCGCTTAAATTTTTCCATCTAGCAAAGAAAGAATCAGCGTTCATTTCTGTTGGTTCAAAGAATTTATTAATTGTTAACGGCAGCTTAATGCTGAACTTTTGCTGTGCTCCGTTATAACGAAAATTCATATCGATTGTTGGAGAATCTAAATAATCTTCAATACATTCGGCGGTCAATAATTGCTGGATTTGGGCACCAGCTTCTAAGGTGGGTTCAACCGGTTTCATTTGAACATTCAATTTTAAAGCATTCTCAGCATCCCATTGCAAAACTGGAGTGAAATTCTAAAAAAAATAATTTGGAATAGACAATTATTATTTTCAAACAAATCAAATATATTATTTAAAATTACCGTTAAGGGTGTTTGAGTTTTATTGCCGTAGAATAAACCAAGACGCCCCAAATTTTGGCGGAATTCACTTTTAACACCAATTTGTAACATTTCGTTTTCGAATAAAACACCATTGTTCTTGAATAGGAACTTTTTGGTATTATATATGGCGGTATTATTGTTGGTGCTACCATAAATATCGCCTAAAACATCTATTAGTGTGCCGCTATTGTTAGCTGTATTATTGGATGGTGGTGTGCTCAAACCTAATAAATCTGTATTAGCATTGCTGTTTACTCTGTCATGAAAGATAAATATAATAACTGTATTATTTAATAACAATTTAATGAAATATGTTACAGACTTGTGATTAGTAGCAGAATGTGTATTATTCTGTACAGCAGCTGGTGCTGGACTCTTCGATTCACGTATTTCATTTTCTGGTACCCTACCAGGTTTCTTTTTCTTCAACACTGCAAGTATGGAACTTTCCCTTTCTGGGAATGAGGGCATTTCTTCCAAAACAGTAGCCAGCACATCTGTGGATGCCACAATACTTAATTGTAGATATTCACTTGCCCTCTGTTGTAGTTCAGCATCGGCTGAACGTAAATTACTATGCTGACGGAATACTTCTTGTATATTGGTACGTATCTCAGGGAATAGATTTATGAATTTAATATATGTCGATAGTAAGAGAGCTCTAGTCATTGGTGAACATAAGTGATATTTCGAGTGTAAAAGTTTAAATTGTACAAGTGGAGCAGAACGCGAATCGCCAGCAATTAAATTACCAAATTCACCCAAAATGTAACCACCGACTTTTACCATATTCTCGTGACAAGCGGGAGCTTGAAGGGCCTCGAAAACAGTCTTGGCAGCATAACCCTGGACCTCTTCACGATTAATAACAATTTGTATGACACGATACCACACCTCCTCGGAAACATAATCGCCAGCAATACGTATGAGATTAAGGATGACGTCGACATACCTAGAGAAGTATAAAAGCAGTACAATTTTTTAAGTATTAAAACCTCTTAGGCTGGATTTTTAAGATGTGGGTCAAGATTAAACTTAGTTTAAAGTACTCTGAAACTCGAATTTTTCCGGCGATATGTGTTTTTTTTTTATAATTTCATTAAAGACCAACATTTTAAGCAAAACTAAGCAGTTCCGTCCAAATTTTGTATACAAACTTGGTAATTACAGCACAAATCTATTTTAAGATAAATTTAACCTAGTTTAACTGAGATTTGAAAAACCCAGCCTTAATGATTTTGAAAAAATTATTCTCTTTAAATTGACACAATTATTTGAGTTTTATATCATGTTCATACCATGTAAAATCGGTTGCATATTTTTCGGCCAAAATGGCCACTTTGAGTACCATTTCTTCTCTTATAGAATAATCAGCAGTTTCCAAATAATTTAACATTTCCTGTACAATTTCCTCAGCATTACTACGATCACACATGGCATACAACAAATCAACAGCCATTTGGCGCACCGAAACATCTTTTTCCATCTGTTTTTATAAAAAAAAAATCAAGCAATTAAATTTTCTCTAAAAATCAATAGAAATCATAGAAATGTTCTTACCTTCATCGATAAAATTACAACTTCTTGATGTTTTTTAACTTCTTCATGTGAAAATTCCGATGTGGCCAAATGGCACATAGATTCCAAAGCCAAATAACGTAAATTGGTCTCACGATTACTTAAGAACTGACCCAATTGGTTACAAGCACGCACCAATAAATTCGGTTCACTATCACTGTGGATAATTAGATTGATGGCCTCAAATAGTACGGCATTCTTGGCATTTGAATGTTGTACCTTCTTACTTTTTGGTGGTTCTTGGGCCTTATTCAAAATAGTTTCTAATGTTTCATTTAAACGAGCACGTACGCCCGGTTCCTCAGTAACCGGATTGTAGTTTTGCAACAGACGCAATAGTTTAACCGACAACCAAGGGGCTGGCACAAAATAATAAGTATAATCTTGTAAATCTGTATAACTGGCCGTAACAATGCGTGATAAACGAGAAACGGCTAAATTAACACAACCCTTGTATTCATCGGGATTTCGTTTAACTAAAGCGTCTATTAGGGAAGTAGCGGCAGTTACAACACCCATATGTTGATCATTTAACAAATGTATAATGCGTGAGGTCCACTCACCGCCGGGTATAATGTCAGGACTGGAACGGAATAAACGCAAAAGGCAAAGAGCAGCAGATTGTTTAACAACATCCATAGTATCTCTGAAAAGAGAAACAAATTTAAACAAAAATCTTAACTTTCCTTATTAAATCACTTACCCAGATACCAATAATTTTGGTATTTCATTTGAAAATGATTCAGCCATATCACGACTGCCAATATTGGCAATACATTGCAGGGCCAAATTAACATGTACCGGATTACGTGATTGCAAATCATTTTTTATGGATTGTATAATCAAACGTATTAAATCGCTATTTGTATTAACCAATACTGAAATGAATAAATATCCCTAGAAATATTTGGGAAATAGATTAATATATTTCTAAGGCCGGGTTTTTGAGATGTGGATTAAGTTTAAGCTAAGTTTAACGTAATCCGAAACCCGGATTTTTCCAGCGAAATGTGATATTTCTTTTATTATTACATTAAACAACAACACTTTAAGCAAAACTAAGCTGTTCCGTCAAAATTGTGTATCCAAACTTGGTAATAGCGATACAAATCTGTTTTCAGATTAACAAAACCTAGTTTAACTAAAATCTCAAAACCCAAACGTATTTACATGTATTTTTAGACTTTTTCATTGACTTTTTGTTTAAAAGATCGATTTTTAATTTTTGTATACAAAGCGCGTAGAAAATCATGCGTAGTAAAAAAGTCTTTTTATACCTATTCAATACATAAATGTTAATCATTCCTAATGCTCTAAGCAATCAAATTCATATAAAAAATCAAGTCTTAAATAAAGATTTTTTTTGCTTTGAAATATCGAGAAAATGCAATTAAATTTTCTGTCTCTGGAAAAATGTTTTTATGTACTTACAATTTGCTTTTCTGAATATTTATTCGATGATAGTAAATTAACCGCTTCCATATGACCAAAATCAATATCATGACCCAGCAGAAATATAAACAGCAGCTTACACACATATTTCTTTTTCTGATAACCATCTAACGTTTTGTCACCTTTAAATTTACTACGTATATTGGCCAATTCTTTATTAATACGTTTTACTTCCGCTTCTTTACTTTTACCTGAAAAGAATTTCAGAAAACAGAAATATGTATGTATTTCAGAAAATTGTCAATAATGTTTTTAACTGCTTTCTTATTTGCCCCTGCCTATTTTCGAGTGGCTTAGAATGTTAAAAGCTTTTAAGTATCAATCTTTAGGGCGGGATTTTGCCGAAACTAAAATGAGTTTTTACGATTGCGAAATTATTAAATAAATCCGGGAAACAATCGGCAAGTTTGAATGAGATTTTCAATTTGTTTAATTTTTATTTCAATCGTTTGTTTGATTTTAATTTCACTCGATTTCCAGAACATGCCTGAAAATAATTTTTCTGTTACTGGTAGAGTTTGTATTTAGCTAAATTTTTTGCTAGTTTAAAAAAGTCATTAAGATGTTACCTTTCTTTTTTCAAATAATTTTGACTATTTTATTCGGCAACTATATCGTCGGTCACAGGTTGACAACTCTTAACATGTTTTTTTGTACTTTTCAGGAGACAAAAAAAAAACGTTATTACTCCGTTACTAAACCGTGTTGGAAGTAAAAAAAAAACCAAAATTAGTAGGAGATATTTATTGTAAGATGGTGTAAAGAAAACAAAGGTATTGAAACAATTTCAGATTAAAAAAAAATTAAAATAAATAATACCCCGATTCGATTTTTTTGCGAGTTAAGAGTTGTCAACCTGTGGCCGACGATATATAAAAAGTTAAAGTTTTCCTTAACAGATTTGTTCTCCAATTTCATACATAAACAAATTAAAAAAAAAGGAAATTTTTACTAACTTGGGGGGTCACACGGTCAAGTTTTTCTTAAAATTTTGTTTAGAATTTTAATACACTTTTATTACACTTTTTTACTAATGTATTCAATGTTTTAAAATTTGATCCAAATTTGCTTTCAAATTCTCCTTCCAATTCTGTGTTTAAATTTTTTGACATAAGGCAAAAAGGTATTAATTTAAAAAACCCATTTTGAGCTCTTGAATGGGTTAAACTCAATTTTATTTTTCTCTTTCGTTTGGTATCAATAACTTAAGTCAAGCACAACTGTTTCTAATCCAAATCATTTGCTCTTTAGGAAATAAGTCAATTAAACACACCAATTAAATAATTTCAATTAAACATTACGAAAAACTACATATAATTTCTGACTTACAGTCAAGAAAACAGCTGATTGCAATTTGAATGAGCGATTGCAATTTCATTTATCTCTAAAGTTGTTTTCTTGATGTCATCTAGAAATTAAATTGCGTGCAGCCTATGTCACTATTTCGATTTTTGGGAATTTTGACAAGCAGTATGTGTAAATTACATACTTGAACGTGACTGCAGCGTAATTTCTTAGTAAAAAAATTTTTAATTTTTTTTTTTCTCTTAAAAAATAAAGTTGAATGTGTCACATACTTTCAGTAATATGTACATATCATAACTCGTTGAACCATTAAGTACCAGTTACGTGTACAGATTTAAATTTCCTTTTATATTGTAGAAATGTATACATATCTACATATAGAAAAACATCTATAATTTACATATGTACATAAAACAAAAATGACAACACAAATGTAGCTACTAGCAGACATTAACTATTGAATTATCATAATTGAGTGTTCTAGCGCCAACAATAATATTACAGAAAAAATGCACAAAAATAAGAGAAATATTGGTGTGAAAGGGAAGATGTTATTTAAACGTTATAGACACGTATTTATAAAGTTTAAAAATACGCCCCTATTATATAATAAATGGTTAATTGAATTATATGTGCTGTTATGAACATGAATTTTATGAAAATATTTCTTAGAGTGTTTTGCATTCCTTAGTCTGGGATCACACTTTGAAAGTTTTCTTTCAGAAAATCTGAATTTATTGGTGAGAGGGGAAGAGCATGCTATTATTCTCTCCCGTCTCATCAATAAACCCAGACTTTCTAAAAGAAAACTTTCAGTATGAACCCAGACTTAATAGGTCTGTCTGCGTACACATTTATTTATTTATTCATAAAATATTTTACAAAATAAATTTATAAAATATAGGAAAAAAGGCGCCGGTAACAAGACCATATGCGCTCGTATTGCAAAAAAAAAAAAAAAATATTTACATTAATATCCAATAAATAATTATGCGATAATGAATACTATAATTTCACATAGAGAAAATAAAATAAACCCGTAATGAATTCCTGACTAGACATCCTGAATGTTGTGTTGTTGTAGACTTCGCTTGATCTTCGTGATGTTATTGGTAGTCGCACAATCGAGTACCTCTTCCAGTGATTGTTCTATCCCCGAGACTGGGCAAAATGTAAGCAAATGAGGGACGTCAAGTATAACATTACAATTGAAACATCTTGGCGGATCCGTTTTTTCATAGTAGTGTTTAGAGTTAAATACACATTTACCTACCCTAAGGCGGGCTAACATTATACATTCAGACCTAGTTAAATTGCCGTTGTATCCAGGTCTTGTTGAAGATACGTTCTGTAGATCTCGGTTTGCTTTAAACTGGTTTGTTATGGCTTTCGGGAAACAGGGAGTTTCTGTTATCTGGGGTAACCTCAGTGCACTTTTAGCACCATAATCAGCCTTTTCATTGCCTGGAATTCCAATGTGCGAGGGAATCCACAGTATTAGAATTTGTTGAGTGCCATTTTCCAAATGTAATATGTCATCATAAACACCATTGCGATTTTTTATTATAGCCTGTGTTGCACTTAGGCTATCTGTGCAAATTAACGTTTTTTCACCCTCATGGGTGGCGAGATCAATGGCTGATTTTATAGCCGCAATCTCTGCCGTGAAAATGCCCGTATGATCTGGTAATCGAGCCTCTTTAATAGTTTCAAATTGTGTTGTTGATAACTGTCTAACTATGGCATAAGATGTTATACTATTGTAAAAGGATCCATCTGTATAGTAGATTTTATTTGGAGAAAAATGTGATATTTTTTGAGAGAGCATTCTCCTGAAACACATTGGATCTGTTTCGTTTTTGACGAGACGACTCAAACTATCATCTGCCCGAACAATAGCATTTGAAGACCTGGGTGTTATTGGCTTTTGTGGTATCGAAATGTTTGAGTTTCTCAAAATAGAGATAACGTTATTAGTGGCTGATGGTGGGCAGTTTCTTGCAGAGATAAGGTTTTTCCAAAAAGATTTGTGTAAGCCATCAGATGATATGGTAATCGCCCTGGATGCTACACTAACAGCAGTTTTTTCCAAAAGAGTACGAAAATCCGCGAAATTAGCCTCAGCTCTCAATTTATTGAGCGGTGTTGTACGAAGCAGACCGGAAGCCGTTCTAAAGCAGTTATTGATGGAGGTATTTATTTTGTCTATATTTTTCTTTGAAGTCCAACCGTAAATGGTTATACCGTGCAAAATTGTTCCGATTGTTAGAGAACGACAGATGTTAAGGGCTGTTTCTATATGTGGACCTTTATTTCTTGAACAAATAAGCTTAAGTAGGTTGTTTATTTTACTCAGTTTATAAGTTAGCTGTTTGACGTGACTATTCCAAAGAAGATTTTTCGTAAAGAGCAAGCCCAAGATTCGTATTTGATCCGAAGGTTGAACATAGACGTCCCTGATAAGAATTGGATTGTCCGCACAGTCCCTTTTTCTACAAACGTGGAGAATATCAGATTTATGAACTGGTATAATAGCGCCTCTGCTCTTAGCCCACTGGTGTATTTTCAAATCCAGATTGTTTAAATTTAATCGTACAACTTCCGGATTACCGGAAGCCACTGCGAAAACATTATCGGCGTAAATGCCAATGTAGTCGATTCCCGGCAGGTTTTCTACAGCTTTAGCCAACGAGTTTGCGTACACAGAGTATAATACCACGGATAGTGGGGACCCCTGAGGCACACCATTATCCAGTGAATGCGTCATTGAAAAATATCCGTCTACTTTAACTGTTACCGTGCGGTTCCTGAGGAATGAATCCAACAAATTGAGGATGTTTTTCGGGATACCCCAATCATGAAGCTCCATTATGATGTATGCGGACACTACTCGGTCGAAAGCTTTCTCAATGTCCTCAGACAGAACCAAATTATGTTTACCATTCTTCAGATTTCGACGCAGAATTTCCTCCAGCTGGTGACAGATGCTGTGGACTCCATGTCTAGGTATAAAGGCGTGTTGTAAGATTGACATATGGTGTCTTGTATACTTCCAAAAGCGTCTGGCCAAAATTTTTTCTAGTATCTTTGATAAAACTGGCAACAAGGAAATCGGCCTATAACCTTCAACGCTGTTAGGGTTTTTTCCCGGTTTTGGTATTGGTGATAGCACAGCAGTCTTCTGTCTGCGTACACATATTTTGCATAATTTTGTACAAAATGTCGCAAAATCTTGCAAAATGTTGTCTGCGTACTCCAAATCTCTTAAGGCCGTGTCAGATACAACTTTGTTGCTTTGCGTGACGTTTCTACCTTTGGCAGAAAAACGCAAAGCAAAAGGTGTATGACACAATGGAAACTTTGACAACACTCACGCATTATTTGTTTACTTAAAAAAGCGGTTGGTAATTTGTACATTTAATTATTTGTTATAAAAATAAAAATTTAATTGGACGGTTTTTTGGAATTGAATTTGTCAAAAAAATTAAAAAACAAAAGAAAATTATAATAGCCAATTGTCAAAGCGCGCAAAAAGATGAGAGTTGGCTAACTTTTAGCTTCGCTCCGCTTTGAAAGTACTTTATGTGACATGTTTCGTATAAGTATGTATATTTTATCTTAGATGTCAAAGCGAATCGGTAACGCAACGCGAAGCAAAAGTTTTATCTGACATGGCCTTTACAGCGTGAGAGCCAAAAAGAGAATTTTTTGACAGTTGAAAGTTAGAGAACTTGCAAAATGTTACTGGAGAAATTTCCTCTGGTAAGATTTTGCAACTAGTTTGAACAGCTGTTTTTATATACTGTTTGAATGAAAGAGTTTACGTGTGCCAAGATAGCGTCGACGAAATAGCGTCGAATGTGGGAATTTAAAAACCGGGAAACCAAAATATCCAAATAATGGGGATTTACAGTATATGAACAAAAAGTTAGCGTCGAATTTAGGAATTTAAAAAGGGGAAGTAAAAATATTTTTATATTTTAATAAAAATACTAAAAATATTTACCACAAGCTTTTGCACGGTATAAACTGTACATTTTCTGAAAGTAAATAGTTTTCTGGACAAAATGAGCGATGCGTGCAAAAAATATATAGTTTATACCGTGCAAAAGCCTGTGGTTCATTGCATAAATCAGTAAAGATTTTTACTGACCATTTTGGATGAACCCAGATTTCTCGGAAACTGTCCGAACGATTTATTGCACGCATCGCTCATTTTGTCCAGAAAACTATTTACTTTCAGAAAATATATAGTTTATACCCTGCAAAAGCCTGTGGTAAATATTTTTTTTTTTTTTCATTTATTTATTTATTGGTATTCCTATACAACAGGACTTAAATTCCTATAATAATAGTACAGGATAGAACAAACTTGTTGCAATTTCATATGTGTCATACAATAAAATATTTTAACATTAAACATAAAAATAAAAGAAATAAATATATAAAAACAGTTTTAAAAACAATTTTATAAACAATCTTTTTTTTTTTTGTCATTGATTAAACAATATTAAATTAAAATTTTCAAGTTTGGGAATAATAATTAAAAATACATTTCCTAAACTGCGTTGCATTGCTGGTAAACTGAATAGATGCTGGTAGTGTGTTCCAAAGACGAATACTATGAACGAAAAACTGCCATTCAGATACCAACTTCTTAAATCTTATCGGGATCAGGTTGTTATTTCTTCTTGACTGCGTAAAAGTAACACGTTCAAACAGATATGTTGGCTCGCCGGTATAGATAATTTTATGTAAAAGAATTAAACATCGAATATTTAGTATGTCTGAAAAGCACACACCATAAAGTTTAGTTTCATAGGGTGTAACATGCGAGAAACGGCCTAAGTTGAAGACATATCTCAGAATGACATTATATGTTGATTGTAATTTCCTGGTGCTTTTTTGGTCACAGCTTGCAAAAACCTCGCTACCATATATTAAAACTGGAATAAGATAAGTTTTAGCCAAGAGCATTCGTATGTTGAACGGGGTTGAGTGTTGAGTAGCCCAAAGTGAACGAAGCATCGCAAATACTTTCCCTGAGGCAGCATTGACATGATCCGACCAAGTGAGTGAAGAATTAAAAATAATGCCAAGATTTTTAGTCTTCTTGACAATTTCAATTCGCTGTGAGTTCAAGAATATATTGGGTTCCATAGTTATTTGTGTATGGTTCCTGGAAATTACAAGGCACTTAGATTTAGCGGGATTCAGAATTAAACCATTTGCCACTGCCCAGGCTTCAATTTTTGATAGATCAAAATTCAATCTTGAAATATAGTCATCAGTCTTATCAGGTTCGCTACATATATAAACCTGAACATCATCGGCATACATATGAATTTTACAATGTGATAACTGTGTCGGCAAATCGTTTATATATATTGTAAAAAGTAGAGGACCCAATATGGACCCTTGAGGAACACCTTTGGTCACAGGCAACGGCAGTGATTGTTTGTTGTTTGAGATTACATATTGATAGCGATTACCAAGATATGATGAGATGAGATCAGCCGCAGAGGTGGCAAAATGGAATAGCTTAGTTAGTTTAATACGAAGCATGGCATGATCAACCATATCAAATGCTTTGGAGTGATCCAGAAGCACTAACAAGGCAACATTTCCGTTATCTATATATCCTCGAATTTCCTCCGTCACTTCAATTAGTGCAGTAGTACAACTGTGTTTGGGTCGGAAACCAGATTGCATATTGGTTAATAAATTATTTGCCTGAAAGTAGCCACACATTTGTTTATGCAAGAGCCTTTCGAATACTTTAGATAAAAATGCAAGGATGGCTATTGGACGATATTCATTCCTATTTTTAGGGATGGGAACAATTTTTGCACACTTCCAATTCTGTGGAAAAATACCTTTTGTAATTATTATGTTGAATATGTGTGTGATTTGTGGAAGCAAGTAAGGTAGAAGGAGTTTTAAAAATTTAGGGTGGGTTTTATCCGGTCCAATTGCATTTGATTTGACACTATGACAAGCAATAAAGGTATCATCCTGAGAGACGCAGTGAAAGGAAAATGGTGATACGGAGCTATTATGTGATGCACTGGCACTACAAGAATAATAACTAGGAGAAATGCTCAAGTTTGGAAGTCTAGTAAATAGCTCGTTGAGTGAGTTAACATTTAATTCCGAAGAGTCTGTTTTATTTAATTTTCCGATGCCAATATCACGAATAATTTTCCATTTTTTGTTTGAGTCCACAGCAGTTGAAAACAAGTTAGTAAAGTACGAGAATTTCGTTCGCTTAATAAGTTTATTAACTTCTTTTCTGGCATTAACAAATTGATCATGCAGATCATCAGTTTTAAAGCGTTTCCAACATTTATATACATGATCTCGTTGGTTTATTTTTGCTCTAATTTGTTCATTGAACCAGGGCTTAGTAGTACTTTTCTGTGTGACTGTTTTTACAGGTACTGATTTTTCAAAAATATTGGCAAGATTTTTTTCAAGAAAATTAACTTGGTCATTAACATCAAGCATGAAGTAAATGCGATCCCAATCAACTATTTGAAGCTCATACATCATTATACTATAATCCATTTTTTTAAAATCATAATATGTAGTCTCTTCCCTCGTATATTTGGGACTGAAATCGAAGCATAAAAATATCAGGTCATGTTTTGAGAAACATGGGACGCTAATCTGATCATATAACAGGACTTTATTTATGTGATTGACAAAAAACATATCCAGCAGTGATTGATTTGTAGTGGTGAAATGCGTTGGCGATAGAACATTTGGTGAAACTAAACCAATTGATTCCATTACGTCAAGTAGTTGTGACTCGCATAAAGCATTTGAGTTAAAATCTCCACACAGAATAACGTTTTCATAATTTACCGTTATGTTTTCGAGATTTTGATGTAATTCGCCTAAATCTATGCGCTTATTGGGTCTATAAATACATCCAATGAGAAGTTTCTTCCCCATCGATGCCACTTCAACAAATATGTATTCAATTTTTTCATCAGGTAGAGATTTAATTAGGAATTTACTCATTATGCATTTTTTAATAAAGATGGCAACCCCACCCCCATGTGTACGCCTGTCACAACGATACATCTTGAAACCAGATAATTCTAGTATACTATCAGGGATATTTTCATCAAACCATGTCTCCGATACACATATTACATCAACACCAGAGTTTTCGAAGATATACCGATATTCATCAATTTTATTGTTTAAACTCTGTGCATTTATATGGCAGATGTTAATACCAGGTTTCTGCTTGCACAATATACGAATCATGTTAAATGTAACGTCATTGGAACTATTTGAATTACTAGCATCGCTCAATACCATAAATGCTATTATTTGTTGTAAAAAGACAACGCAGATAGGATTTAACAAAAATAATCAACACAAAGTTTCCCAACTTAAAATTAAAGATATCAAATACAGAAAAAATGATAGTAATTATGAATTGTTGTATATAAATCATATAGTTAGTTTTGTTTGAAGTCAAATAAGTTGTGTGGTTTGTAAAATTATATAGTGGCAAAATTAAATTATCATATCGCTGAAAAAGTTTAGTTTTGCATAACATGGGGTTCATCATTGTGCACTCGAAAAAACTTTTTTAAATCATCAAATTCATCAATTCGTATTGGTTCATCATTTTCAAAGGATTTGACGTAAACGATACCGCGAAATGTGAATGCTGCAGATATATTTTTTATATATTTTTATTAAAAATATAAATATATTTGGGCTTAAATCTAGTTTACCGACGCAGCTCCAAATAAAAAAAAATTAGCTAGGGTGATAGAAAATGGAAAAATAAGAAAGTTGGCGCAAACGCTTAGTTTTGGAGTTATGGGCGTTTTAAGTTTTTATATAAATATGTAATTTTGCAGTACATTTCCAAATGTATATGGCTAATATTGGTATCATTGCAAAGCGTTTCACTAGATCTTTCTGGACATACAGAATTTATTTTTATACGAGTTTGCAAAATACAAAAGTTTTTTAGTAAGCATAAAAACAAATTTATTAATTTTTTCTAATTCTTTAATGTATGTATGTATATACTACATACTAATTTATTTAAGAATTTTAATTAAAATACAAGTAAAACCTTCTTTATGTTTATGTTATACTAATGAGGAGCGAATCCTTGCCCATGGGCAAAGGCTGTCTATGCAGAGAATCTTTAGTTAGCGAAGCCAGTATTAGTTATACCATAGGGGAGAAAATATTTGCGCCCGGCCGATGGCCGGCTATGCAAGGAAGCTTTAGTAAGTGAAACCAGTGTTTATTATACCATAGAGAAGAACATCCTTGCGTCCGGCCAAAGGCTAGCTATGCAAAGAATTTTTTTTTGTGATGCTAGTGTTTGTTATTTTATAAAATTTTTATTACACTTTTTTTAAATAAACTACATTCTTTCCTAGTGCACTTCCGTAACATTTCGACGTAAAATGAAAAAAACTGTAATATGATCTAAAGAGTTTAATATTTTGAAATAAATTATGTATATCCAGAAAAATCTGTTCAAGAGCTTTAAAATGATACCAATATTGGCCATATACGTTTAGAATTGTAGTGGAAAATCACATATTTATATGAAAACTTTAAACGTCCATAACTCGAAAACTAAGCGTTTGCGCCAACTTTTTTATTTAATTTTTTCTTCTTATTTTTCCATTTTCCATCACCCTGGGTACTTTTTTTTTATTTGGAGCTGCGTCGGTAAACTAGATTTGTTCCTATATTTGTACTTCGTAATTTTAAATTCCTAAATTCGACGCTAACTTTTTGTTTATACTGTAAATACCCATTATTTGGGTATTTTGGTTTCCCGGTTTTTAAATTCCCAAATTAGACGCTATTTCTTCAACGCTATCTTGGCTCACGTTTGTTATTTCAATTGTTTACACACCGATCAGCTGTTTTCTTGCAAGATTTCACTGGATACTGTCTGCGTACTTTTTGAGATATTCTCAGCCGAAAGAGTAAAATTTTTCTTACTCTCCCAAAAAAATTTACTGAGTATTTGCTACTGGAAAAGTACCCAGACAGACCTAATAATGAGAGTTTTGTAAGATTTCTTGAAAATAAAAATCGTGTAAGACTACTGTCAAATTATCTTTAATATAAAATAACATGATGATGGGTTTTGAATCTTTTGGATTTGTTAGTAAAGAATAAGATTATCTTCCTGTTTTTAGAAGATGAAAACCAAATTTCGTTTGAGAAATTAATTGAAAACAAAAACAAATTTTCGAATGTTATTGTTGTTTTTAATATATTTTCTCACTCGAAATATTGTTTCCATCTTCTAAAACCAGGCAGTATGTCTTTAAACATACTGCCTGGTATGTCTTTAAACATACTGCCATGTTTAAAGACATTTTCAATATTACCCATTAATGATAAATATAAAATGTGTTACTTCATTTTCAATCATGAATGCATATTAAGAATAAAAAAATAAATTGTTTTTGTTCATTAATTCATATGAGATGATTTAGTTTCTTCGATTTTAATACTTTTTCATACATACATAAGTAAAAAGAAAGAATGTGAACAACGCTGCTTATTCATATTGTTTCGGCAATTTACTTCAATGTAAAGACAATGGTGAAATAATGTCGGATTTGGCTCATTTTTAATATTTAATACTCTTTATATTAAAGAAATATCTGGCAAAATTTGGTCCTTCTAACCCATATGGTCATTTATTAACCGATTTTGTTAATTTTCACTTCTTGTATTTTACTAAGTTGACTAAGGTTTATTATAGATTTTAGGGAGACTTCAAAAAGTAAAGGTTTATGGGTAAAAATTGGGGGCATTAGTGGTTTTTTGTTCGGAGTCATTTGTGGACCAATCAGGCTTAGTTTCCAAAGCAATCTGTTCCGAACTACATATATTTAAAATAAATAAATATATAACAACCTTGTCCTGGAGTCTTTAGAAAACCAATTTCAACCAACACACAGACAGACGGTCAGACGGACGTCGTTTAATAAACTTCGCTACGCATAAGGACCTGGAATGTTTATGCTTTATAGGATCTAAAAGCAATATTAAAGAAATAACAGGCGGAATAACAAGCCTATATCTCACTTGATCATAAAAAATGTATTAACTCAAAATTTAAAATTTTCAATAGAAGCAAAACGTATAAATTATCTCACACAGCAAAATGATTTTTATTCAATACTAGCGGGCCCGTTGCCTGCTTCGCACGGCAAAACAAAATAAGAAAAGAATAAAGTTGGTTTTGTTCCCTATTATTCAACTTTTAATTCTAGTTTCTTACAATATTAGACTATGTATCACTTAAACTATCTTAGAGCTCTTTCGTAGACAACATTTTTGGTTTTGCCATGAGTTGTTGTGTAGATAAAGAGAACTGAAGGCTTGCCAACACGTGAGCACGAAACATATAACTGGCCGTGTGAAAAGCAAGGATATTCTAAATCAATTCCGCACAATTCCAACGATTGCAAGACGTATTGGAAACTGTAGTCTTTTGAATTCAAAAGGTAAATCTGATGGAATCATTGGAATTCGTGGAATCAATACATCTTCACCTTTAAACTTCCCCTTTAAAATTGTTGCTTCGATCAAATTGTTCATGACCTTTTAAGCCAGCAATAGTCAATGATTGGCCTTGTGCTTTGTTGATGGTAATAGCAAAGGCAAGACGCAAAGGGAATTGGAGCCGCTTGAATTCAAATGGTAAATCGTTGGAATCGGTCATGCCGTTCTCCAGTTATGCGCTTAATAGAAAAAGTAGGCGTGGTAAATTTTTCTTTCGATGAAAACTTAAAGTTGATTAATACGAACATTTGAAAGAAAAATTAGTCAACTCGATGGAGCCGTTTTCTGATTTTAGGTATATCGAAAAAAGTGGGCGGGGCAAAATTTTCTTTCCGTAAAAACCTAAGTTGGACCATGGCGATCATTTTAAATCGTTCAAATCGGTCAAGGCGTTCTCAAGTTATGGATTTTGCCACGCCCCTCCGCCCCCAGACCGAAAATTTCAACCAAACTTCATATAAACCATATATGGGCCACTGCCTACGTAGTGTATAAGTTTGGTTGAAATCGCACGACGCGTTTATGATTAGTTCGGCGACGTACATATACGGACTTATTTTTATATATATAGATATTCAGGAATGAAAATATATAAGCACCGAAATTTTTAAACGTTCACTCAAAAGAAAATTTTTTTTTTTTTTTTTTTTTTATTGAATTAAAAGACGCCGCAAGCCCATATGATTTTCGGTTTTTATAAAAAAAAAAAATTAAAAATTAATACTACTTATTATCTATAGGGGAAAACCTAAAATCTGCACACACTTGAAATGGACTCTATGAAAAATCAAGAAAAATTAGTCAAGAACAGCTGACAGAAAATTAAATTATTAAATTAATTATGAGAGGCAATAGTTTAGGATTAATTAAACACAACAAATCCATTATCAATAGCTTCTCCCAAATTTGCCAAAAATATGTATTTAAATGCTGGCACCGTATTAGAAAATCTCCTCTCCTGATAGGGTATTATATTGTTCCACAAACGACCTATATTAACACAGAACGATCTGTCCATTACTAAGGAAAAATGTAAGGGACAAATAAAAGAGTGTGTTCTATTAGATAATGAGAAACTGAATTTGTTTAATAGGTAGCCTGGTTTACCATATTTAATAATTTTATAAAAGAAAATAATTTGTCTCAAACGAACGTATTGAAAAAAACTACATTTCAAAAGCTCCTCATAGTAATGCGAGACATGGTCGGTAATATGAAGTCCATAAATGTACCGTATAACTCTATTAAAACATACTTTTAATATCCTCATATTCGTGACAGGGGTACCTGAATAAATCTCAATATCATAAATTAATAATGGCAGGCATAGAGATAAGGCAATACGACGCTTTACTGAAAAGGGCAAATAGAAAGCAACATTATACAATTTACGCAATGTCCAGGAGATACGTGATATAACAGAGTTAATATGCAGGTCAAAAATTAATTTATCATCCAAAATAATACCCAGGGTCTTATAATGAGGAACAACTTCTAACAATTCGTTATCAAGCGCTATATTCATGTTAATATTATGTTTAGAAAACACCATAAGTTTGCATTTTGATGGATTTAATTTTAGAAAATTGCGAGTTGACCAATCAAATAATTTTTGAAGTTCATAATTGATATGTCTTTCCATAGTTGGTAAGGATAATAAATCAAAGCTCGCAAAAAGCTGTATATCATCTGCATAGGTGTAGCTTCTTAATACATCTAATTCATTAAACAAATCGTTCACATACAATAGGAAAAATAATGGGCCTAAAATAGAACCTTGCGGTACTCCACGACTTGTCGAAATCGTACAAGAGGTCTCTTGGTTAACCTGAACATACTGCGTACGTCCAGATAAAAAAGAGTAAATAAGCTTACAAGCACTTAAGTTAAATCGAAATACGGTTGAGAGTTTATCAACTAAAGAAGAAAATAATTTTTTTCAATTTATTTTGACGTTTTTCAAAATACGAATTTACATAAAAACATTGCACTTTAACATTGTCGATATTGGATATCGAATGTTTTTATGTAAATTCGTATTTTGAAAAACGTCAAAATAAATTGAAAAAAATTTTCTTTTGAGTACATTGTTGAATAAAAAAATTTCTTAAATAAAATATGAGATTGCACTTGCTCGAAACCAAATTTTTTCTTAAATTACTTTTACAGAAATTGAAAATTAAAAAATTAATTACTTAAATTTTGAATCTAACAACGAACATTTAAATACTCGAAATACAAATTTTAGTCAATTTTGTCACGATGAAAACTGTTTTGACTCACGACCACGCACACAGAATATAATATTTGGGATTTAATAGTTTCTTAAAAAAGTCTGGAGTGCGTGTCACTTTAAATTTTTTATCACACAAGATCACGCACGTAAAATTTATATTGCAATCACGCTCACTCTTACGCGCGTGATTAGTTAAGAGTAATCACAATTACGCATGACACAAAAAAATTCACGTCACGTGCAAAAAAATATTGGTTTTCTCTTTCACTCCACTTTGTCTATATCTTTTTAAAATTAGATATTATTAGAAATAATTAATATGAACTTACAG
This sequence comes from Pollenia amentaria, assembly GCA_943735925.1. Lineage (NCBI taxonomy): Eukaryota > Metazoa > Arthropoda > Insecta > Diptera > Polleniidae > Pollenia > Pollenia amentaria. Next base: position 216,686,296 of record OX031007.1, on the reverse strand, counting down.
TTTCTTATGTCAGATATAAAAACCGCCAGACCACGCATGCCATCTCCCCTAACAGGTGCCATTGTTGTTAGTTTATTAATTTTTAAGGTTTTCCAAAACCCGTTTAAAAAGAAAAAAATCCAAGCACTTAACTTTTAACTTTTGAAAAGTTGTTTGCTCCCTTTTAAACTCTCCTTGTTTAGGGGAGAGTTTAAATGATTAAAATAAGTCACAAGATGCGTCTGCACTAATCCGGACGACAGAAGACGTTTTAAAATCCAAATTGGAATATTTTGTTGCAATTAATGATTCTGACAGCAAGCACCGCAGCAACGATTTCAGTATTGACAGCACCACTAATAAAACAATTTAGTAAAAGCAACAAGTTGTTTTTATTACTAACACAAAACGATTGCTCTGCGAATGTGTTGAGTGTCAATGTAGGGGTTATTTATATATATATTTTTCAAACCGGCAATTCACCACAAGTATAGTTTAATGGTTAACACTGGTATTCAATGGATTTTTATTTTAATGTTATAGAGAGTTAGGATATTCGCCGACAACTTGCATAAGAGTTGTTGGTGGTGTTGTCGGTTAAACCGCAGATAAGATAACGTTTTATATTGAAGAGAAGATGACCTGTTGATTAAACAAAGAAAAAAATTATTTTGTATTAGAAAAACAAAAAATGCATTGTGTAAAATAAAAAGTACATAAATATTAAATTTAATTTATTTTATAAAAAAATTTTATTGAGACTTAACTATTTCCCGACTTTAAATATTATTATTATTTTTTTTTTTAAACATTGTTTTTATTTTATTTATATATATAAATACAATTTTAATTGCTTGACTTTATCGATTTGCTTTAAATCGTTTAATTATATGTATATTTAAAGCCGTTTGTTCACAATTGTTTAATATTTTATTTTCATTTGACCTAGAGGCGTTGTTTATTCTGAACTGGTGGTTGTTTTTTTATGTTTAATTTTGTTTAATTTCGTTTTTATCATTTTATTTAATTTTATTTTTTTTTAATGGATTAAAAAATAAAATACATACATACGTACCAGCTATGTATATAAAAAAAGCAAGCATCGAATCTCTATAACAGAATTTCTCATTTAGAATTTTCTTATCACTTGCTACTGCATGAATGGCGCAAACGAATACAAAAACAACAAATATTTACGCTGTAGAAATCATAAGCAACAAAGAAATTTACAAAAGGAATAACAGAACGACGAGAAATTGGATGTGGACGTTAGTTATTTTAAATTGAATCAAGTGATTTATTTTATTTCTTTTAACAAAATCAATTCATGTTATAGAGTAACTAGTACTCAGCGTAAATGTTTAATTAATGTAAAGAAATTGTTGTTTTTTTTATTATTGTCATGATGTGGAAGGGAGGTGAAATATGTATGTTGGAGAAAGTTTTAGGACAAATAGTTTGTAATAATTTTAAAGATTAGTGGGATCAACTTCTTAGTCAATAGTTAAGCCAATGTTAAAAAGAATCAATTTAAATAGGATTAAACCTACCTATACTAAAACCAGATGCTAATCGTTTAATTGAAAACTTATTGTAATTTTTATTATAATATTTAAATAAAATAAAATAAAATGCACTAACAACTATCGCATCCCATCTCCTGAACAACACAGGGGACTCGGCCACTTCAAGGTAGTTGTTTACTGTGTTAAGGTGTAATAAGGGGAAACGTTACCTCAGTGCATTACAATGATTGTAAAAATTTATGCCATTTGTGGTCATGCTATGTTTTTATTTCCATTTATAAAACTACCTTTTTTAGAAGAATTTTTAATACTTTTTTAGAAATTTATTTTAATAACAATTGTGATTTTTTATTGACTGTTGGTAATGGGTGATTCAAGTAGAGATACTTTTTTCAATAGCCTTTTTTTTAACAGATCACGTGTGAGTCGTGTCATGCTGTCATGTTATTTTTGTTTAGTATTGTTTGGCATTTCATAATGGAAAGACTTACGCCTGAACAACGTTTACATATCGTTCAACTTTATTACTAAAATTCACGTTCTGTGAGGAATGTGTTTGGTGCACTTCGCTCAACTTATGGTCAACATAATCGGCCTACTGAGCGTACTAATCGCAACACCATCACCCATTTTGAGACCCAGCATTCATTATTGAATAATATTCGACCTAATAGACCACGTCTAGCACGCTGTGAAGAAAATATAGCGGCCGTAGCTGAGAGCGTACACGAAGAACGCGGAGAGTCGATTCGGCGCCGTTCGCAGCAACTCGGCCGTGCCATGATTACCGACTAGAGATGAGCGATCCCGTGATTTTTAAATATCATCGTGATTAGTGAATGTGATTTAAAAATCACTGCTCCTTTAAACTGTGATTGTGATCACGGTTTATCAGTTTTCTGTTCTTTTAAAGCAATTGCGGCCAAGCTATATGTACAATGCGCGAGCTTTTGCAAGAGCTTTTGTAAGCACTTTACAAAGAAACAACAACAAATTGTAAGAGCTTTTAAATCTGTTTACTACTTTCATATACATACATACTTGGACAAATAAATTTTGGCATAAAAAATTCTAATAAGATAGAAGAGAGAATGAAAGGAACAGCAATATCATTCGACATTTCATTCAAAAAACGCTATTACCCACACAAACAGTGAAATATCATAAATTTGTATATGTAACAAAATACAAAAAGAACGACTTAGAAAGTACCTGTTACTTGACAAATTTGGTCACAACTGTGATTCGTGATTTTTCAGTAACAGTGATTAAATCACAGGTACAGAAATATCGCTCATCTCTATTACCGACTATTTGATGCCTGCAATTGAAGCTCGTGATCTCGGCGACATTTGGTTTCAGGAAGACGGCGCCACTTCCCACACATCGCATCAATCAATCGATTTATTGAAAGAACACTTCGGTGAGTACATAATTTCACGTTTTGGGGCGGTCGATTGGCCACCAGGATCGTGTGTTATCACACCGTTAGACTTTTTCCTGTTGGGATATGTAAAGTCTAAAGTTTATGCGGACAAGCCCGCTTCGATTCAGGCCTTGGAGGAAAACATCACGCGTGTCATTCGCCAGTTACCAGTCGAAATGCTCGAACGAGTCATCGAAAATTGGACTCAACGGATGGACCATCTGCGACGTAGCAACGGCCAACATTTGATAGACATAATCTTCAAAAAATAAATGCCAAAGAATGTTCTTTCAAATTATAATAATAAACATTCCCCATTAAATTTGAATTTTCTGTGTTTTTTTTTCTTTAAAAAAGTAGGGAATCTCAAAATGGATCACGCTTTATTTAAGTTTTTGATATTTTAATTAGGGTTTCATTAAATTATTTTTATAGAAGGAAGGAATTTACAACATGAAAAAAATTAAAAATTTTGTTTGATAATTTTATTCGTAACTGAACTCGGAATTGAACTCGGGTCGAATTTATGTACGTTTCGAGAATAACCACATTCTCATCATCAGAATTCTTTTCCGGTCTACCGTTTGCACCACTAAGGAGCCTGCCAGCGCCTGTAAACAAGCGGTTCTGCGTTTACTAGTTGTAGGGGTGACCGTGTCTTCAACTTTTTCGGACTGTAGAGTCATGTTGAGTAGCTCAAAAAGACGCTTTTCGACCTATTGTCTTTGAAATTTTCTAGCTTTGTATCGAATGTATAGAAATGTAGATAAACAATAAATTTCATTATTCTCTAAACACTCAAATCTTTCATTCAGAGCTAATGCTACGTTAATCGCCAATTTTTAGGAATCTGAACTATTCTGCATCTCAGTTTATTCATTTGTCGTATTTTTTAATAATGTTCGAAGACTGTTAACTAGCGAAATAGCGTCAGAAATTGTAGCAGTGGCTTTGCTTATCGATTTTATGTTCTCTTCGAAGTTACCCAAAATTTGTTACCAAAAATTAGCAGAAAATTTTTAAAATGTACAATTGGGAGAGATAGGAGAACGTTTCACTATTATGGTTCAAAGCAAAATGGTTAAAGCTGCTGGTCCACACCAAGTGTCCAATGCGTTTATGCATCAATCCAAAAAGTAGTAGTGTAATATTGTATTGACAAGTTACACAGCAAACGCGTAAAATGCATATACGAATCGAAAGCATACTTTAGCATGCGTCGCGTGGTGTGGACCGACCTCCAGCTTAAGAATTAAAAGAAATAATTTATTTTGTTTGAACTTTTGCTATTAAGCCTGGTACTCTGGGGGGTTACCGCATATTTCGATTCGAATTGTACGATTTTCGTACAATTTGTTTCGAATGAATGAAAATTTTTTATACACTATCGAAAACAAAAAATCCCTTTCGAAACGGCAACTCTCTATTACGAACAATAAAAATCCCTTTCGAAAGTGAAACTCTGTATTACGAAAACACGAGTCTGTTATGCAAAAAGCGTTAGGAAATTGTTCGAAAGCTATTTGGTTGTAAGTATTTAAATGTTTCATGATAAATAAAAGTGTAAAGCAATCAAATTTAACCTTTTAATGTTACTAATGTTATTGTTGAATTTTTTTAAAATTTGTGGTCAAGGAATACTTAAAAAAAATGACATATTTATTCAAATAAAAAGAATTATAAAGAAATGGTTAACATTTTCTTCTTCAAACCACAGGGAAATACAATCAGTTTTTATTAAAAAAAAAACATTATAATATTTTTCACGCATTGAATAGTATTTAATATTTCTTTTGTTTTGGGATATTTTCGTCCATTTTGGTATTTTAATACCAGTGCTACCAACTTTTAATCAAATTTCCCATTTGATTATAAATACGACTCTTTCATCGTTCCGAACGAGTTAAGGCCATGTCAGATAAAACTTTTGCTTCGCGTTGCGTTACCGATTCGCTTTGACATCTAAGATAAAATATACGTACTTATACGAAACATGTCACATAAAGTACTTTCAAAGCGGAGCGAAGCAAAAAGTTAGCCAACTCTCATCTTTTTGCGCGCTTTGACAATTGGCTAGTATAATTTTCTTTTTTTTTAATTTTTTTTTTGCCAAATTCAATTCCAAAAAACCGTCCAATTAAATTTTTAACTTTAATTTTTGTAACAAATAATTAAATGTACAAATTACCAAACGCTTTTAAAGGTAAACAAGCAATGCGTGAGTGTTGTCAAAGTTTTCATTGTGGCATACACCTTTTGCTTTGCGTTTTTCTGCCGAAGGTAGAAACGTCACGCAAAGCGACAAAGTTGTATCTGACACGGCCTTTACGCAGTACGTTTTAACTTTCGAATCGGAAATTGCTTTCGAAAAATTTTACTTTTCGAATCGAAATACGCGGTAGCCCCCCTGATCCGTATTTCGTGCGAAATGTTGTTAAACTTAAAATAAAAAAATTCTGTGAAATACAAACGAAAAATGTTGATAGAGTTGTACTCTATTTACATTACGAAAAACATTTGAAATGTTTCTAGCAATTTTTATTTTCCGTGCGAAACAAGTGCAGCTCATATTATTTCGCACGGAATTTTAAGCAACAGCTTATCATTTTTGCAATTTTTTATTTTGTATTTGTAAAGTGGTTTTTATAACAAGCGTTTTACAAAGAACAATGAATTAAAGTGTTATAATTAATAATAAAATTAAATTTTTTTGTTTTTAGATTTGGGAAATTATAAAAATAATATTGTTTTACTTTTTTTAATGACAATTAAAAAAACATGTTTATGTTTACCTTCGCAAAACAATGTTGTAAACTTGCAACTAATAAAAACGTTAAGCATGGAAAAATCGCGAGACAGATAATAGCTGCGTTCGAGAACACAAACGTTTTTACAATTTTTTACTGAACTTTACTGCATTTTACGAAATTGCGTTCGAGTACACAAAATGCAGAACACAAATTGAGAGCGTAAAGTGACTGTTGAGAATGAACGAAAATTTACACTGGTTACTGTATATCTCCTGCGCCTTATTTTATTCACTACTAATTGTATGCACTTTTATATACTATATTTCGCAACTCTACTTGCTTTCAATTTAACGCTTTACTTTGTATATTAACTTTAGTCTAATAAATGAATTCAAACCAACAGGTTATGGGCCGCATGCCGCGCATATTTAAAGAATTTTTAAATAAAAGTTTTTTTTTGAATCGTAAAGTTTTTTTTCGGAAAGTGTTTTAAAATGTCGAATCTTCCGCTGGGATTTTCTTTGGAACGTCTGAGAGGACGTGAGAATTTTGATATTTGGAAGAGACAAGCAAAGTCTTGTCTGGTCATCAAGGGTTGCTGGAAAATTGTCCAAACCGGTATAGTTGGTGAAGGTGACGCTGTTTTAAATGAACGGGCTTTGGCGGAAATTACTTTAATGGTGGATCCATGTAATTATGGACACATAGCGACAGCCACGAGTGCAAAAGCTGCCTGGGATGCGCTAATGAACGCCTATGAGGACACAGGCCTTACGAGAAAGGTGGAATTACTCAAGCAGTTGGTGAACATAAAACTAGGAAACTATAGTTCTATCCAAGAGTACGTGAACGAGTTAGTGATTATTGCCTTGAAGGTCAAGAATGCAGGTCTTAATATAGACGATGAGCTCACAGCGTCTTTAATGTTAGCCGGGTTGTCGGACAGTTTTAAACCATTGGTGATGGCCGTGGAAAATTCCAAGGAAAAGCTGACTGTGGATATGGTGAAAAATCTTCTTTTGCAAGACGCTAAATTTGATGTACAAAATTCGGAAAAAGATGCGGCACTGTACACAAAAAATTTCAAGAGGGAGAAAAAAGCAATTCAGTGTTACAACTGTAGGGAATATGGTCATATTTCCAAGAATTGCCAAAACAGAAGCAACAACAGAAGTAACGGTAAGTCATATAAGAAGAAGGAAGTTTCGTCAACTCTGGGTGCGTTTGAGTACTTTTACAGTAAAATGCAGTAAATGAGTAAACTTAAAAATTTGCTCTCACAAAAACCTGTTGTCCAAAAAAGTACGCGAACGCAAAATTTGTAAAAATTCGTAAAATAAAGGCAACAGCTGATGGCAAATAATTGAAGTGTTGAAAAATGTTTACACTTTTGACTACTTAACTCGTTTTCTTATCGGTACTCGATTAAATACTTTTTATAACACGAATATTTTTGGAAAATACAAACAAATTATTTTATGTAATCTTTCATATTTGTTTGTTTTTTATTTTATTTGAATTTGCTAATTTGTGTCCGGCTAAATTTGATCAGTAGTATACGAAAACTTTTTTTACTACTGATAACCTAAAAAACAAGGGCTGTTCTTAGTACCCGAGTACTTGACACTTTTACAACTCCAAAAAATTAACGTAACAAAACAAAGTTTCAAAAGTTGGTATTTAGCCATATAAATTCTTCACAAACAATTTTAATTAATTAATATTAATTCATTTTTTGTTTTTATTTTAGTTTTATTTCAAATTTTCTTTTATTAAACAATTTTTTCACAATTTGTATGCCTTTTGTTTGCTACTTTTGTTTGTTTACCTTTTGAAACATGTTTTTTTTGTTTTACTAAATTTTACTGCAAAAATTTCTGCAGTAAAAATTTGTAAGTACTCAGTCAAGAACTGTCACTTTACGCTCTCAATTTGTGTTCTCATTTACTGTATTTTGTGTACGCGAACGCAATTTAGTAAAATGCAGTAAAGTTCAGTAAAAAATAGTAAAAACTTTTGTGTTCTCGAACGCAGCTTCTAATAGCAACAAGTACGAACATGAATGTTGCTGCACGAACAATCGATGGGTACAGCAACAACAACCTTATGCATTGGTATGTTGATAGTGGCGCTAGCAACCATATGATAAACAGCAACACTTAAGGCCATGTCAGATAAAACTTTTGCTTCGCGTTGCGTTACCGATTCGCTTTGACATCTAAGATAAAATATACGTACTTATACGAAACATGTCACATAAAGTACTTTCAAAGCGGAGCGAAGCAAAAAGTTAGCCAACTCTCATCTTTTTGCGCGCTTTGACAATTGGCTAGTATAATTTTCTTTTTTTTAATTTTTTTTTTGCCAAATTCAATTCCAAAAAACCGTCCAATTAAATTTTTAACTTTAATTTTTGTAACAAATAATTAAATGTACAAATTACCAACCGCTTTTATAAGTAAACTGTAGTAATCTGTGAAGTAAACAAACAATGCGTGAGTGTTGTCAAAGTTTTCATTGTGGCATACACCTTTTGCTTTGCGTTTTTCTGCCGAAGGTAGAAACGTCACGCAAAGCGACAAAGTTGTATCTGACACGGCCTTTATATGTACAACGTACATAACATAGGGAACAAAACGGTGGTGGTTGCTAACAAGAGTCAAATGAATGTTGACTGCGCAGGCGACGTCGACTTGAAAATTGTTCTCGGTGGGCAGAAAAAATGCGTAACTGTGAAAAACGTTGACTATGTACCTAATTTGTGCGCAAACCTTCTTTCAGTAAGGCAAATGACTAAGGATGGAAAAACAGTTATTTTTGAAGGGGAAACATGCCGAATTCTTAATAAAGATGAAAAGATGGTTGCTTCTGCTACAGTGTGTAATGACTTATACCGTGTCGATAGTGAAGCTGTATTAAAACGAAATAATGTTTTTGTTGCTAGGAAAGATTTTAGTTTGTGGCATAGAAGAATGGGGCACATTTGTGATAAAAATTTGGCCGAAGTTAAAAAATCTTCTTTTGGTATAAATTTTGCCAGTGAAAGTAAGGAGCCTTGTGTAGTGTGTATTAAGGGAAAACAAACTAGACGACCAGTAAGAGGGGATGGTACAAGAGCTACAAAACTATTGGAGTTGGTGCACTCCGATGTAGTTGGGCCGCTTAATGTGAACTCTTTTTCTGGTGCTCGTTTCCTAGTCACTTTTGTGGACGATCTTTCAAGAAGATTGTTTGTGTACCCACTGAAAAGAAAATCTGATGTTTTCGAGAAATTTGTGGAGTTTAAGAAAATGGCCGAGAACATGTGTTCAACGAGGATGAAAATTTTAAGAACGGACAACGGTCGTGAGTATGTCAATAAAAGTTTTGAAAATTTCTTGCGGAACAGTGGAGCAGAACGGTACAGCAGAGAGAATAAACCGAACCCTGATAGAACGAGTTAGATGTATGCTTATTGATAGCGGCCTGGATCATCGTTTTTGGGCTGAAGCTGCCAACACGGCCTGTTATTTAATTAACCAAGTCCCTTGCCGCGGTGGAGATAAATCTCCTGAGGAAATATGGTCCGGTCGTCAACCAAATTTGAAGTTTTTGAAAGTTTTTGGGTGCCCTGCTCTAGTACACGTAGCCAAAGCGAAAAGAAGTAAGCTCGACACTAAATCTATGGAATGCGTCATGGTGGGATACAGCACCGAGAGCAAGGCGTATAGACTTTTTAACCCTGATGATAACGGTATAATCATAAGTCTTGATGTGGTGTTCCTTGAAGGTAGTAAAGTTAGTACGAACGCAGGTGATGATTTCTATTATCCGGATTTACTACAAAATTATGAAAGTGTTGATTCAGGGGAGAGAAGTGGTGAAATTGAATCAACCCCAGAAGATGTAACAAAATATGAGAATGTTGAACAAATTGTAGAAGAATCCGGTGAAAGTGATTACGATGACTCAGCTGAGTGGTCATCTCCCTTGCCCTCACCCGTTGCAGTTGATGAGGACGAATGGTCTCCAAATTCGTATGAGGCACAAAATATGCCTGAGGTGGCTAGTATCCGTCGTTCTAATAGGATAGCAAATAGAAGTCAACTGGCACACAACTTTTGTGCAATGCAATATGTTTCCGGTGATCCGAGCAGTATTGAGGATGCGATGTCGTCAAGCTATTCAGACGAGTAGAAGGCGGCCATGAAGGAAGAATTTGAATCATTAATGAAAAACAAAACTTGGGAGCTGGTGGACTTACCGCCTGGTGAAAAAACTATCAAATCCAAATGGGTCTTTAAAACCAAAAGGGACGAAAGTGGCAATGCTATACGTTGGAAGGCTAGATTGGTTTCCAAGGGTTTTTCTCAGCGTAAAGGAATCGACTATAACGAAACCTTTGCACCAGTTGTCAGATACGATTCAGTCCGGTATCTACTTGCGATGGCGGTTAAATATGATATGCATGTGCACCAAATGGACGCAATCAGTGCATATTTGAATGGTTCATTAAGGGAAACTATATACATGCAGCAGCCGGAAATGTTTGACGATAATTCCCGAAAGGTATGTAAGTTGCAAAAATCGATTTATGGCCTGAAGCAGTCGGGACGTGTCTGGAACGAAACCATCAACAATGAATTGCTCAAGTTGGGTCTAGTGAGAGGTGAAGTTGACCAATGTGTTTACCATAAGGTAGAAGGTGGTCGAATGACGTATGTCGCTATATACGTTGATGACGTTTTAATCTTCTCGCACAATATAAAAGCTATCGAGTCGTTAAAGATCAAGCTTGCAGAGAAGTTTAAAATAAAGATATGGGAGAGGTATCTTCAGTACTTGGTATGAAAATCACCAGAGGTAAAGACTTCATCAAAATTGCCCAATCCCGTTATATATCAGATGTTTTGGAACGATTCGGAATGGGCGATTGTAATCCGAGTTCTACGCCAATGGACTACAATCAGAAATTGTCGAATAGTATGTGTCCTAAAAATGATGAAGATATACAACACATGTCGAAAGTTCCCTATATGCAGGCAATTGGGTGCTTGCTATTTGCTGCACAAATTACACGGCCAGACATTTGTTATGCAGTTAATTTATTGAGTCGATTTGGAACTAATCCTGGAAAGCCGCACTGGGAAGCAGTAAAACGTGTAATGAGATACTTGAGGGGTTCAACCGACAAAGGTATAGTCTACAGAAAGCAGCAGGAAAATGACATTAAAGGTTATTGTGATGCGGACTGGGCAGGCGATATTGACAACCGTAAATCAACCACTGGGTATTTATTTACCAATCCGGCGCCATTTCGTGGTCAACAAAGAAGCAGAAGACAGTGGCATTATCGTCGACGGAAGCCGAGTTTATGTCGCTAACAGCTGCCATCCAGGAATCAGTTTGGTTGAAACGCCTAGAAGCCGAACTTAGCCCCGAAAGAAACCAAAGTATGTTAATATACTGTGACAACAAAGGCGCCCTACAGGTTGCACTTAATAATAATTACTCGCCAAGAACCAAGCATGTGGATATTAAGGCCAAATTTATCCGTCAGAAGATCGACATGAAGGAAGTCGTATTGGAATATCTATGTACAAATGAGATGATTGCAGACGTCTTCACTAAGGCTGTAACGCCTCAAAAACTAACATATTTTAATAATAAATTTGGTCTTTACTAACACATAAAATCAAATTGAGTAAGATAATATGAATTTACTGCCAGTTCATCGATTTCGAACGTTAACGTTCGCATAGAAAATAACATTTAAAACAGCAACAACATTTTAAAATTTGTTTTTGTTTTAAATGTTATTGTCTATGCGAACGTTTACGTTCGAAATCGTTGAACAGGCAGTAAAATTTAATTTTGTTTTTGATAAAAATATTTTTAACGTAAATATTAGTTTAAGTTAAAATATTAATTTTGTTTTGTAGTATTAATTTACCTAATGTAAAGGGTGCATGGGAAACTTATTTTTGGAAATTTGTCATTCAGGAAGAGTGTTGAGAATGAACGAAAATTTACCCTGGTTACTGTATATCTCCTGCGCCTTATTTTATTCACTAATAATTGTATGCACTTTTATATACTATATTTCGCAACTCTACTTGCTTTCAATTTAACGCTTTACTTTGTATATTAACTTTAGTCTAATAAATGAATTCAAACCAACAGTGACAGTTCTTGATTGAGTACTTACAAATTTTTAATGCAGAAATTTTTGCAGTAAAATTTAGTAAATCAAAAAAACATATGTTACAAAAGGTAAACAAGCAATAGAAACAAACAAAAAGGATACAAATTGTTTTAAAAAAGGGAAGTTGAAATAAAAATTAAACAATAACAAAAAGTTAATAAATATTAATTAATTAAACTTCTTTGTGGTGCATTTATATGGCTAAATTCCAACTTTTTTTGTTGTTGTTTTATTTTTTAGAGTTGTTAAAAGTATTTTTATTTTAAGTATTTTTATTTTTAAGTAATCAATAGCAAAAAATGTATTCATGTATTTTTGAACAAATTTAGCCGGACACAAATTAGTAAAATCAAATAAAATAAAAAAAATAGAAATGTGAAAGAAAAATGAAATAAATTGTTTGGATTTTCTTAAAATGTTCGTGTTATAAAAAGTATTTAATCGAGTACCGATAATAAAACGAGCTAAGTAGTCAAAAGTGTAAACATTTTTCAACACTTCAATTATTTGCCATCAGCTGTTGCCTTTATTTTACGAATTTTTACAAATTTTGCATTCGCGTACTTTTCTGAACAACAGCTTTTTGTAAGAGCAAATTATTAAGTTTACTCATTTACTGCATTTTACTGTAAAAGTACTCAAACGCACCTAATATTGATACATGTCAAAATTTTGGTGTGTAATAATCAATACGGCTCAACATTTTTCGTTAGTTCGAACAGAGAACAAGGCTTTAGATGTTATGCAAAAAATAAGCATTCAAAATTAAATTGTTTGTTCAAAAAACTAAAAAAAGTATCGACGTATCGACAGTAAAATATCGCCGATACCGATATTCGTTACCTCCCTAATTTATATGCCGATTTGGGCAAAAGTGCGAATATATGTAAATCATATTGAACGTAAGAAAACGTTTTGTTAAGTTTTACGAAATTGTCATTTGCTTAAGCAAAGTGCGAAACTGATCGCACATTCCGTACGGAATCAAATGTTTTTTTATTTTGTTTTTGTTTTTTTAAATACATTTGAGAGAATTTTTGTAAATTTTTGACAATAGGTTAAGCAAGGCTATAAATATTATGGTTGGGCCTTTTGTGGGCTTTTCTCTATTTATTAATTTAAACATAGATATTATAATACATACAGATTTTTAACTTTAAATCAGCCTTTTCCAAATCAAATTTAGGTTGCTTAAAAAAAATTTACCTTTTTCTCAAATTAAAATCGACATTTAAAAATTAAAATCGGGAGTTTTAAAATGAATTTGACTAAAAAAAATTTTTATTTACATGTTTTTCACTACTTCTGTTTCTTCGTACTTTTTGTCAAGACTTTGTCTTGAAAACTTAAATACATTTGTTATTTTTTTTTTTATTATTTAATTACCATCTTTCTCGAAATTAATTTGATTAAAACAGGCTGATTTTGATATTTTTTTATTTATTTAAGTGTTTCATTGTAATACAATAAAATAAGCCCATACAGGCCAACAATTTCATATTACATAGGTACATACATACATATTTAAAGTGCGGCGTTTGATTTGAAAAGTGCGGAATAAGATTTTTAAAGTTTTCAATTTGAATAAAAACCTGGATTTGATTTTGTAAAGGCCGAATTTGAAGTTAAAATCCTATACATAAAAAAATTACAAGAAAATAATTCAGAAATAGTAGCACAAACATGTACATTAAACCGTGATAAAAAAAATTTTTGTCGGGCACTGGCACGGCATGAATTAAAATATTAGGATAAGATTTGATTACTTATTGTTAGTTCATATTTAATATATGAAGATTCAATAAAGAAACTCTGGAAAAAAAAACATGTACATAAGAAGTTATTTTAAATCAGTTGCCACTCTGTTGGATCAGATTTAAAATGCCGATACATTTTTCCAATTCAAGACGATTCTAAGGTTTTCCCATATTAAGCCATAAGATGAAAAAATTTTTGTTCCTTTATTTTGAAAAAAGTTCCACTGTACATTACCTGGCAGTTGAGACATATGTATATAAAAGAACTTATATAAGTCCTAGCTTTTCTTTTAACCACCCATGCGTTTGATGATGATGCCAAAAAAAATATTAATAATTTTTTTGCTAAATCTATACCGAAAAGGGCTAAGTTGACAACATTGCTAAGGCCAATTATTATAACATTACACGAAAAACAATTAAGCCCAATAAAGCCAAGTAAGCCCCAAAAAACGCCATGACAAAATCTGTTGGGTTGGGTAGATAAAGACCACTCTGGAAAATTTATTAAATACGCCTAAAACCTTTGCAGATATAGATATTGCGGTAAAATTTGTTCCAACTTAGCTTCTTATGGCCAGAAAAAATTAAATGCAATACGGTCCATAAACGCTAAAACTAATTTCACTGCTGTATTGAAATGTATTCTAATTTATGTTTTTTAATACCGAAATCACTCTACAGAATTTTGGGATGATTGGTCCATAATTTACCATGGATCCAATATAAATTTACCTTTGGAAAATATTTGTTCAAACTATATTTTATATGACTAGAAAGATTAGCATAAAGCTTTCTTATTGCCAGAAATTAATTTACTATATGTAACTTTAAACCGCGACGAATTTTAATACTGACGTCTGTTCTTATAAAGATTAATTAATAATTTATAGATCCCATATAGGGCCCACGCCTGAAATATTCTAACTGTCGGTGGAGGGTATCAAAGATTCGGCACAGTCGAATATAACGCTCTTACTTGTATTATTATTCATTGTTTTATTTATCTGTCCAAAACTTATAAATTCTTAAAAATTATGAAAACTATATTTTTTTACACATTTTCAAAAATTTGTTTGGCATATTATTATTAGAAATCTATAAGTCTATACCCGAGGCGGCTATGGCGAAATAGAAGTTCTTAGTTGCCACCTGAAATTTTATTCCAATCGTACTAACCGTTTACAAAATCTAGAATTATTTCTATTTTTTCCAAAATTTCCCACCGTGATGTCTTTTTAAACAAGCTTTAAAAAGATTTGGCTTATCATCTCCAAACCTTAAAAAAAATTATGGTTCAATGTGACCATAGGTCATACTATATTTTAATATGATAAAAACAGTCCATTACAAATTATGGTCGTGCACAATCATGTACATTTTTGCTGAAAAAAATATTTTCCTTATTTCCAAGGGAACATGCTTTGTTTGTTTAACCCATTTTTCACCGAACGGTGTTTAAAATTACCAACAATCTTACTCTTTACAGGAAAGGGGCGAAAATGAGTTAAACGACCATTTAATTTTTGCAATAAATCTATTATTGATTGTTACAAAATTATATAACTTGCCTTTAAAATTAGCTGAGTTATCCGTTACCACTTTGAAATATATTTTTTCTCATTTATTAGAAACTACTCGTACATAAATAAGTACCTTTAAAAAAAATATTTAATAGAAAGGAAAAGAAAAATTTATTTTTGGAAATTTGATATACATATATTCAACATTTTTTTTTTGAATTTATTCTATGAGCTAAATTTCAGTTATGTATTTTATAAAGCAAGGCGAATTCATTTATCAGGTGGCGTTGAAAGCACAGCTGTGCTACTTTTTTTTCTTACTTAGAGAGAGAAATGTCAAAAGTTGCTTGTGTTTTTGACATATCGATCAACGAAAGCAACAAAAAAATACATTGTTGTGTTTTTGATGTTGTTACTTGTTGTAGTATCGACACCACCGTATACATCAAGGTCTATCCATTAGGTCTGCTTAAGGAGCCAGATGTTTATTTGGATTATTCCTCAACCATGTCAAAAGTTGTTTACATTTTGGTTATACATGTATATTTTTGTTTGCGTTTTTTGTTTTTTGCCACACATACATGCATACAAAACACGTTTTTCCTTTTGTTTTCCCTATGTAGTAGTAAGATTTTGACAACCGTGAGGAAAATTACACAAACAAAATGCCTGTTGTTTTTTGTACTGTTGTATTGTTGTAGCGGTAAGCAGACCTATTGGATAGGCCTTGGTATACATGAATTCGGCTTGTTATAAAGCTTTTTTTTTTTTGTAATACATAGTTCTATTCCTTAAATTTTTAGGCCGTAGCGGGTTAGAAAATGCATTACATTCTGCTGGTGTCTAATAATTGTAAATTTTTCTGTACATACAATATACTTCATTGCTATCCAAAGGATAGCTAAGGTAAAATGTAACAGGAAGATACAAGATAATAGTCTGGTATTGTATAAAGTCATTCCTAAAAATTTAAGGAATAGAACTATTACAAAAAAAAAAGCTTTATAAAATACATAACTGAAATTTAGCTCATAGAATAAATTCGAAAAATAAAAAATGTTGAATATAATAAAGTAGCTTATGAAAAGAAATAATTCGCAGATTATATTTGTTGAAATTTGATATATTAAGAAAAACTACTTTTTTACAAAAAAGTACTTTTAAAAATATGTCTATGTGGTAGACAAGCTTTAGATAATTTCTGTTACAAAAAATGTAAATTTAGAGAAGAAAAATCGCTTTAAACAAAAAGTGATTTTTAACTAAATGTACTTTTTAACGAAAATTAATTTTTAACAAAAAGTACTCTTTTACAAATAGTAAATTTGAACCAAAAGTACTTTTTAACACAAAAAAATGATTTCTTTTAAAAACAAAATACTTTTCTCGAAAATTTGCCTTTACAAAAAGGGCCTTTTTACAAACGTTATCTTTTTTTAAAATTACACTTTTACAAAAAGTACACTCTTTCTGAAAGAACATTTTAACGAAACATATAACATAACAGAATATAATTTTACAAAATAGTAACCTTTTACATGAAACTAAATACATTTTAAATCATAACAAACTGACTAAATTGTTTATTTATTTATTTAATTAATTATTTCAGTGTAATACAACAAGTCTATACGGCCAAAAATTTTATATTACATAGGTACATACATCCTGAATAATGGAGTACTCGTATATTATATCCTAAATATTATCTTATATCTATGTACTATACATAATTACAATTCTTCAACATTTGGCCCCCCAGCCTAAAAAATAAAAAAATCAACAAAACAATAATAACTATTGTCCCAATGTTGTGAATAGCAACAAGGAGTTTTAGGTAGATAGCTATACCTATACAAACATATGCATACATATACGGGCATTAATTATCAAAAATTCAAGTGTTAAAAAAGCAATTCCCTGAAGTTCATAAATTTTTGTTACGTCCCTTAATCCCTTAAAAAATGTTATTTAAATTTTTAATATAGTAAGAGTAATTCAAACAATTCTTGCAAGTAAAAATTTTACTGGAGCCATATACCTGCTTCACGAAAAGTTTAATTAACTAATATTTATTTCAGTTTTTTTTTTCAACTTTTTTTATTTAATTTTTCACAGTTTGTATGCTTTCAAGGTATGTTCGTACATTCGCTGAAGAGGAGTTATGCTAGCTGTCCCTTTTTTTAGAAGTAATAAAAAACTATATACAAAAAAGGGACAGCCATCATAGGCTTCTCTAGTGCATATGACTTGTGTAAATGAACCTTGTTCATTAAATTTTGCTATTAAAATTCAAATGGCTAAGATATGAACAAAAAACTACTGCCTCTTATTTTACCCATAAATTCCTTGTTGTTTTTTTCTGTATATCTGGAGAACGGCATGAGGCACATATGTATATGTACAGTACTTTTCGCTTACAGTCGCATCCTTTAGTTGCAGCCATATCGTGGAGTATATCGCTAATGTGACTTTAAGCCTAATTCACATATATGCCACTATGAGGTATACAACCGAATTCGAATATTTTCAATTTATATGAATATAGAAAATAAAAAATTCATAATTATTAAACTGGAAGGATGATTTCGCAACAGAGTTGCATACTGTATAAAAAAAATAGTTAAAAAAAAATAAAATATTTCATCCCTGATACAAAGACAAGAACTAAACTAATTTCCTTCGAGTGGAGAGCTGCTGTCAAAAATAAAACCATTTTATTCTTCGTTCTTTTATATGGTTTGTATTGAGCGATTCGTTATCATTGTTGATTTCGAAAAGATGGATTGATAGCCCTCCTTTCCTAGAATGGTGATATAGCTACTATCTGTGTGACCAATCGCACGTTGCATTCATGCGTTATCAAACATTTATAAATCGTTTACCTACTTGCCTTAAACGTCAGGAAACCTTTTGGATATTCATGACTTTTTGCGCTCTATGCTGCAGTGGGAGTTAGAGATTCATATTCAAATATATATTATTAGCTGACTGCCCGCCTCAAGGTCTATCCATTAGGTCTGCTTAAGGAACCAGATGTTTATTTGTTTTATTCCTCAACCATGTCAAAAGTTGTTTACATTTTGCTTATACATGTATATTTTGTTTACGTTTTTTGTTTTTTGCCACACATACATGCATACAAAACACGTTTTTCCTTTTGTTTTCCTATGTAGTAGTAAGATTTTGACAACGGTGAGGAAAATTACACAAACAAAATGCCTGTTGTTTTTTGTACTGTTGTAGCGGTAAGCAGACATATTGGATAGGCCTTGGCCCGCCTCATAAGCAATTTACTAATGAGAAGTGAAAAGGAGGCAGTGTATTTAGTTCTTCAAGTTTCTTCCAAAATTTTTTCATACTTAGAAAATTGAGAAGTGAAAAGGAGGCAATATATTAAAAACATAAATTTTTCGACTTTTGCCAGGAATTAAAAAATTTTTTTTCTTTACAAACCACCTCCTGAAAATTTCAAATCGAATAAAAAAATCATACATGGACTATTTCATTTTTATATATATAAGATATGTACATATGTACTTTATTAATTGATAAGCTCGAGGCCACAGATGCTTTTTAATAAATTTTAATCTTTATTTTTCTTTTTATTTTCAATATTTCATTAACCTTTTTTATATAAGAAATGGTTTGTGGATTCGAAAACTGAAAGTAACTTGGTACATGGTGCTAATGTGACTATAACGCTAATAAGTTGCTGTACTTTTGTTTATGTCGCTAAATGGACTTTCTATTCAATTTACATATAGCGGCAGAAAATAAAGATAAAATGGACTATATTGCTAATGTGACTAAAAACGGTAGTGACTATAAACGAAAAGTACTGTATGTATATCAAATGTAATATTTTCCCTGCTGAAGTCAGTTTTGGTACTACATATTTCGAGTCAAACTCGGCCCGAAATCAAAAACATCGATTCCCATCACCAATAACTTAACGCTCTCAATGTTTGTTCTCATTTACAGTGTTTTGTGTAAACGAACGCAATTTAGTAAAATGCTGTCAAATTGCACTGCCAAATTTCATGAAGATCGGTCCATAATTTACCCTAGGCCTCATATAAACCCTACTAACGGAAACAGTTTAGTCTAAAACCGTAACAAAAAATGCTATTGCCATAAAATTTTCTACGTCACAGTTTTATAGGACTAGAAATCACACCGTCAAATTTCGCAAAGATCGGTCCAAAGTTTACTGTTGCTATTTAAACGCATTTATTTAAATAAAAATTAATTCTTTATTGACAAAAAATAAAATTAGAATAATCAAAAAAAAAAATTAAAATTTAAATTATTTCATCAATGAAAGTATGATTAAAAAATAAAAATACAAAAATGTAAGAATAATTTATAACAAGTAAAATTAAAACAAGTGTTTCTCCACATTACCCCCTCCTAGTGAAAACGATACAGTTTTAATGTTTTTTAATACTGCGGAATATTAATGCATCGATCTATTGACTAATCATAGATAAATAAGCATTACCAGGTAGGCAAATGTTTTCAAAAATTTACGGTGGTCGAAGGCTCATAATTTTATCGGCCTGAAGAGCTAAAGCCGAAACATCGCTTGCTTGGCTTATAACCAGAATATATTTGACATTTTCTGGAAGTTGTTCCAAACAAATAGTTTTGAGTAACGGATCATTTAGTTGGCCAGAAGCAAGATTTCTCATCACTTGAAGAAAGTGTGAAGGCTTTTGATGAAACTCAAAATAAGAAGTAAAATTCCTAGATTCAATTTGTTAGAATAATTAAGGCCCTAATCATGTAAAACGCAACGCAGCGCCAAATAATTATATTGAAACAAACAAAAAGTCATAAATATTTTGTAATTTGGTTGTTCCTTTCTACAGAAATTCACATTGCCTTTTTAAATTTCAAACGCTCCATTGCTTGTGGCATTGAAAATTTTAAAACGGTACATGAATTTCTGTATAAAGCAACAACAAAATTACTAAATATTTACGACATTGTTTGTGCTTTCAATGTAATTCTTTGGCGTTGCGTTTTACATGATTAGGGCCCAAATTAATAAAAAGAAAAGCATAAAACTTACCGATTGTCGGTTAACACTACTGAAATATTTGAAATATCGGTGGAGGTTATCAAAGATTCGGCACAGCCGAGTATAGCATTCTAACTTTATTTTTTAACTTTAGTTATAAGGCGGCCTCGATAATCCAGCTGTCTATTGTTTGCTTGTGTGTGTTTAAGTATAAATTGTATTGAGTTGGAATATAATGCATGTCACTATAGGAGATACTAGGGTATTCTACTGTAACAGTTAACCGATTAATTACTACCTTTTTTAAACACCAGGTGAAACGCATTTTGAAGCATTTTCCAATGATTCAGTTTATACCTAAAAAAGTATGTATCACGCGTCGGCGCGAAAAAATCTTCCTGTAAAACTTCTAAATACTAAAAAGTAATATAAATATTAATTTACTGTTGAGCCGAGTTGATATTCTTGTTTCAAGCCTGTTTTCTTCTGTTTAACAAAAATAATCACTAATTTGTTTTATTTTTTATTATATTAGCAACACTTTTTCTGTTTTGTAGTTGACAAAAATAGAAATTAGTTTAATTTTGCTACAACCACAGAGCTCTCTGCTACAAAGACAAAAGCAGCATCGACAACAACCTGCAGCCGTATAGTCGTCAAAATAAGCATTCTTATACAAACGTGTGTTTTATTTTTGACATATTGAAGTCGGTAGCCTGCTGTCGTGAATGTGTTTAAGGCCTGGAACAGAATAAAATAGTTGTAGTAGTAGCTGAAGCTGCCATGCAGCTAAAATCGTTTAAGGCCTGGAACAGAATAAAATAGTTGTAGTAGTAGCTGACGCTGCCCTGCAGCTAAAATCGTTACTAGTATTGCACAAGGCGAATTCACTAGAAGGTGAGGTCAACTCTACAACAACACTGCTTTTGTGGTCGGATTGTCAAAAGTATTGCTAGTAAAAAATAATGTTTGTTTACATAAAAAAAACTAGTTTGTATACAAACTTTGACAAATCGACCACCGAAAAAAATAGCCATATGTTGAGTTGACCCCACCTACCTTCTAGTGAATTCGCCTTGGCATTGCAGCTATAGTATGTCTGTTACACAGGGTCTCCACCTGAGATAATATCTGATATAATATGTGAGAGAACGTCGGCAGAATGAGAGAGCACATTTCTTCATGTTAATCTTAATCTTAAACAAGGGGAACACGTATCTTATAAGATTTCATAATTTACTGATTTTCGTACAGTAAACTTGTGTCGTTTTTGATTCTTTTTTTAGTTTTTGTTCTGTTTTTAGTGTTTAATATTATTTTTTAAGCACTTTTCACAAGAATTCAACTATTTTCACTTAAAAAATTAAACATTTTAATGATAGCGTCTTATTATTAATTTATGTGTATGTATGTATGTGTATTTTTGACAGCTCATCTTATAAGATAGTTGTTATAAGATTTCTCATAACAACTGTCTCATAACATTTATTATAATATTAATACTAAAACTATTTGAGAGTCAACACGTAAGATAATACTCTCTGCGATTGAATTTGACGTTTGCTAATATAAAAATCTTATATCTTATATCTTATATCAGCTGCGCAGCTTTATACGTGACACCGTTTGTTATAGAAACAACACTACAAAAGTTGGAACAAAAAAGGATTTAACACTTGTTCGTTGTAGGTACAACAACAACTATGTATATTAAAGTATAAAAGGGGAAAATTTCCCTATACTTTTTGTTAAAATTATTTAGTTAAATACATCAAATTCTAAAACGTAGAACAATGACTAAAACCACATCGGGGCATTCCGCTAGTTTCTTATAATTCTGTAAACAAACAACAAAATTGAAACATGGTATGTATTACAAAAAAATAAATAATACAATATTCCCTCTCTCTGGTTCTACAAGTGCTTAGAATTATTTTAAAATAAATACATACACTATAAAACAATAATTAATGGCGATTTCTTTTCTGAGAAATATGTCGCATAAATGGTACATGCTCTATCTCTTTTGTGTAGAGCATGTACCATTTATGCAACATTTTTCTCAGAAAAGAAATCGCCATAAGTATAAAAAAAATATTTAGGGGAGTTGTCAAATTTGCTTTTATTAATCCTTATACTGTAAATAAAGCAACTAGTTTTAAATTATTATAAAAATGGATAAAAATTAACTAGTTGGACTCCTATGATAACCCAACGCTAAATACGATAGTTTATTATATAGGTATATGACAAAAATCAAAAGTGCAACTACTTAAAAAGTAATTACCAACCAGTATATTTCTAGCTAAATACTAGTTTCTTTGTCTGCAGAATGGCGAATGCTCTGTAGCGCAACAAAGTTTAAAATTTTGAACTTTGCGCCTCAACTTCAACGACTATTACAACTACGTATTCTATTGACCAAGGCGAATTCATTTATCAGGTGGCGTTGAAAGCACAGCTGTGCTACTTTTTTTCTTACTTAGAGAGAGAAATGTCAAAAGTTGCTTGTGTTTTTGACATATCGATCAACGAAAGCAACAAAAAAATACATTGCCGTGTTTTTGGTGTTGTGACTTGTTGTAGTATCGACACCGCCGTATACATGGGATTCGCCTTGCTATTGACACTACTTTCAAACTGCCGTTTTTAACTTTTCACAGCTTGCAGCGCTGTTCGTAACGTTGCACAACAGCGACTATTCTGTTCCCCACTTAATGAATAATGTAAGGATCAGTGTTGCCAATGAAGAAGTCGGAAAGAATGAATTAGCCTTGCAAAAATTTATTGATATTCCTTATTTACAATTAAGTCGTTATGTTTACAAAAAAAAAAAAAAGCAAAGCTTACCAATTGCCGCGCGCAGAATTTATTTCCGAACAGCGGATGAAGAACAGTACAAAAATATTTTTGTACAAGCCTAAAGCTGGGATCACACGATTGCCGCAATGCACCACTTTTCTCACTTTTTAATACCCCAATCATGTGACTGCACAATCAAATGGCTTATGTACCAATCGAGGACAATATTGTGCTTACTTTTACCAATAAAATGCAACATAGGTGCGGCAATCATGTGACTACTTGATATGCAACCGCGCGTCAATAAAAATAACAAAAATGTACCAATATTTATTGGGTTATTGTTCGACAATTAAACACAATACGCGCCAATATTTGCCTTTTTTAATAAATATACTTTTATGTGTTTCTTTTATTAGGAATAAATATATACATATTTATTTATTTTTCATTATAATTATATAATTTTTTTTAATTAGTGCAATAGCTGTTCAGGATGAATATTTTTATTCAAGATATCTAATAAAATTAAAATAAAACGGAGAACTAATTCTTTTTAAGAAAAATTTAGGTATGTGATGAAAATCGCTCGATTTCAAAACTATAAAAATTTATCATTTTCGAGCGATTTTAAAATCTATGTCTAAATTATATTACAAAGTCTTAATTTTTTGTTCAAAACATAATTTTAATAATATATATAATAAACAATTTAAAATAATATACCTATATAGGAAAACGGAGGAAAATTTGTTGAAATTATTTAAAGCGAATTTATTTTATATTTTTTAACAAATACCTATAATGTGATAATTATTTCTTTTTTACATTTTTATTATATTAACCATTTTTAAAAATATTTAAACTTTGACGTTTTTACATTTTTACGGATATTTGTCGTTAATATTTGTTACTTAAAGACTATAAAATATTATTGAGTACTTAAGTTGGGGAATATAAAAAAAATTATGTGGCGTAATTTTTAGTTGAAATTTATTTTATATTTAATAACATATTAGGCGCTGAAATTCTAAAATCTCAATAATGACATAACTTAAACGCGTTTAAAGTAAAACTGGCAACATTATATGTTGTCGATTGGTACCTTAAGATTTTATAAGGGGGACTAGCATTTTAAATATTTCCTGCTGGTAAAAACGTCAAAAATCCAAAGTATGTAGTCTCATTATGGGCTATTTAGATTTTAAAAGTTTTTATTTCCTTGGAAAAACTGTTAAAAAGTGAATTCGCCTTGAAAGGAATAGTAAAGCAATTCTTCCCATAACTACACAAAAAAAAAACTTCAAAATTTTGATGCTAACATTGATATTTTTTAAAAATTATATTTATTTATTTATTTATTTAAGAGTTCATTTTGTAATACAAAGCCCAAAGGCCAAAAATATATTCCTATTGCCATCTATACATAAGTAGCTATCCTTATCAGCATACTGAAAAATAGGGCTGAAATGACACCCAATTCAGAATTAAAAACAAAAAACCCAAAATTAAAATTTTAGGGGGCTGAGGCCCATGGGGCTCACTCAACCCAAAAAAAACTGCCGCGCCCACTTAGTGGAATGTTTGAGAACACTAATTAAAGGTAATTTTTAAAGAAAACGAAAATGATAAAATTTAGGGCCGATGGGACTTCCTAGGGCCCTCTGGGGCAGAAAAAGTGACCCCACCCCCACTTATATGTATGTATGTGTGGGTACTCACATTAAAGGTAATTTGCTAACGATTGCAAAAATGCATTTTGTTTTTGTATTCGATCATTATTTTCCCCTCTAGATTAGTTAGCGAAGCCGGTGTTGGTTATACCATAGAGGAAAAAATCCTTGTGCCCGGCCGAATGCCGTCTATTAAGAGAAACTTAAGTTAGCGAAGCCGGTGTTAGTTATACCATTGAAGAAAAAAATCCTGCAGCGGGCCAAAGGCAAAATAAGCAGAGAAGCATTATTTACCGAAGCCGGTTTTTGTTATAGGTACCATAGAGGAGAATGTCCTTGCGCAATTACCTTTTACATAATTACCTTCAATTTGAGTACCCACACTTATAGGCGGCCCGGTTTTTTGGAACCAGGGGGGCCTACGGGCCTCAACCCCTTACACTTTCATTTTGGTTTTTTTTTTTCTCTTTTTTAATTCCAGAGGGTATCCAATCTTTTTTTTTTTTTTTGCCAAAATATTTCAAATTAAAGGCAAAAGTGCACTTAAAAAAAAAAAAAAAATTGGACCCCCTCTGGAATAAAAAAGAAAAAAACCAAAATTAAAATTTAAGAGGGCTGAGGCCCCTGGGATCCCATGGGTCAAAAAAAGCGGCCCGCCCACTTAGTGGTATGTGTGGGTACTCAAATTAAAGGTAATTGTGTAAAAAATACGAAATTAATAAAATTTAGGTCGAGCGGGACTTCTGGGTCCCTCTGGGGGTAAAAAAATTGCCCCTCCCACCCTTATAACTATGTGTGGGTACTCGAATGAAAGGTATTTTGCTTACGATTGTAAATATTTTGTTTTTATTTTGCGTAGACAACAATTTGTTATAAAAATCGCGGGATTTTTTTTATTTTTTTGTAACTAAAGCTTTTTTGTATAGCCGGCCTTGGGCCGGGCGCAAGGATTTTCTCCTCTATGTTATAACAAAGACCGGCTTCGCTTACTAAAGCTTCTCTGCATAGCCGGCCTTCGGCCGGGCAAAAGGATTTTCTCCTCTATGGTATAACAAAGACCGGCTTCGCTAACTAAAGCTTTTCTGTATAGCCGGCCTTCGGCCGGGTGCAAGGATTTTCTCCTCTATGGTATAACAAAGACCGGCTTCGCTAACTAAAACTTCACTGCATACCTATAAAAGATACATAAATTAACCTAGAGAGAGAATATTAAACGAATACAAAAACAAAATACATATTTGCAATCGTGAGCAAATTACCTTTAATTTGAGTACCCACACAGATATACATGTGTTATGGGGGGGACCATTTTTCCCCCAGAGGGCCCTAGAAGTGCCGCCCACGCAAAATTTTATTATTTTCGTTTTTGTTGCACAATTACCTTTAATTTGAGTACCCACACATACCATTCAGTGGGCGGGGCGGTTTTTTGGACCCAGGGGTCCCCACGGGCCCCAGCCCCCTTAAATATTAATTTTGGTATTTTTTTTTAATTCTGGATCGGGTGGCATATTTTTTATATTTTTTTTTCGTACGCCCCGTAAAGTGCACTTCAGCCAAATTAAATCAATAAAAACGTATCAATTCTTTTTTTTTTTTTTTTTTTTTTTTTTTTTGTGGAATGATACTAGATGTGATTTTTATTTTAAATATAATTGCTGGCAAACAAAACAACTCTGTGTAACTATCACAAAAAAAAGCTGCCATAAAAAGTAAAATTAATAACTTACAGGAAACTTTTTAACTTAAAAAGGAACCAACGACTACCTACATCCATTACATAAAAAAATTTATCTTTTACAAAGAATTAAAATATTAATGTTTTACCGGCACTTTTAACAAAATTAAAAACAAATATTTGATTACTTTTGTTTTTCTTTTCGTGCTTCTTCTTTTCTTACACTAGTTACGTTCGAGGCTTTTCACTAATAAAATAGTATGCCAAATAACGCAGTCGACGTCACAAAAAAAAACAAAAATAACATAGCATTAACATTTTTTTCTACATGCACAACAAAAGATGACGAAACAGTCAAAAAAAATTTACTAAATACACTGCTTTAAGATATTGGTACTTATACACAGCTCAAACTATGTAAACTTAAACACACTAAATAAATAATTGTTTTTTAAATAATCCACGTATATACAGTTACACATATGTATGCATATACTGCTCTTAACTCTTTTTTTTTTTGCATATCTTTAACATGGCATTTGCCTATTGATTTAACATTAATTTGTTTAATTATGGCGATTTCTTTCTGATTTAAAGAAATAACCATTTAATATTTAAAACAATAAAATTTTTGTAAAAAAAATTCCAATGCCGTTTTTAATTATTGTAAAAAACAAGGAGCTTTCATCTTTCGCGAAATTTGCGATTTTCACTGATTTTCATATAAATTTACTGTGCCTTTTTTACCGTTTTTGTGTAATACCTCGAAATGGGCGTTGTAATTTTATATTATATTATAATGTTTTGTTTATTATTTGGCCACAAATCATTTATTTAATATATTTGATTTTTTACACTTGTATTGCAAAAATCTGCGTATAAAATATGAAATAACTGGAAATTATTTGCTTGAAAATCCTTTACACAGCATACAGCGAAAAATTTTATTGATTTTTCTTCTTACGTTTGACTTTTTCCCCACTCGTACAACACATACGAACGCAGTGACAATTCAAAGATTTTTTTCTTCAAACTAGACACAGTCGTGTAAATAATAGTACTTTTTTAATAATATTTTTACAACTAAGTAGTGGAAATACCGGCTACACAATAACTGCCCGTCTATATAAGAGGTAAATATTGCAGTTAATGTAAAAATGATGCTATCTTTAAATATGTACTTTTTGTACATATTTATTAACGGCAATTTATGTTGCAATAATTGTAAATACATTTTTGTTGACAATTATTGCTAACATAAAGTCAAATTTGGTTGTCAGTTAAAAAAAGGAAGCATATTGTGTGGGAAAGAAATTAAGTTTGTGAAATTGTAGCAAATTATAATTGAAGTAAGAGTATTGAAAATAAACTCTAAAATCATTTCTTTTTTAAATAAACACTAAAATAAAATTGCAAAAATTATTTTTGGTAATATAAATTTGTTCTTAATCTAATATTAAGCTTGACATCCTATTTATATAAAAATATAAATTTTATCTAAACAATGCCTTTAACATAAGCTGAGCAATAAGAAATATCGCTCTCTTTTGGTGCCGATGTTATTTCCAAATTACTGAGATATTTATCTTTCGTGTAGACCTGGGGTAGCACCCGTCTATACCAAAGATTAGTGCTACGACCAGAGCTGCCGTTTTTGGTTATTTCTAACCAAAATTCGTTATTTTTATTCTCAATGTGGAGATGTGAATATTTTTTTCATTTTGGTTACTATTTTTCTAAAATATAAAATACGTATGAATATGTTTTTCTTGATACACTTTCAATTAAAATTTTTTAAATTTTTAACCTTTTTCCAGATATTTTATTTAAGGATTTTAGTTAAGAAAGAAATTGCCAAATGTAATTTTAATATTATAAACTTTCATGTTCTGAAATTGAAATCAAATAAAGTTTTATTGATGTGTTTCTAAAAATTTGAATATAAGTAAAATGTTCTAAATTTTCATTATTTCCATTAGTATATTTTAATATATTGAAATACACATAGCAATTTTAATGATTTTTCAAAATAAATTTATATATATATACAGCCATGTCACAGAGTACAATTCCGTTCGGAAACGGAATTCATTCCGTATTTTGGTGCTTCAGAAAATTACGAAAAAACTTTGCGGAATCAAACCATTTTTGTTTTAATGAACAGTATGGGAGTTTTCTGTATCTCAAAGACCAAAAACCTATCAAAATATACTTTCTATCAATAAACAAATATGTTTTCTTCAATTCCGAACGGAATCATTCCGAACGGAATTGTAATCTGTGACATGGCTGATAATCTATAATTTTAGAACTTATGAAATTTACGGTAAGAAAATGGCGTGAATTTAAGAAATTTTAATTTGTACTTTTTATAACTTCTCGATATGTATATTTATTAAATGTTTTTTTAATAATGATTTGGCAATATATTTTAATTTTATAACTAAACAAAACGTTGACTGTCAGTCATATACATTTTCCCCATAGAATTTACGTTTTGAAATACCACTTTGAATATATATATTTCAAATAGAACAATTTTGAAACAGTAACAATAACAATTATAATTTTAAAATACAACTTACAAACAAAAGAAACAAGTTATACCCATTTAAGTAATATTTTAGATATACATATGTATGTAAAACTACATTTACACCTACAAAAAATCTAGTACTTAAGGGATTTTGAGCGAAATCTTGTTAATTTCTACTAGATTTCCCATACAAAACAAAATTTAGTTCGCCACTAGATTTTGGCAAAATCTCACGAAATCTTGCAATACTCAATGATACAACTATGAATTGAATACTAATGTACTAAAAAATACAGCTCTGAACAAGGAAAATCTGACAGTTTGACAAAAAAAAAATTCAAAAATATATAAAAAAATAGCGGGGAAAATAAATTTGCGGTAAATTAGTAATTAACAAAAATAAACATTTGTGAAAATGGATAAGCCAATAATAAATAAACGGTATGAATATTATATTAATATAAACTGTACAGCATTACAAAGGCCTTAATTTACAGAAAACGAACCAACAAAAAGGAAAAGCAGTGCAATTCCAATGAAGAGGCGCTTTTATTACTGTTAATATTGTTTTTGTTTGTTTTGCAATAAGATTGTTACATTTAAAAATGTTGTCTCTTATTTGTTCACCTTTTGTGTTATAGTCGTAAGTAAACTCCTCGCCATTTGGCTGTTCTCTTTCCGTATCAAACGTTTTTTCCCAGGTATCATTTATTGCGGGTAGTAGGTAGGTAGGTAGAAAGGCTGGTGTGAAGTCTCCTTCACACCCTCACCCAGAGACCAATATGGTCCATTGTGATGCCTTGTTTAGAGAGAAATAGCTGAAAAGGAAGGTGAAGAGAAACAGCAAAAGCATTAGAAAAGATATTTATAGATAAGAAAAGGAAGATCTGACCAAACCCGAAAGAAAAACCTCACTCAACACAACACCAATCCGCCCTATGTGCGGTTAGCTCCCAGTCTCCTGCTGCGCAGCCAGGCCATCCCCATTACGAATCCTATTAGACTCTCGAGCCCACAGTCCGGGACGTCCCCTAATTCGCCTAGGAATTTGCTGCCCAGCCACCTCAGCCTGCTGCACTGTAACCTGGGACAGCGGCACAAAATGTGTTCAACCGTCTCCAGCTCCTCCGGGTCCTCACACAACCCGCACATATCCGACACGTCGGATCCCAACCTCATCGCCATCCTGCCTATCATGCAATGACCCGTGATGATTCCTATTATGGCCCTCACGCAGACCTTACTTCTGCCCAGCAACAACTCCGAGTCGGACTTCCTAAGCACCGGCCACAGCGTCCGTGATACCCGACAGTCCGTTCGGTTCCCCCAGGCCCTATTGGTCGCGTCCAGAATCCATTCCCTAATCTTTCCAAAGAAGAAGCCTATTGGAGGCCTTACCGCTCCATATGATTAGGATCCTCCATCTCTGAGCCCTGTCTCGCCAACTCATCAGCAATCTCGTTGCCATTTATGTTGCAGTGAACTGGCACCCAGCACAATCTCAACATATACTCTCCTAAGGCTCCCTCCAGAGCCCTCCTGCAACCGTCAACTAGCTTGGAGTTCACGTAACAGCCCCTTACGTCCATAAGGGCCGCCTGGCTGTCGACGTATATAGTGACCTCCGAGCCCCTATCAATGTTGTCCCTCATCAGTTCCACGGCCCTCAAGACCCCCAGAACCTCCGCCTGAAAAACACTGCAGTCGTCAGGAAGCCTATATGACATTCTGATGTCCAGATCCTCAATGTAGACCCCCGCACCCGTGCCTCTCATCTTCGAGCCGTCAGTGAAAATAGCAAATCCACTAACTAATCTGCTCCTACCTGACCAACTCTCCCTAGAAGGCGTTACCACCTCCGGCAACCATCCGAAATCCACCCTGGTGCCCACGAAATCCGTGGAGCCGGGTGATCATTGCGGGTGGTATATTTGCAGCAGTTTGTGAAACCTTATATTTAACAAATGCTGGTGTTTTTTTTACGCAACAATCTTAACTCCTATTCTATTTTTTAAATATAATAAAATTAGTTTTTGGCTTTCCATTTTGCTAATAAGAGTTTACAATACAATTTCTTTCGTTTTTCAATCAGCTGTTTTTATTATGAATATGAAATCCGACAATATGTCAAAAAGCACTGGTGTAAACGCCAAAAAATTTCTTTAAGATTTTAACTAAAATCTACTAGATTTTGTGTAGGTGTAAATGTAGTATAAATTGGAAAATATTCACAAAAAATGCATTTCGCATATCGCCAACAGTATCCAACTTCGCCAAAACAATCGCCATATCGCTTAACCCTGCGGCCACACGATCAACTTTTTGTTGATAGCCTTTTACATATACTGTTTGTCAAAATTTACATAAATTGAAAGCTGTGACGTAGGATGCACGCAATTTTTAAGCAATTTACTTTCAAGATGTCATCAAGAAAACAACTTATACTGACAAACGAAAAATTTGCTCCTAATCAGCTGTTAAATTGAACGTAAAATTTCCAAACAAATGGATAGTTAAAATTGAGAGCAATCTCTTCTTCATGTGTTAGTAAAAAAAATGAGAGTGGGAGTAATTGAAAGACGAAAATTGGTCGTGTGGCCTCCATGTAAGGTAAATGTTCATCGCCAAAAGAATTTAAAAATAACCACATTTCACAACCCTGCCACTGACAGTTTAATTTTTTCCTTTTTTGTTATTTATACCTGTGAAGTAAAAATTTGTTTATTTTGAATGACATTTTTTATGGAAATTTGACGGGTTTAGTCTTAAAAAATAAAAATATATCTTATGAAAAAGGTCTCAAATAAATAAAAACTTTTAATATAAGTTTTTAGTAATATGTTTAAATTGTACAAGAATTATATTTCTTATTTGGTTTTCATAATTCGTAATTAATGTTTTCCTATAAAGTGCAAATAACCTTTGTTTTACATTGGAACTTAAAATAAATTTTAATGTTTTTCTCAATTGACAAAAAGCTTTTCTAATTTGGCTTTATTTTTTTCACATTTGGTAACTTTTTCAAAAATTTTGGTTGTAAAAATTTTATAAGTCGTGGCAGCACTGGTTACGACATATATTGCAGTTATGTAAAAATTATGTTATCTTTGTCATCGTCCAGACTTGCAATTTTTGGAATGCATTAGTCATCGTCCAGACTTGTAATTTTTCTTGCAGCAACTTTTTAAGAATCTGCTTTGAAATTGCACTAGTGTCCAGATAATGAAATTTAGGGTTGCAATTTCTGTATTATTACCTTTCCCTTTTTATATATTATATATATATACAAATACACCTACGGCCGAATATGTTTTATTATAGTATTGGTTATTTTTTACATTTAACAATATGAAATCGCGATGTTAAATTGGTATGTACATTTTAGGGTTCAATAGATCTACTTTTTTGGTATCTCTAGAAAGAGACTCAAATAAATAGCACCAAAAAATTATATCAAAATATCTGTATTTGGAATTAAAAGCCCAGGGTAAGGTAATATTTTATTTAAAAAACACATTTTGTTTATACTATTGTCAAAATCGGCTGCAAATAAAGTAAAAATCAAGTTAAATCAATGCACATTCGTTATTGCTCATAAATATAAAACAAAAGCATTATTTTACGTTGCGGAATAAAAACAGCTATAAGTCGGCTGATCGGATAACTTCACCGTATTAATACGCAGTGATAATAAAAGTATATACACTTAAAAATTAAAGGAATATGAAAAAATTTATTTTTTATATTATATATTTTTTATATTTTTACTAAGTACTGGCTTAACCTGGTACTCTTCGCTACCCCCTCGCATTAAAATTAATAAATTTTTTTAACAGATCCCTTGTATGGATAAGAAACAATTTGTAAATTTGGATACCTTTATATCAGATACACAGAAATCTATATTGTATATTTATTAAAGCTGCCATAAATACTTCTCCAATCCAGGCATAGATGGGGGTAGTGCACTAATTTTGCAGCTGCAACTCAATTTGTTGATGTTGAGTGATGAGTTCCAAATTAGCAATTTCACTAAACATGAGTGATAGTGATGCTAAAAAATGTTGCACTCAAAAATAAATAGCTTTATTTAAAAAAAAGCAATCATGAGTTTATTGCAACTTTTTTTCTTCACTTATTTGAGTGCAAATGTTGCACTTAATTTAAAATCAAAAACTTGTCTTGCACGATAAAAGCCAAGAACAGTTATTGACAAAATTTGCTTTTGTTTGATTTCCTTTGCTTATGCATTTCTCTTCAAAAATAAAAAAACCATGCACATACAAAATAATATTTTTTAAATTTTAGTGCTAGTATGTTTATATGCAGCGCTTTTAATTGGATGTTCAAATTTTGCACTATTTGAATTTAGCACAGAGTTTATGCATACAATCACAGTTAGTGATAGAGAAACACTTTGCAATACCACTCAATTTTTGTAGTGCTAGTGAAAAAAAAATACCAATCATCATTAAAGCTGGTAAAAAAATAGTGCAAACAAATTTTTTACAGTTTTTAGTGGAGTGAAAGGTTGATTTAAATCGATATTTAGTGCACTACCACCAGCTAAGAAAACCAAACTTTTTGTCCCAAAGCTTAAAACTTTTACTTTATACTTTTATACTTTTTTACTTCATATCACCTCATAGTAGTGACATAGGGGGGCTTTACCCCCCGTCCCTTAGCACTAAATCCAGACTCGAACCCTCTCTCATTTTCATCAACATTGCAGTGTCCGGGTACCCAACAAAGCCTTAATGTGAATACCTCCATGAGTTGCCGCAGTGCATCCCTACACCGAGCGACCAGGCACGATCGTACCGCATAATTTGTCAATGCCCTAAGCGCTGCCTGACTGTCGACGTAAATTGTCACCTCAGATCCACCCACGATGTGATTCAGTATAACCTCCGTCGCTCTCCAGGACGCTAGGATCTCAGCTTGGAAAACACTGCACTTATCCGGGAGTCTGAATGACCTATTCACGTCAGTGTCCGCAATATAAACCCAGGAACCAGTGCCGGTTTCCATTTTGAATCTGTCCGTAACTACTGCCCACCCCTCAAACAGTCCAATGGATCCACGCCTAACTACCCTATCCGGGAACTCCACTGGTGGTTCTACACCGAAGTCTAGGGTCCTATGATCCTATGACCCGAAATTCCCTCGAGAATACTACCCTGATCAAGCAGACCCACTTCGTACAAAATTCTCGTGTCATCATTCGGCCTAGGTCTAACAAATGAAGACTTGTAGAGTCTAAATAAGTTCCTAGCAGCCACACTCTTCGCATAATATTCAATAGGGGACAAATATAGTACAATATCCAACGCTGCCTGTGCAGTGCTTCTCCTTGCTCCTGTGATGCCAAGAGATGCACTCCTTTGAGCCTTGCTGTACATCCATAAGTAAGAATAGGTCTAACCACCGATGTGTATATCTAGTTTACCATATCCCGCCTCAGTCCCCAGTTCTTACCGATGGAGTTCCGGCATTTGTAGTAGGCGTTGAGTCCCCTTCTCACCCTCTCCTGAGTATTTCTCTTCCAAGACAGTTTACAGTCGAGGAAGTTACCCAAATACTTAGCACTGTCCGATAGAGTTCACTCGATACCATCCAGCACTGGCCCCTTAAACACTCTATCTTGTACCTTCTGGTAAAATGCACCAGTTTGCAGGGTTTACAACCAGCCCCCTATCATTCGCCCAACATCTCCTGCATAATATCACTGATCGTGGACAGAAATATTCCCCAGCCAGATTTTCCCCAGTCATCCGCATAAGCAACGACTTTCCTTCCCATGAAATCAAAAGACCACATAATCCCGTTGACCGCAAGCACATAGAGGCGATAGAATCCCCTCTTGTGGTGTCCTGCTGGTAACCCTCCTCCTTATCCTTTGATCCACCAGGCTCGAGTTGATAATCTTGCTGCTAAACATACTCTCCACTCCGCCAGAAAGTCTTTAAGTCCCAGCTCCACCAACAAATCCCTAATCACATCAATCCTAATGTTATTAAAGGCTCCTTCTATGTCCAGAAACGCGGCGATAGTATATTCCTTATGCCTCAGGCCGTGCTCAATACCCTTGAGGTAGGCATGTTGAGCGTTGCTAATGAGGTGGGTATCAATACTACTATTAAGATAGAGATCCATCCGTCTCTCAAGTGACAGACTAATAGGCCTGAAATCTCCCGGCTTCGAGTGGCCTGCCCTACCAGCCTTGGCTATAAAATTTACCCCGACCTCTCCCCATCCTAAATATGTATATTCACCAGCGGAAATAATGCGTCGTCCGGAATACTGCAGAGCATGACCAGAAAAATACCGTCCGGACCCGGTGATTTATATGGGTCGAAGCTATTGACCGCACTCAAGCTGCTCCCTTGTGACTATTTCCTCGACGCAGGCGAACGTATGACTCGATATCACAGACATTTCGTCCCATTGACCATCGTTAATATTTCCGGTTTCCATACACCCAGGAAAGTGCGCCTCCATGAATAAAGTAAGGGTCTCAGAGCTAGACTCAGTCATTCCTTTGAACATACCCTAGGGTCCTAGGATCCTTGGATAAAATCCGTTGGAATCTAGACAACTCGTTGTCATTATCGATGGATTCACAGAACTGCCTCCATAAGAGCAGTTTTGCCCTTTTTAGATCTTATTGAAATGCAACCTATGGGTGGTCCGATCACCAGTTGCTCCCGTGAGATTTTCCCTGTTAAACAGACTCCTTACCGTCGACCTTTGAACCCGAAGTTCTCTGGTCCATCATTTGGGCTGTTTACGCCTACCCTGAAATGTA
Organism: Pollenia amentaria; assembly: GCA_943735925.1. Lineage (NCBI taxonomy): Eukaryota > Metazoa > Arthropoda > Insecta > Diptera > Polleniidae > Pollenia > Pollenia amentaria. The sequence continues at coordinate 216,650,628 of OX031007.1, read as the reverse complement.
ACCGGGCAGGACTACTCATAGCTTTCTCTTAACAGAAGAGTGAACCTGTTCACAACACCTTTTATATCAGTCGGCAGAAAATCGCCCAGAGTCTGTTGCGCCAACCCATTTCGGACCCCTTGGGTTCCTAAACGGAGCACCCCTAGACGGGTCAAAATTTACTGTAATGGTAATACGACTATGGTCTGAAAAAGTACAGTCCGTTGCTACCCTCAAATCCACAACAAGTTGATAGTCGCGTTTCACTAAGATCTTTTACTGCATGCCTATCCTTATTTCTGAAAGTTGGCGTGCTACCCATATTACAGATAATAAGATTGGTAGTAGTTATAAAATCAAACATTAACTCACCCCTTTTTTGATATGCATTGGCATCGCAGCCCAATACAAGGATTGCACATTTCCTTCTTGCATATGCCGTTAATTGCCGCACCTCTGTGCCAGGCGGACCTTTTGCCTTGTACAACATATACACCAAAGCCAGTGTAAGAGTGCGCTTACCATCTCCATTTACGACGGTCAAGTCACCGCACCTGAAAGAATTAGAGATGAGAAAATTCAATTCATTCCTCGCTAGTATACACGTTTTTACCTTGTCCTCTGTAGACGGGACAAATATAGTGTATTCCGTAACCTTTACTCCGCTTACCGCAAACCTTATTTTTATTTATCCAAGGCTCTTGGATGAGGGTACGTCCGCCCGAGTGCTGGTGAGGAAAGTTGTAAGTTTCGCGCCGCAAACATGATTGGAACAACGTGTTTTGTCATACAAAATTTTGAGAACGAAACAGGTCGTTTCATTTTGATACATGCTGCGAAACAGGAAAAATGTACTATCATCTCCAATTTTGTAACAATTATCGTTAGTTTATCCAAACTAGCTTAAAAAAGAAATCAAAACAAAGAACTAACGAAGATCCAGTGATCCAATACACACAAAAAGTAGACCAAGAAATTTTAAAACAATTAAAGGAGAAATTTGGCGAGAAGTAGAAGTACTTCTTTAAAGACCATGATACTAACCATAGCACGTAAGTCATGGAGTGCATATAAGCTGTCTAAAGCGTTTGGAACATCAAGGCGACAAGCGAGAGAAGCAAAGGAACTTGTAGATGAGTTCGGTATCATGCCATCTCCTAACCCATGAAGTGGGCGTAAATTACCTATTGAAAGAGAAAGTTAAGTTTAATGCTTTAATTTACGGAAAGATAATAGCAGAATGATGCCCGCTATAAAAAATTTTACATCTACTAAATCAGACGATGGGAGAAAAATGCCTGTACAAAAACAGCTTCTGATGTGCAACATTAATGAACTTTATCAGCAGTTCAAAGAGGAATATCCGAACGTTAAAATTGGCGTATCAAAGTTTTTTTAATTTAAGACCCAAACAATGCATTCTCGCTGACGCCCTTGGAGCACACTTGGTATGTGTTTGTGTTTAACATCAAAATGTTAAACTTATGTTGAATGGTAGAAATATTGCCAACCTAACAGCAGGAACTTCCATAGAACTTGTATGTTAAGGGATTGCCTTCGCATGATGGTGTGCCCTAATCCAACTCAGACGTGTCATGCTGTAAATCTTGTCCTGTAACCATGTTCTGTAACTTTGGTAAGAACTTCTCGCATCGAAAAAATGTGAAACAAAATATTCCATCGTTTCTCGAAAAGTGAGAAAAAAGTGTGTTTGTAACTCATGTCGAAAATTAGCCAAAGAGATTACGTTCAAGGCGAATTCATGTATACGGTCGATACTACAACAATTAACAACAACAAAAAAACAACAATGTATTTTTTTTTTGCTTTCGTTGATCGATATGTCAAAAACACAAGCAACTTTTGACATTTCTCTCTCTAAGTAAGAAAAAAAAAGTAGCAAATCTGTGCTTTCAACGCCACCTGATAAATGAATTCGCCTTGCTGACGCTCTTATTTAGGTATGGCATATCACCTTTAATCAAAGGCATTTTTACAACGATGGTCTGAAAGGCCTTTTAAGAGCCATTAATTGAAATGCCTTTTAACACACCTTTCTTAAAACCCCTTCAAGATAACCTTTATTCTAAGGCCTTTTGACAGTCATTCTCTGGAAAGCCTTCTAAGAGCCATTTATTTGAATGCCTTTCAGAAGGTCTGGCGAACGAAAGGACAGCGGAAGGCCTTCCCCGCACGGAAGGCCCCGCAGTAGAAGGCCTCCGTACTCCTTCTTTTTCCCGCTGGGTCGACAAATAAACATCATAGAAAATATTTCGCACACTTATTCATATCTACTAGAACTATAGTTATGCCGATTATAAAGGAATTCCAACAAAATTTTTTATTGGGTCGTTTGCTTCACAAATAATGCCCCATATGTACATTAAAAAAAAGAACAGGTATGTACTCGTATATAATTTCTAAAAAAAACAACATAACACTGCAATGCATAAAAAATGGATCTGTTTAGTTAATTTAAAACTTTTATATGTTTTTTTCTTAAAGTGTTTTTATAATTATATATATATATGTATATATATTTTTTTTTTTATAAAAAAGTAAAATAAACTAAGTGCCAAACTATTTACGCACATATACATATCTCCACTTAAAATCTTAACAACGTTTAAAAATAAGTCGACAGGTGAGAAAAAACGTTATAAAATAGAATATATTGGCAATTTTGAAACAAAAATTTTAAATCAGGATTAAAATGAAACCAGAAATATATATCGGATAAAAAATCTGCTTTTTTTAATATCCCTAATGCTGTGTGGCTTACGTTACTTAGAATTTTTATTTTTTAAAACAAAATAACGTATCATAAATCTAAATAGGTATGAAACAATAAAAAAAATTTAATACCAGTGTTTTTTCTTAACAAAAAATTGTTTTTTTTCTGTACAACCAATATACTTATGTAGGTGAAGAGACTATTATGCGTGTATGCTGATGATTGTATCATTTGAATCGATTAAACCATGTATGCCCGACTGGTTGGTAGTTGAGACACTTTTCTGAATTTGGTACTTACATTTTAATTGTCGTACTGGTAAGAATCGGTCCGTAATTTCACATAGCTCACATATAAACTTATTTTTGGAATAGAGCCTTTGTGTCCAATAAACATACAATTCTGTTGGTATATAGATTAAATTCTGCTGTAAAATATTTTGTTGCTACCTAAATTATGTCACTAAGTATCTGGTGAACAAATTGTTCAACAGCTGCGATATAAAATGTATTTTTAATATATAAGAAGTTTATTTTTTCATGTCTATGTTTTTTTGAAAATAACTTAATAAATAGGTTGGGTTGGTCACAGCAGGCTGGTTATCAGGTTATATGGTTATTTAGTTATATTCACAACAACAAAATACATTTATTAAATTTTTTTTTAAATATATTTTGTTGCTGTTAATATAACTACATAACCATATAACCTGATAATCCGCCTTTCGTAAACAACCCAAGTTTGTTTTTAAAGTTGCCCCTCTTTTTCTCAGAATTCCTCTTTTTGCGCCACCTTTATTTTGAAAATCCTGTGCCCCGTTTTGAAAATTTTGAACGGTTACACTGGATACACTGTTTGTCAAAATTTATATAAATTGAAAGCTGTGGCATAGGCTGCATGCAATTTTTAAGCAATTTATTTTCAAAATTTGATCACTAAACTTCTAATCAGCTGTGAAATTGAACATAAAATTGCCAAACAAATGGAAAGGTAAAATTGGGAGCAATCCCGTGGTCAGTTTCAAAAGTGTAAGTGTGTTAGTTAGAGCAAATTGACAAAACTTGATCGTGTAGCCTCCAAGTTAGAAAAATTTCAAAAAACAATGAAGTCGTATGGGATGGCAAATATTTCTTCGTAATACTTGTCATTTTCATAACACATTGCATTCACACTTTTATAGTACGTTTCCACTTACATGTTTTGGGCCACAAAACTAGTTTTGCTGTAAAACAAGTGTTTTGCTACTTGTTTTCCCATACATTTTTCATGTTTTGCTTGAAATGTTGTAAAATTCCTGTCTTCATAAAAATAATTTAATGAAAATTAAATTCAATGAACTTTGACTAATTAAAATATCTAAATTTGGATTAAAAACCACTAACAGTTCAATAAAATAACCACAATTCTAATTATTTTTATAAACTTTAAACACAGGATAAAATTCAAATATTTTTTTCCGATTTCAATTTCACCTGATTTCGATTTGCAGAGCATGGCCGATTACTTGAGTTTTTTACATGTGTTAATACAAAGTATAATATTGTAAACAAGCCTTAACAAAGCATTAAAGTAGAATATATTGAAGCAACAAGTTGTTTAGTATATATGAATATTTTTAATTATTTAAGCTTGGGGTCTTTTTATTTATAAAATATTATACTTATGTATATATTTTTATCAATATTTCGCTAACCTTTGGTTAGCATCTTCAGGAAATTAACAAAATTTTATATAACTAAGATAAAAACAAACAATTACAAAACTATGAAAAAAATTTTTGTCATAAATTAAACTCAAAAACCTATTTGTCATAAAAAAAATTTCAAAAACATAATAACAAAAAAAATATATATAACTAAAGTATAAGAATTCATATAAACTGAAAAAATTACTATCAATAAGCCTAATTCAAAAACTTTATTTACAATAATAAAAAAATAGTTTCACTTAAGAAAATTCCTATAACATATAATTATTTTTTTTAACTTAAGTTATTTTTATCTTTCATACATATTAAAACATATTTAATTAAACTTATTTTTAATCTAACATACCTATATGTATATCGTGACCTAAGTCCTAAGGTCCTAATTTGTATATAATTTAATTGCAATTTGAACCCTCTTGTTCCAAGGCTGCGATTGGTATATTTAAATTATATCTTATCTTTTATCTCTTAATAACTAAATTCCTATAATTATTCGCTGTATGTTCTGTCTGCTTTAAAATTTATTCTTTGTGTCATTTGTGTATTAATTATGTGTAACATTTCTAAAATATATGTGCGTTTGTAATTAGTTTCAGGGTTTAAAACCGATGCTTCTTCAAAATTTGGATAGTGATTAGATTGATGAAAATGATGTCTTAATGCTGTTTTTTTAGACTTAATGTTCTTATATTTTTGATCCGATTTATGTCCCTATGTTAACCTGGTTGCATCTTTCATTATTATTTCCCTTACAAGGAATTTTATAGACAATGTTCGACATATCCCATTTACTAGTTCTATCCTTTGTCTTGCTAAATAAACTGTTCAATGTGTTATAAGCCTTGTATGCTACCTTATATACATATGTCAGTGTCAAAGATTCTTGATTTTTTTTTAATATGGTTTTAAACGTATGTAAAAATTTTTTTTTTTTTTGTTTTTATTAATTTTTTTTGTTAAAAGATGGTCAAATATAATTTGTTAAATGTATATAATCAAATAATAAAAATTAATTTTCAAATAAATTTTAATATAATTGGTGAAGAGAAAATGGGTAGCAGTAAAAAAGTTATAGAAAACCGAATGCATGTATAATCTGGCGTACATAATATTTGCATGTACAAGTTTAAAATAATTTTAAATTGCATTAACACCTGTTCTTACTCACTTATTAAAGGGCATAATAAACAACATAAATTGCTTGGCAAACATGCGACTTGTTTTTGCTTCTGTCAATAAACAACACAATCATATTTCGTACAAACATAAATTTTTAAGTTTTTTTTAATGAATGCAGACGACGCTTGGCTGCGGCAATTTTGATCGCTATTTGCCTAGAACGGAGAAGAAATGTAAAAGAAAGAAAACGAATTTGGAGTAAAGAGCGCTCTAAGAAACGAGCTATTTTGGGGGCAAACAATGCTTATAAAAAAATTAGAATTTACGCCTTAAATGTATTTCATTGCTTCTTTTTCTACGTCTTTTCTCTGCAAAGTTTTACTTTTAGCACTAGACACCACAAAAAGTTTGACAAATGTCTGCCAAATATTAAACATTTTTAATATTTCTGCAAACATTTCTTCAAATGTTTGTCCAAACAGCAAATACCCCAATGAATCATGAATTGGATTTTTTTTATTAAGGAGGTGAATGAAGAATTCGGGTTTTCATCAATAATAAAAGATAAAAAACCCTTTGTTAACAATTAAAGTATTTATAAGGCAAAACAAAATATTTGCATTGCATTGCAACTCGCAAGAAACTACTTTCATGTGTAAATGCTAGGTAAGATGGAATTTTTGGAAATTCGAATGTTTAGGGGATAAATAGCGTAAAAACGAGTAAATTCGCTAACCTCATAACTCCTAAACTAACCATGGGTTCATCCATGAGTTCCGAACAATATTTTTGTCCGAAGAAAAATTTTTTTACTGAGAGTGTTCTTAAGACCGATTCACCTATTTCAGAAAATTTTCCCGGCTACCAATATGGTTTAGAGATGTAAGCAATTATACAAACTGGCAGCACAACTAGCAAACTACTTATATTGAATTGTTTTCTAAAAGTGTGAAAAGAAAATGGACGAAAAAAGGAAAGTTATTTTATTATTTTTTATTATTTTTAGAATAGAAAAATAGAAATAGAAAAAAAGTGGCATCGCTGTTCATTTTGTTCTGAACAAGAAGCCATTAATTATTCAATTAAAGCCAATAAACATAGAAATAAAATCTGGTTTACATTCGTAACTTATCCAAAAAATACAGATTTGTTTGTTTTTCGAAATTCAAACATATAAGGGGTGAACATTTTACCTTTTTCTGGTACTTTCTTAACAAAACATTTTTCTCCATTCTTTGCAATATACGTTCTCAATTATGTGCTTCCACTACAATAATGAATTTTTTTATATTTCAATGGGGAGAAAAAATATAAAAAATGGTGAAATGCGGGAAATTAAATGTCTTTGTTTTCCTTTTCGTTCTACAAGTGGTACCTTTTTAATTTGCTCTAATAGATATTAGAAACATAAAATTATAGGTGCAGGTTCCAGAACCTATAACGTTGGTAATTTTTTTTTAAACTTAGAAACATAAACTTTGTCATTTAAATATGACCACGACAGAAAGGTAAGGAGGTAGCGGATTAAATTATTGTTAATTATAAAATAATATATATTTCGATATACTTTTAGATATTCTCATTATCGAATTTATGGCCGTTTTATTTGGTCCAAATGCATTTCTTTGGTGTTTGTTTCATAATAAACAAGACGGTCATAAAGTAAACAATGGGAATATCTCAAATTATTTTATAATTAATAAGAATCTTTAATTTTGTAAATAATTTAATTTGCAAACAAATTTATTATAAATCTATTATATTGCAATAGTGTAAAGTATCGGGTATCTAGGTAACAATTATACGCACAGTACTAATAACAACACCTGATCGGTTAAAAGCAAAACAAAATACATAAGGGAGTTTTTAATAAGTTCGTTGTTTTATTTAGCAATAAAAATATAGAAATATCTGTCCTAAGTTAAACAAAAGTATGATTTCTTATCGCATAAATATTTTTAATAATAGATATTGGGAATTATTTCTTTTCATAAGCATCTTTTATTATATTCAACATTTTTTATTTTTCGAATTTATTCTATGAGTTAAATTTCAGTTATGTATTTTTTTTTTTTAGGGAATAGAGCTATTACAAAAAGCTTTATAAAATACATAACTGAAATTTAACTCATAGAATAAATTCGAAAAATAAAAAATGTTGAATATTTTTAATAATTTTAAAAATCAACATTAACTTAAAAATTTTTTAAATTTTCCTTATTTAACACTTCTTTTGGAAAAGTTTGTTCTGTGTTTGACAAAAACATGAAACAGCTGTTTCAAAAATTGTTGCAAGTAAAAATTTTACCAGTAAAAACTTGGAAGAATTTTTTTGTCTCTCAATTTTTTTCTCTCTTTTGACGCTCTCAACTTGCAAATTTTTTTGGGTTAATGAACACTTTGCAGTAACAATTGTTACAAATTCGTAAACATTTTTAGTAAATGAACCCAGCTAATGTTAAGCATTTCATGTCTTTGTTGACTGGTTATAAGTCGAAAATTTCTCTCTATGTATTTAATACGGAAAACAGCAACTGTTCAAAAAATATTAAACGCCATATTGCGTTACTTGTGTATTGTGCTAAAAAGCAAAAACAAATATTTTTTTATATTAAAGCAGGCATTTTAAATGCCTTAAAAAATTGCAATATTTCTTATAATACTTTAAATAATGAATTATCTATTAAAGTCATAAATAATTGAAATAAAAAGGTTATCAAATTCAAGAAACGTAGAAATCGTATAATAAGCGGTATTAGTGGCGAGAACACATCTCATTAAAGAGAGAGAAGGAGTTTTGAAAAGAACAAAGGGAAATTGCTTACGGCAAAAAAATTTTTTATTAAAAATCTAAAAATTATAAAATATAAAGTTATAAAGTTTGTAAATTTTAACTACCTAAAGTGGCTAAAATGAGTTTTTCCAGTGACGAAGTGAACTTTTTAGTTTACCGATATTTGCAAGAATCTGGTAAGTTTTTTTTTTTTGCCAAAAAGGAGTCTCGTACATGTGTGATTAAAAATTTCAGGTTTCACACATTCGGCTTTTGTATTTGGCATTGAATCCCATATATCACAAAGTAATATAAATGGAGCACTTGTTCCACCTGCTGCCTTACTGACAATCCTGCAAAAAGGCTTATTATATACAGAAGTTGAATTATCTTTAGGCGAGGATGGCATGTCCGTAAGGGCTATAGAAAGTCTTAGTCTGATAGATGCTGTTATGCCAGAAGCTAAGCCGCCCGTTGTTAAAACAGAACCTGGCAAAGCGGCAAATGGTGATAATGTAAACGCCGGCAGTGGAGGGACATCGACGGCAGGTAACTCAGCGTCAAATGTGAAATCGGAGGTAAAAGCTGAAGGAAATACAACAGGTACTGGTTCCACAACAAATGCCACAGGCACAACGGGAAATTCCAATGCAGGTGGTGAAAGCACTGAAGTAGATAGTAATGTCGCCGCTTCTGCTACGGCTACGGGAAGCTCTCCGGCTGCTACAAATTCTACAGGAGGAAATGCTGCAAACACTGCATCTGCCAACGCTTCCGATGATAAGAAAACAGACTCGGCAGCTAGTGCCAACACTGCGAATAATGCCGATGATGCCACATCTTCATCCTCAACGAACGGTAGTTCCAGTAATACGACTTCCACTGATGCAGCATCAGTTGGTGCCGCTGGAGGGGCTACAAGTTCTTCTGGTACCGCCACTCCAACAACTACAGCACAAACAGGTTCTGCTGGTGGTTCTGGCTCTGCACCCGGTGGCAGCGCTGCAGCTGCACCTACTTCTGCTCAAACTGTCACAAGTAGTGCGACAGCTACAGCAGCGGGAGGTGCCGCGGGTGCCGGTAATGTAGAAGCAATGGAAATTGATTCTGATATTGAAATACCAGCATCTAAAGCAACCGTTTTAAGGGGACATGAAAGTGAAGTTTTCATTTGTGCCTGGAATCCATCGCGAGATTTATTAGCTAGTGGTTCGGGTGACAGTACAGCCCGTATATGGGACATGTCTGATACAATGAGTTCACCAAATCAATTGGTCTTACGGCATTGCATACAAAAAGGAGGAGCAGAAGTACCCAGTAATAAAGATGTCACATCTTTAGATTGGAATGTAAGTTTTAAGTTACTAAAGAAATACGTAATAGAAAAGTAATAGATTTTCTTTTTTTAGTGTGATGGCACTCTCTTAGCAACTGGCAGTTATGATGGTTTTGCTCGTATATGGAAAACTGATGGACGTTTAGCATCTACATTGGGTCAACATAAGGGTCCTATATTTGCGTTAAAGTGGAATAAACGCGGCAACTACATACTCTCGGCTGGTGTCGACAAAACCACCATTATATGGGATGCTTCAACTGGACAGTGTACGCAACAATTTTCATTCCACAATGCGCCAGCACTTGATGTTGATTGGCAAACAAATAATTCATTTGCCTCGTGTAGTACTGATCAACGTATTCATGTATGTCGTTTGGGCTCCGAAGTACCCATTAAAACATTTAAGGGCCACACAAATGAAGTTAATGCCATCAAGTGGTGCCCACAGGGTAAACTATTGGCCTCATGTTCGGATGATATGACTTTAAAGATTTGGTGTATGAACCGAGACAAATGTTGTCATGATCTGCAAGCACATTCTAAGGAAATATATACAATTAAATGGTCACCTACAGGACCCGGTACTCAAAATCCAAATACCAATTTACTTCTAGCGTCAGCATCATTTGATTCCACCGTACGTTTGTGGGATGTAGAAAGAGGTATGTGTATACACACATTAACAAAACACACAGAACCGGTTTATTCGGTGGCTTTTTCACCCGATGGCAAGTATTTGGCATCTGGTAGCTTTGATAAATGCGTACACATTTGGAGTACACAATCTGGACAATTAGTGCATAGTTACAAGGGTACTGGTGGTATATTTGAAGTTTGTTGGAATTCTAAAGGCACAAAAGTGGGCGCTAGTGCTTCTGATGGCAGTGTTTTTGTGCTGGATCTTAGAAAATTCTGATCGGCACCATTATCATCATCTGCTTGTATTGCTCTACCAAGAGATGGATTCTTTTAATTGGAGTATGAACTAAGCATTGGTCTATTTTTTCTTGTAATTTTAGCAAACTACAAAAACAAAACATTTCGTAGCAAATAAGTTAAAAGTGTTAGAATTATCTTAACTTCTAAACGTAAGATACAAAAAAATTTTAATTTTTATTATTCTACATACACTTTTTTCTCTATCCTCGATATTTTGTGTTTAAAAAGTTTAATGTGGTCGTCCAATTTTTCTTATATAGGACAGATTTAGAGTAACAGAGTTGCTTTTTAAATCATATTTTGAAAAATAAATTTATTCGTTTATTATATAATGCTATTTTTAAAACTGTTTAAGCTTAAATTTTAAACAAAAACTTGGTTAAGTTAATTAAACTATATATAAATATATTTTAAAATAACTTTCACCCTTTTATCTATCTATTCTTGTTTTCTCGAAGCAAATAAAATTTAAGTGAAATTTTTGTTTTAAAGAAACAATTTTTGATGAAATGAGTGAAGCAAATAAGAAATACAAATTAATTTATAGAAAAATAAAATAAAAAATTAAATTTTGAAAGGCAAAAAATTTCATTAAAAAAATGAGTTTTCTTAAAAAGGAATTTATTGAAATTTTTATAAAGACAAACAGAAAAAAATATGTAGGTGCGATAACTTAACGGCTTATTTAAGATTTATACGAATTTTAAGTTGAAGAAAAATTTGTTGATTATCTTTAATTTTATTGTTTATTATAATTTAATTTTTCAAGCGAGCTTAACCACTTACGACTTTAAATATTCAACAAGTTCAGTGTGTTGGTAGATAACAAACTGAAAATAGAGCAAAGATGACGCAGAATATTATAAAACTTGGTATTTGTTTGGATTTAAAATTTTTTTTTTTATTAAAAGCAACAAATTTTTTGAAAAAAATTTGTGTAATATTAATCTTACAACTAATTGATAACTACATATTTTAATAATTTCAAAAATCCATGCAGTTATCTAGAAACCGCTCTTTAAGTAAACGGCACTGTTCTCTCTTAATTTCTCCCGTTTTTGTAGTTTCTTTAAAGAATTTTGTTAATTTAGTCCCAGCATATTTTGGTTTTTCTGAATCAGGTTCATCGAATTCCATTTCGTATGTCTTATCAGCCAAAGCGTTTTCTGCTGTGGACCAACTGAAACGCACCAAACGTGGAAATCCAAATACCAAGTCAATATTTTCGGAAAGAAAGCGTTTTGTTACCGGATCTCCAGGATAACCACTACCAAAATTGTTATCTTCAACGGCAATATCTTCTGAAAAAGTCCACACCTTCAAGGCATGATCACGACTAACCTTAGCACATATACTAGCAGCAGATACAATAGGATAGGTAGAATCGGCCTTTTTGGCCACAGTGATTTTAAATTGAGGAAAAATTAGTTGAAGTTTGGCTTGATATTTTTCCGGGGGACCAACTGTATCTACATAAACCTCCGCTATGTTAACACCTTGGTCGACAGCCGCATGAATTAACCCAATAGCAGAATTCATGGAAACTTCATTCAAGGAACATTTTGTTCGTTTAAACATACTAGTACTTATGATATTTGGAGAAATGATTTCCACAGCCCAGCCAATGCAGGTGGTAGCATACTCTTTTGTGTTGATGTCATCAAAAATAATTTCTCTTTTCTCTTCCGTCAGTTGTTTGGAATCGGCACATCCCAAATCTATTAAAGCCTTTTTGCTAGATATAGGACAAAATGCAATGCCATAAACCATAGGACCTAAAACAGGACCACGGCCAGCTTCATCTACACCTAAGACGCAGGGTTCATCTTTACATGATTGTGGTATATTTGAAAAGTAAACAGTATTGCGGGAATTATCTTTAGAAGCTATAAAAGGGCCCAGTTTTTTCAAAGATGTGATTTTATCAACGGCTGGATGAAATTGTTTCTCTTCTGTATCATTGTTTAAGTTTGTGGAATCGTTTAGGGGTTCCTTTTTTATTCCTGTGTTTTCCGACATCTTTTTATATGTATTCGATTATGAAATATTGCAAGAGGTCTTCTCTGTTTTCAAAATATAAAATTGCCAATAAAAAGTAAACAAAAATTGCGCCAGTTTTGTTTACATATTAGCGATAGCAACCCTGTTTTATGTTCTTTGCTTACCACGTTCTTAAGTTACCCAGAGACGAGGCAACATTTGTCGAAACATGGGCTTGTGTAACTAAATGTGTGTGGGGATGTTTCTGGTTGAAATTCTTGTTACCTTTTTGGTTTCTCAAATATCAAAAAAAATTTCGGCTTAAATCTAGTTTACCGACGCAGCTCCAAATAAAAAAAAAAAGTACCTAGGGTGATAGAAAATGGAAAAGTAAGAAGAAAAATAAATAAGAAAGTTGGCGCAAACGCTTAGTTTTCGAGTTATAGACGTTTAAAGTTATCATATAAAAATGCGATTTTCTACTACATTTCCAAACGTATATGGCTAATATAGATATCATTTCAAAGCTTTTCACTAGATCTGAATATTTTAGTTTATTTAGAAGTGGGACGAGTTTGCAAAAACAAAAATTCTTTAGTAAGCATATAAAAAAATTTATTCTTTTTTTTCTAATTGTTTAATGTATATATATTAGACCGACTCAAGTTGTATGAAGCCGAAAAAAGTGTTTTTGTTACCCCTCTGAAAATAAAGGTTGATATGTTTTATGATGATTCCCAAAATATTTTGGTTCTAGCGTTGAAAATCCGTGAGCTGGACCATTTTTAAAAAAGGTCTTTTTTCAGTTTTTCGAATTTTTTTGTACTTTGCTCCAAGACGACATAAATAAAATTTGTTATCATCGAAAATGGTTTTTGAAGCAGCATCTAATGGTATATAGAACTTTACCACTTGCGACCTACTTATTGAGATATTTAACTAAATACATATTTTTGTTTCGGGTTTTCATACAAATTCTACGTATGTGGAAGTAATGTTCTGCTTTTCAAACTGAATCTGTTTTAAAATAATGTTAATTTATTTTTTTTTTTTTTTGTAATTTTTCTTTCACATAAACCGCAAAAATCGCGATATATTTTATCTTTTTTTCATATATAGGCAATATGGGTATAAAATTTTTTCATTTTAAAATTTATCAAAATGTGAAAAATACAATAAAAAAATACGTAGAATTTGTATGAAAACCCGAAACGAAAATATATGTATTTAGTTAAATATCTCAATAAGTAGGTCGCAAGTGGTAAAGTTTTATATACCATTGGATGCTGCTTCAAAACCCCTTTTCGATGATAACAAATATTATTTATGTCGTCTTGGAGCAAAGTACAAAAAAAATTCGAAAAACTAAAAAAGACCTTTATAAAAATGGTCCAGCTCACGGATTTTCAACGCTAGAACCAAAATATTTTGGGAATCATCATAAAACATATCAACCTTTATTTTCAGAGGGGTAACAAAATCACTTTTTTTTTTGAGTCGCTCTAATTTATATACTAAATACTAATTTATTTAAGAATTTTAATTAAAATACAATTAAAACCTTCTTTATGTTTATTTAATACTAACGAGAAGAGAATCCTTGCCCATGGACAAAGGCCGAATATGTAGAGCAGCTTTAGTTAGCGAAACCAGTGCTCATTATACCATGGAGGAGAAAATCTTTGCGCCCGTCCGAAGGCCGGCTATGCAGATAAGCTTTAGTTAGCGAAGCCAGTGCACGTTATACCATGGAGGATAACATCATTGTGCCCGGCCGAAGGCCGGCTATGCAGAGAATCTTTAGTTAGCGAAGCTGGTATTAGTTTACCATAGGGGAGAAAATCCTTGCGCCCGGCCGAAGGCTGGCTATGCAGAGAAACTTAAGTTAGCGAAGCCGGTATTTGTTATACCATAGGGGAGAAAATCTTTGCGACGGCCGAAGGCTGGCTATGCAAGGAAGCTTAAGTAAGCAAAACCGGTGTTTGTTATAACATAGAGAAGAAGATCCTTGCGTCCGGCCAAAGGCTGGCTATGCAAAGAAAAATCTATTCAAGAGCTTTAAAATGATACCAATATTGGCCATATACATATGTTTAGAATTGTAATGGAAAATCGCATATTTATATGGAAACTTTAAACGTCAATAACTCGTAAACTAAGCATTTGCGCCAACTTTCTTATTTAATTTGTTCTTCTTATTTTTCCATTTTCTATCACCCTGGTTACTTTTTTTTTTATTTGGAGCTGCGTCGCACTGTGGCTGAAAATTGAATTTCATCGGCCAAAAGTCCAACTTTTTGTCATCGCCGATTTCAAAAATGTTAATGCCATTCGATAGCAAACATATTAGAACTAAGGTATCAAAAAAACTATATTAAAATATTCGTAATTGTGGCTGTGGCAAGCTGCTGGAAACAAATATTTTATTTTGTTTTAGAAAAAAATTAATTTTTGTAAATTTGATCAGAACTAAATTATGATTTCTCGCAAACCGTTATCAATAATTGGTTTTTTTTTGTTATATTAATGGGATAGTAGTCTTTAAGAAATGGATCATTACATCAATGTACCATTTATACCTGATGTGTTATTAAATGTTTCCCCAGGTTCTATATTTTAGTTAAATCCGAATTTTAGAGCAGTAGAACTTGTTAGGGTCAAAAGGGGTCAAAGAGATTTTAGTACCATCAGAAAGCTGAAGGTGTCCTCTTTAACCCCATATATACTTGTGAACTGTTTGGAACTGTCTGTTGAACACTTTTTTCATTTTAATGAAATAACTCGCAACATTTTTTGTTTGCTCTTTTTATTTAAGCTGCTCATATGACTGAAATATAACACAATGGTTTACGAGCGTTTTGTTTTGAAAAATAATTTTGCTTCTTATGAACGGCTGAACATATTTGAATGAAATTGTAAACTGTCATGGCCGGGTAGCTTTTGTGTTGAATTGGAAGAACACGGGTCCATGGAGGGTCGGGAGAGTGACTTGCGGACCTCTAAAATTGGTAACCTCGGAAATTCAAACTTTTAAAAAATTCACCAAAAATATATTTATGGATTGCAAAAAAAAAATGTAACTTAAGCTGAGTTACAAAAAATATGCTTAAATGTTTAGGTTATCTCCTTTGCTTTTGGAGATATTTGGATAAAACGGATTTTTTGGCTTGATTTTTATTATGTTTTATGTCAAACTGTTATCAATAGTGGGTTCAACGTTTTTTATATTGGTAGTAAAGCAGTCTTTAAACAATGTTATGTTGTATTCCTGTACCGATTATACCTGCTGTGTTATTAAATATTTTTTCAGGTTCTATATTTTAGTCAAATTGAAGTTCAGAAGAATAGAATTTATGAGGTCAAAAGGGGTTAAAGAAATTTTACTAGCTGTAGGTAGGTGAAAGTATCCATTTTAAACCCAAATGCACTTTTGTACCTGTTTGGACCAGCCTATAGAACACTTTTTTAGTTTGTGTAAAATTATTCGCAACATTTCTTTTGTTCTTTTAATTTTACCTATTCATATGACTGAAATATAAGTGTACCGAATGAATAGTAGATATAATTAACTTTTATTGTTATTTAAACAAAAAATGTGTTTTTTGTCCTAATTGTTATTTAAATAAAAAAGAAAATAAACATTTAATAATTTACAATTATTTATTTTTTTAATCTAAAAAGTATTCCAGTGGAACTGGTTCCAGTTGAACCTGTTGCAGAGTTGATAATGTAGAAACCTATTCACAAAATGATCATAGGTATTATTACATGCCTATGCATTTTTTTTTAAAGGTATAATGGTATATACGAGGCGAATGTATATGCATATAAAGGTAATACGAATACTCATTTGTTCTTTCGCTGATAAAAAAATATTTTCTCCAGAAATAAATAAAAATGTTTATATTTTTCGAAAGAAAACATTATGAGTATGCTTGTAGAAGCAATTTTTAGTCAGTTTAACATCTTTACTCCCATATGCCCTATTCCAAATCCAATTTTTCAAACAAAAAAAAAATAATTTGAGTAAAAAATTCTAATAATTCAACACACCGATTTTTATACAATTAGAACAGTAATGTTTTCTAATATGTCCATTATTTTCTAGAAAATTCTGATCAATATCGAGTGGTAAATTGTATTGCCTTTTTTGAACAAAAAAAAAAATTTAAAGCCGTTTTCCGGGATTGGGAATTTGGGTATTTCTTAATCAAAAATGGGGATGTTTTTCAGTCCACTGTTTTAAGAACTTTTTAATCTACATAACTGCCAAAATTCATTATGATACCTTTATTCATGTTAGATTTATAAAATGTCAAACATTAAAATTATTATTTATATAGTATAAATGAATAAAAGGGCTTTCAACATGAGTAAAAAATAATAATTTTAAGGTTTGACATTCTATAAATCTGACATGAACAAATATATATTAATGAAATTTGGCAGTTATGTAGATTAAAAAGTTCTTAAAAAATAAAAAATACCATAATTCTCAATCTCAATCATTAGCATTTTCATACTAAATGCTAAAAAACATCAAAAGTTCAACTTTGACCTTAAATTAACACTGCAAAAAAGTTCAAAAAGTCTTCTCTCCTGCAAAAAAAAAATTGCAAAATTATCTCTATCGGTTCAAAAGTGACAGATTTTTGGCCGATGAAAAACGATTTTCAGCCACTGTGCGTCGGTAAACTAGATTTGTTCCAATTTTTCAAAGCGTCATTGTACTTAGCAACATGCAAAAATCTCAGCAATTTAAATGTGGCAGGAAAAAGTATTCCACTGAGGTGAAGAAAATGTGTCTCCTCACTAAAGATGATTTTCACGATATGTTCAATGGATTCTATGTGATTAATGAACTGATTTAGTTTTAAATATGTCAATTGGAAGTGATTAACAAATCACTTATTTGTTTGGTTAATTATCTCGATTTTGAAGTGATCAGACGATGAAACATTAATTGTAATATGCCAATGTTTCTACTAATGTTGCATCGTGTGTGGACTCCATGAAAATCACAATATTTGTCATATTTTGTAATTCTTTCCTATTGTTATTCGTACATTGTTGGATGAGATAGTATTATATTCAGGGTTGCACATTTTGCACTACTTATTTAATTTATTTTATTTTGCAGCTAACTTTGCTTTGGGATTCGTGTTATTTCTTTTCTTTCTTTCCGGTTTAGGATTCTCTCAAGTGTGCTTGTTCTCGAATTCGAGCTAAGGCCAAATTTTTTAATAAAAATATTTAATTTTTGGCAACTTGCACCAATTTTTAAATAAAACTAAAAAAAACATGTCTACCAAAGCTGAACTCGCTTGTGTCTACGCCTCCCTTATTTTGGTTGATGATGATGTTGCCGTTACTGTAAGTATTTTGAAAGACTAAAATGTCAGCCTTGCTATTGCCATTTGGAATCTAAGAAAATCACTAGAATCTATGTTTACAATGCAAGGCTGTATTTAATTTTTGCTTAAAAATGATTTGGTATATAATAATTTTAATGTATTTTGCTTTTAGGGTGAAAAAATCTCTACTATCTTAAAGGCCGCTAATGTTGAGGTTGAACCTTACTGGCCCGGTTTGTTCGCAAAGGCATTGGAAGGTATTAATGTTAAGGACTTGATTACCAACATTGGTTCCGGTGTTGGTGCTGGTGCCCCCGCTGTTGGTGCTTCTGCCGGTGGCGATGCTGCCCCTGCCGCTGGTGAAGCCAAGAAGGAAGAGAAGAAGAAGGAAGAAGAACCTGAAGAATCTGATGATGATATGGGTTTCGCTCTCTTTGACTAAATTGACGGAATTTTTCCCACAAATTCAACTACCAGATCTAAATGCTACTTTTTTTATTTACCTATCTATAACAAACAGCAGTGTGTTTAAATTTCTCCTTTAAAAAAATAGACCTGGTTTAAGAGTTATGTACACGTTTTAATGTACGAATTTATTTAAAGAAAATAAAAAAAGTTCATTTTCAAAAAAAAAAAGTACACTGTTTACAAATGTTAGACAATTATTTCATTAACCACTTGAGCAATTTCGCTGAGATTCTTGCCGTCCATTTGTTTTAAACCCAGACCAATTACAAATTCTGTGGGACATTTATTCAATTTTGATTTGTTAACCAGATATTGTATGCCACTACGTATTTCGTCTTTATCTGCACCAAAGTTGCAAGTTATTGTTATGGGAACCGACATATGAAATTGTGGATGTTCTACGGGACCCTGTATGGCCGCGGGAATATCTTCATTGCGCTGCAAATCAAATTTTACACTATATAGATTTGGCACTTTTCCATATTGGGTTATTAATAGAAACCATTTGTTGGCAAATGAATGAAATACAAATTCAGTGTGTTGTCCATTTATAATTTTTGCAAATTGTTTGTTAAAGCCTGAATTATTTTGCGATGAAATGCACATTTTCTAGTATAATTTTATTGAAATTGTATTGTTTATATTTCTTTTTGCTTTGTCAGTGTCGAACAGTGTTGCCAGAACTCTTTAATGAGAATATGCCAAAACTAAAAAAAATCGCCTTAATCGTTAAATGTAGGAAAAAAAACGATAAAAATAAGCTGATTAAACCTAAACTTTTTAATTCTAATTTGCTAAAAATATACTTAAATTGTTTACTGACGCAGCTCCAAATAAAAAAAGTACCTAGGGCAATAGAAAACCCCTATAATATATATTATGCTGACTAAAAACTCTTGTATTTTTGTGTCTTCTAGAATCCTAATTCATTCGAAAGCATTTTTGGTGTTCTGCTATTCCCACCCACATGTTTTTTAAAGTTTTCGGCTTAAGTCCAGTTTACCAACGCAGCTCCAAATAAAAAAAAAAGTACATAGGGTGATAGAAAATTGAAAAATAAGAAGAAAAAATAAAATGGCAAAATTCTCGGAAACGCATAGTTTCCGAGTTATGGACCTCTGAAGTTTTCATATGAATTTGCGATTTCCCATTACATTTCTGAACCTATATGGCCAATATTGGTATCATTTGAAAGCTTTTGAATAGATCTTTCTGGATATAAACATTTTATTTAAAAATTCTTAATCCATTAAGGAGCGGCGATGAATTTACGAAAAAACAAAAGTTTTTAGTAAGCATAAAAACCAATATATGTATTTATGTTTTAAATTTGTTTTTTAATTCACTTTTTTCTAAAATAAACTTAACTTAACTTTTATACTTACATACTTATTTCTATCTACACTAAGAAATTAAAAAAAAAATTAAAAAAATTATTCGCTCTCTGATTCGGGAGAAAACCTATGCAGAAAAGCATTAGTAAGCGAAGCCGGTGTTTGTTATACTATAGAGGAGAAAATCTGTTCATCCGGCCGAAGGCCGGCTATGCGGAGAAGCATTATTTAGCGAAGCCGGTGTTTGTTATACCATAGAGGAGAAAATCCTTGTGCCCGGCCGTAGGCCGGCTATGCGGAGAAGCTTTATTTAGCGAAGCCGGTGTTTGTTATACCATAGAGGAGAAAACCCTTGCGCCCGGTCAAAGGCTGGCTATGTGGAGAAGCTTTATTTAGCGAAGCTGGGATTTTTTTGATAAAATTTTTATTACCTAGTGCACTTCCGTAACATTTTGATATAAAATTTTGTAAAAACTGTATTAGGAGCTAAAGAGTTAAAAAGTTTTAAAAAAATTTTGCATTTCCAGAAAGATCTGTTCAAAAGCTTTCAAATGATACCAATATTGGCCATATACGTTCAGAAATGTAGTGGGAAATCACAAATTCATATGAAAACTTCCGAGGTCCATAACTCGGAAACTATGCGTTTCCGAGAATTTTGCCATTTTATTTTTTCTTCTTATTTTTCAATTTTCTATCACCCTATGTACTTTTTTTTTTATTTGGAGCTGCGTTGGTAAACTGGACTTGTTCCAAGTTTTCAATTAGAGTAGTAAGGGTTTGGTGAAAGTAGAACGAATCGACTTTTATTCACATATGTTATATCATTTTTAATAGGGAGGTTCCGAATACCGATATATCGGCGATTCTTCACGGTTGCCGGTATATCGGTATCGGCGATATTTTACTTTCGATACTCCAAAACTTTTTTATAGTTTTTTTGAACAAACAATTTAATTTTCTATATTTTACTTTCGATATTCCAATACTTTTTTTTATAGTTTTTTTTTTGAACAAACAATTTAATTTTCTATGCTTATTTTTCGCATAACAACTAATAGCAAAAAGTCAATCAGAATAATAAATTGTTGCTTTCAATTCTTAAGCTGGAGGTCGGTCCACTCCACGCGTTTTTCCTTTTTTCGAGACGCTTGCTAAAGTATTAAGTAATCGTACTTCATGCTTTTTTTAATGATTTTTGTAATGATAATGAATTTTTAATGATTTTTGTGGACATAAAAATAATTTCGCTACAAATTTCATATTCATATTCGACCAAAATCCATGAGCAAAGCCACTGCTACATTTTTTTATCGCTAGTTAACGATCTTCGAACATTATAAGAAAATACGTTAAATGAATAAACTGAGATGCAGATACTAGGGATGGGCAAATTGAAAAAATATATCGAAATATACCGTATCGATATTTTTTAAAGTATCGATATATATCGTATCGATATTTTTTAAAAGTATCGATATTTATTAAATAAAAATATAGATATATCGAACGTATTAACCCCCATTATTATGAAATTATTACCAACATAGGCACAAACATATTGAATATATGTAATTCCATTCTAACTTTTTATTGTTTCTTTTAATTTCAAACTTTCATTCGCTTAACTTTTTTTTTTAAATAAAAACCAATTTTAAAATTTAGTTTTTAAGGTAAGTTATGCTAACGAAGTTTTCGTTTGAAATCGAGGGACCAGCAGTTAATTCTACAATAAAAAAAAATTCAAAAAAAAGGAAAGAATACATAAAAAAATTTATTAATTTTACCATATGAAATCTAAAAAAAAAATGAATAGCCTATTTCCAAAGTGCGAAAGAATTCTTTCGTTCGCATAACTACATTGAGAACAAAAACAAACTCTAAAAATAAAAAAAAAAATAAAATATTTTTTTTTATTATTAACATTCCAACTTTTATGAGTCTACTGCTGGTAATACGCCATCATTAAGGTGATTCTTTGCATAGTTTTAGGAACCCTTTCCAGAATATTATTTCGCGCTTATTTTTTTGTTGTCATCTCTTAAAAAACCGAGACAAAACTAAACTATGAAAATGTACAATGGAAAGCGCCGTTATTGTCTTAATATTAGTTAAAAAAACATTTGATGCAATTCTTAAAAAACAACAGTATTGTAAGCAGTGGAGCAACGGTTAAAGTGTTGAATTTTATTATAAAGAGATCTTAAAAATATCGAATTCGATAGTCGTGGATAAATATCGATGTATCGATTATAATTTTTTAAATATCGATATTTGGATACATCGATATTTATTGCCCATCCCTAATTGTTACTAGTAAGTGTTCACGTACTCAAAAAAACTTTCAAGGAGAGAGTGGCAAAAGAGCATAAAAATTTGACATATAAAATTTTTTTGTAAATTTCTGATTGTTAAGGCCATGTCAGATAAAACTTTTGCTTCGCGTTGCTTTACCGATTCGCTTTGACATCTAAGATAAAATATACTTATACGAAACATGTCACATAAAGTACTTTCAAAGCGGAGCGAAGCAAAAAGTTAGCCAACTCTCATCTTTTTGCGCGCTTTGACAATTGGCTAGTATAATTTTCTTTTTTTTTAATTTTTTTTTGCCAAATTCAATTCCCAAATTAAATTAAATTTTTAACTTTTATTTTTGTAACAAATAATTAAATGTACAAATTACCAACCGCTTTTATAAGTAAACAAACAATGCGTGAGTGTTGTCAAAGTTTTCATTGTGGCATACACCTTTTGCTTTGCGTTTTTCTGCTGAAGGTAGAAACGTCACGCAAAGCGACAAAGTTGTATCTGACACGGCCTTAAGATTTTTACTAGCAAGAATTATTCAAGCACCTTTTTCTCCATGTTTTTGTATACAAAACAAAAATTGTTTTCATAATTTTTAAGTTAAAAGTTTTTCAATAATAGGGCATTTACATTACATCGAAATCTAGATTTCATATGAAATCTTCCTCCATATCTAGTTCGTTTACATTATACTTGTTTGACATTAACGAGATTTGGTTTTCACAACAAAAACCGCCGACTGAAAGTTTTTTGTGTAACACATACTTACATATAAAGATATAGGCATTTAAAAATTTGCATTACATTTTCTTTATAATCAACTTAATTTATTTTATCAATATTATTTGTCATTTGCATTTTTTTTTACTATTTTACAAAATTTTTGAATTGTTTTTTTGTTTTGTTTTTTTTTGTTAAAATTTCATTTTTATCTTGTGCAGGGAAGTAGTTTTTAGTGCTATATGGGGAAAAACATAGTTGCATCAATAAGTACTACTAGATTTCGTCAAAATCTAGTCACGGAGTAGATTTTGTTTTGTACGGGAAATCTAGCCAAAACCAACTAGATTTGGCTCGAAATCCCAAAAGTACTAGATTTCGTTGTAGTGAAAATTGGTTCTAAAATTTAAGAACAATATTCTTGTGCAAATATTTGAAATCAATTAAATTTATTAAGAGACAATTTCGTATCTTCTAGCTGAATATTGTCAATATAACTAACTTGCTAGTTTTTGCTGGTAAAGCCTTCATTTACTTTTTTATTTTTTTTTTTGAGTAATTTTGAGAACAACTTTGTAAATTTAAAATTTACTCTCTCGTTGCAAGTTTCTCCTAGTAAAGTAAATGTAATTTTTAATGCGATTTGAGTATTTCTTTTGTTTTGTATTTTTTAATTAATTACAAATCATCAAAACTTGAACATTTATTTAATTTTGAATATTTCTTATACTGAAATTTATCTATTTTAAATAGTAACAAACTATATACATATTTATGGATTTTTTAATAAAAAATAAAGTGTTAAAAACTAATGAACATATTTTGTAAAAAATCGCTAGATTTTCCACTAACCCTGC
Source organism: Pollenia amentaria (assembly GCA_943735925.1). Taxonomy (NCBI): domain Eukaryota; kingdom Metazoa; phylum Arthropoda; class Insecta; order Diptera; family Polleniidae; genus Pollenia; species Pollenia amentaria. The sequence continues at coordinate 216,627,014 of OX031007.1, read as the reverse complement.
GGCCACACGATCAACTTTTTGTTGATAGTCTTTTACATATACTGTTTGTCAAAATTTACATAAATTGAAAGCTGTGGCGTAGGCTGCACGCAATTTTTAAGCAATTTACTTTCAAGATTTCATCAAGAAAACAATTTTATACTGACAAACGAAAACTTTGCTCACTAAAATTCTAATCAACTGTTAAATTGAACGTAAAATTGCTAAACAAATCGATAGTTAAAATTGAGAGCAATCTCATGAGCAATTTAAAAAGTGTGAGTGTGTTAGTAAAAAAATGAGAGAGAGAGCAAATTGAAAGAAATGGCCTTCAAGTAACAGAAAAATACAACATTTATTTAAAATCGCTGGATCTGACAGCATAAATATAGTATGGCAGCATTATGGCAACAATACTCTGGCAAAACTAAGTACTTGTACATTTTTTGTTTACAAAGTTTATTGGACGGACACATATAAATATGTATATATAATAAAAAATTTCTAACGCTATAACTTTTTCCCCCCAAGTCTTTTAGAAAATAAGCTATATCGATATAGGTTCAGATTTTTATGCTCTATCGATTGACACTAGCGAGATATGTGCACGCGGAATCGTTATGAGCGGAAAACTAAATTTTTATGTGTACATACATATGTGGAAAATTTAAAAAGTTATCAACGCTATAACTTTTTTCCCCAAGTCTTTCAAAAAATCAGTTATATCGAAAACGGTTCAGATTTTTTTGCTTCTTACTGGCTAGTATGCTTAAAATAATTAAATCTGGTATCTATTATATAACAAAAATGAAAAAAAAAAAGAATTAAGATTAAAGCTATTTTAAGATATTTAAGTGGTTATTTTTGATGCCAATATTATCAGAGAAATCAATATACGTAAAACATTGGCATATTCAGAGCTCATTTGTATAACTAGAATGAAAATATTGAAGTCTACAGGAATATAATTTCTGCAAGGGCGAATAGGAACAGAAAGCTCAACATTACGAAGTAGAAATTCTGAAACAATTTCACCGTTTAACAAATTGAGCATTAAAGAGAAATTCAATTTACCATATTTTATAGCATATTTTTTTCAAGTTGTATACCCTTAAAGGCCGGTATTCACTATCCTACATAATCGTACGATTCATTCACACGAAAATCGGACGAAATTCTATCCAAAATAAAAACAATGTCTGCAAAATCTGCTGTCAATGCCACACTATCCCACAAAAAAGATGCAAACTCAAATGAATCATCTACTTTACAAGAAAATGCAACTCTGATCACATATAATCTATCATTTTATGAAAATTTTCATAAACATTTGCAAGTTAGTCATGTGATTTGCAAGCCGGACAGACTTGTCAAAAAAATCTGTCACTCAATTCATTTTTAAGCCACACTGTCAAGGCGAATTCATGTATACGGTGGTGTCGATACTACAACAAGTAACAACACGGCAATGTATTTTTTTGTTGCTTTCGTTGATCGATATGTCAAAAACACAAGCAACTTTTGACATTTCTCTCTCTAAGTAAGAAAAAAAGTAGCACAGCTGTGCTTTCAACGCCACCTGATAAATGAATTCGCCTTGGTCAATAGAATAAGTAGTTGTAGTAGTCGTTGAAGTTGAGGCGCAAAGTTCAAAATTTTAAACTTTGTTGCGCTACAGAGCATTCGCCATTCTGCAGACAAAGAAACTAGTATTTAGCTAGAAATATACTGGTTGGTAATTACTTTTTAAGTAGTTGCACTTTTGATTTTTGTCATATACCTATATAATAAACTATCGTATTTAGCGTTGGGTTATCATAGGAGTCCAACTAGTTAATTTTTATCCATTTTTATAATAATTTAAAACTAGTTGCTTTATTTACAGTATAAGGATTAATAAAAGCAAATTTGACAAATCCCCTAAATATTTTTTTTATACTTAATTATTGTTTTATAGTGTATGTATTTATTTTAAAATAATTCTAAGCACTTGTAGAACCAGAGAGAGGGAATATTGTATTATTTATTTTTTTGTAATACATACCATGTTTCAATTTTGTTGTTTGTTTACAGAATTATAAGAAACTAGCGGAATGTCCCGATGTGGTTTTAGTCATTGTTCTACGTTTTAGAATTTGATGTATTTAACTAAATAATTTTAACAAAAAGAATAGGGAAATTTACCCCTTTTATACTTTAATATACATAGTTGTTGTTGTACCTACAACGAACAAGTGTTAAATCCTTTTTTGTTCCAACTTTTGTAGTGTTGTTTCTATAACAAACGGTGTCACGTATAAAGCTGCGCAGCTGAAATTTCATCATCTCATTTTTCGACGCCTAACACAGGGTCTCCACCTGATATAAGATATAAGATTTTTATATTAGCAAACGTCAAATTCAATCGCAGAGAGTATTATCTTACGTGTTGACTCTCAAATAGTTTTAGTATTAATATTATAATAAATAATTAGGCTTAAGTTCATTGAATTTAATTTGCATTAAATTATTTTTATGAAGAAAGGAATTTTTACAACATGGAAGATTAATTAAAATTGTTATTGATAATTTTCATTCTTGACTGACCTGGGATTCGAAGCCAGGCTGTCTGGCGTGTGATTCGAACCCAGGCGGCTGGTTACCCTGACATGTTTCGACCTCAACCACTAGGTCTCCTCAGAGGGATTTGCCGTCTTACACTCGCAGCCATCGATGACTGCTGACGTCAGTAGTCAAACATCAATCCTTAAACCAAATTGTATTTTAACCTTTGGTAGATCGAAATTTGCTTTTTGAATGATTATCCATTTTTAATTGATCTCACATGTTTTCCTTACTTCTGTTTTTTCGTACTTTTGTCAAGAATTCTTCTTGAAGTCCAAAGTACATTTTTTGTTTTTCCTGTTTTTGTCTTTCTTTTTTCTAGTTGACCTTTTTCAGCACAACTTGAAGGACAAATGTAAACATAGCTCGTGCCTTAGCTGTTAACAATAATTAGTATTGTGGTTATTTTATTGAACTGTTAATGGTTTTTAATCCAAATTTAGATATTTTAATTAGGCTTAAGTTCATTGAATTTAATTTGCATTAAATTATTTTTATGAAGAAAGGAATTTTTACAACATGGAAGATTAATTAAAATTGTTATTGATAATTTTCATTCTTGACTGACCTGGGATTCGAAGCCAGGCTGTCTGGCGTGTGATTCGAACCCAGGCGGCTGGTTACCCTGACATGTTTCGACCTCAACCACTAGCACCCAATTTTCACGATGATTTAAAAGACATGTCTTTTTTGTATTTCTTTTTTAAAGAAACTTCCAAAAACTTGTTAAATTTTCACCATGTTTCTTTTTTTTGCAGTCAGAGCTGATTTTTTCTTAGTTTCTTATTCGTAACAATATTTAAAATTTCGTTATTCCACATAATTTTGATATATTTTGAATTTCTTTTAATTAAAATTTTTTATATTTCTATATTTTAATAAGCACATGTCATTTTGAAATAAGAATAAAACAGAAATTAAAAAACACAAATAACTGCAAAGAGGAATGTCAAAAAAGAAACACAGAAACACGATTCATGTCTTTTTTTCTACCCTGCTTACTTCTCTACCCCGCTCACTATCAAACAAAAAAAAGACATGATTTTAAAATAGGGGAAAAAATCATCGTGAAAATTGGGTGTAGGTCTCCTCAGAGAGATTTGCCGTCTTACACTCGCAGCCATCGATGACTGCTGACGTCAGTAGTCAAACATCAATCCTTAAACCAAATTGTATTTTAACCTTTGGTAGATCGAAATTTGCTTTTTGAATGATTATCCATTTTTAATTGATCTCACATGTTTTCCTTACTTCTGTTTTTTCGTACTTTTGTCAAGAATTCTTCTTGAAGTCCAAAGTACATTTTTTTTGTTTTTCCTGTTTTTGTCTTTTTTTTTTCTATTTGACCTTTTTCAGCACAACTTGAAGGACAAATGTAAACATAGCTCGTGCCTTAGCTGTTAACAATAATTAGTATTGTGGTTATTTTATTGAACTGTTAATGGTTTTTAATCCAAATTTAGATATTTTAATTAGGCTTAAGTTCATTGAATTTAATTTGGATTAAATTATTTTTATGAAGAAAGGAATTTTTACAACATGGAAGATTAATTAAAATTGTTATTGATAATTTTCATTCTTGACTGACCTGGGATTCGAAGCCAGGTTGTCTGGCGTGTAATTCGAACCCAGGCGGCTGGTTACCCTGACATGTTTCGACCTCAACCACTAGGTCTCCTCAGAGGGATTTGCCGTCTTACACTCGCAGCCATCGATGACTGCTGACGTCAGTAGTCAAACATCAATCCTTAAACCAAATTGTATTTTAACCTTTGGTAGATCGAAATTTGCTTTTTGAATGATTATCCATTTTTAATTGATCTCACATGTTTTCCTTACTTCTATTTTTTCGTACTTTTGTCAAGAATTCTTCTTGAAGTCCAAAGTACATTTTTTGTTTTTCCTCATTTTGTCTTTCTTTTTTCTAGTTGACCTTTTTCAGCACAACTTGAAGGACAAATGTAAACATAGCTCGTGCCTTAGCTCTTAACAATAATTAGTATTGTGGTTATTTTATTGAACTGTTAATGGTGATGAACTTAAGCCTAATTAAAATATCTAAATTTGGATTAAAAACCATTAACAGTTCAATAAAATAACCACAATACTAATTATTGTTAACAGCTAAGGCACGAGCTATGTTTACATTTGTCCTTCAAGTTGTGCTGAAAAAGGTCAACTAGAAAAAAGAAAGACAAAAACAGGAAAAACAAAAAATGTACTTTGGACTTCAAGAAGAATTCTTGACAAAAGTACGAAAAAACAGAAGTAAGGAAAACATGTGAGATCAATTAAAAATGGATAATCATTCAAAAAGCAAATTTCGATCTACCAAAGGTTAAAATACAATTTGGTTTAAGGATTGATGTTTGACTACTGACGTCAGCAGTCATCGATGGCTGCGAGTGTAAGACGGCAAATCCCTCTGAGGAGACCTAGTGGTTGAAGTCGAAACATGTCAGGGTAACCAGCCGCCTGGGTTCGAATCACACGCCAGACAGCCTGGCTTCGAATCCCAGGTCAGTCAAGAATGAAAATTATCAATAACAATTTTAATTAATCTTCCATGTTGTAAAAATTCCTTTCTTCATAAAAATAATTTAATGCAAATTAAATTCAATGAACTTAAGCCTAATTAAAATATCTAAATTTGGATTAAAAACCATTAACAGTTCAATAAAATAACCACAATACTAATTATTATAATAAATGTTATGAGACAGTTGTTATGAGAAATCTTATAACAACTATCTTATAAGATGAGCTGTCAAAAATACACATACATACATACACATAAATTAATAATAAGACGCTATCATTAAAATGTTTAATTTTTTAAGTGAAAATAGTTGAATTCTTGTGAAAAGTGCTTAAAGAATAATATTAAACACTAAAAACAGAACAAAAAACTAAAAAAAGAATCAAAAACGACACAAGTTTACTGTACGAAAATCAGTAAATTATGAAATCTTATAAGATACGTGTTCCCCTTGTTTAAGAATAAGATTAACGTGAAGAAATGTGCTCTCTCATTCTGCCGACGTTCTCTCACATATTATATCAGATATTATCTCAGGTGGAGACCCTGTGTAACAGACATACTATAGCTGCAATACCAAGGCGAATTCACTAGAAGGTAGGTGGGGTCAAGTCAACATATGGCTATTTTTTTCGGTGGTCGATTTGTCAAAGTTTGTATACAAACTAGTTTTTTTTATGTAAGCAAACATTTTTTTTTACTAGCAATACTTTTGACAATCCGACCACAAAAGCAGTGTCGTTGTAGAGTTGACCTCACCTTCTAGTGAATTCGCCTTGTGCAATACTAGTAACGATTTTAGCTGCAGGGCAGCGTCAGCTACTACTACAACTATTTTATTCTGTTCCAGGCCTTAAACGATTTTAGCTGCATGGCAGCTTCAGCTACTACTACAACTATTTTATTCTGTTCCAGGCCTTAAACACATTCACGACAGCAGGCTACCGACTTCAATATGTCAAAAATAAAACACACGTTTGTATAAGAATGCTTATTTTGACGACTATACGGCTGCAGGTTGTTGTCGATGCTGCTTTTGTCTTTGTAGCAGAGAGCTCTGTGGTTGTAGCAAAATTAAACTAATTTCTATTTTTGTCAACTACAAAACAGAAAAAGTGTTGCTAGTATAATAAAAAATAAAACAAATTAGTGATTATTTTTGTTAAACAGAAGAAAACAGGCTTGAAACAAGAATATAAACTCGGCTCAACAGTAAATTAATATTTATATTACTTTTTAGTATTTAGAAGTTTTACAGGAAGATTTTTTCGCGCCGACGCGTGATACATACTTTTTTAGGTATAAACAGAATCATTGGAAAATGCTTCAAAATGCGTTTCACCTGGTGTTTAAAACAGGTAGTAATTAATCGGTTAACTGTTACAGTAGAATACCCTAGTATCTCCTATAGTGACATGCATTATATTCCAACTCAATACAATTTATACTTAAACACACAAGCAAACAATAGACAGCTGGATTATCGAGGCCGCCTTATAACTAAAGTTAAAAAATAAAGTTAGAATGCTATACTCGGCTGTGCCGAATCTTTGATAACCTCCACCGATATTTCAAATATTTCAGTAGTGTTAACCGACAATCGGTAAGTTTTATGCTTTTCTTTTTATTAATTTGGGCCCTAATCATGTAAAACGCAACGCCAAAGAATTACATTGAAAGCACAAACAATGTCGTAAATATTTAGTAATTTTGTTGTTGCTTTATACAGAAATTCATGTACCGTTTTAAAATTTTCAATGCCACAAGCAATGGAGCGTTTGAAATTTAAAAAGGCAATGTGAATTTCTGTAGAAAGGAACAACCAAATTACAAAATATTTATGACTTTATGACGCTGCTTTGCGTTTTACATGATTAGGGCCTTAATTATTCTAACAAATTGAATCTAGGAATTTTACTTCTTATTTTGAGTTTCATCAAAAGCCTTCACACTTTCTTCAAGTGATGAGAAATCTTGCTTCTGGCCAACTAAATGATCCGTTACTCAAAACTATTTGTTTGGAACAACTTCCAGAAAATGTCAAATATATTCTGGTTATAAGCCAAGCAAGCGATGTTTCGGCTTTAGCTCTTCAGGCCGATAAAATTATGAGCCTTCGACCACCGTAAATTTTTGAAAACATTTGCCTACCTGGTAATGCTTATTTATCTATGATTAGTCAATAGATCGATGCATTAATATTCCGCAGAATTGAGCTGCGGAATATTAAAACTGTATCGTTTTCACTAGCAGGGGGTAATGTGGAGAAACACTTGTTTTAATTTTACTTGTTATAAATTATTCTTACATTTTTGTATTTTTATTTTTTAATCATACTTTCATTGATGAAATAATTTAAATTTTAATTTTTTTTTTTGATTATTTTAATTTTATTTTTTGTCAATAAAGAATTAATTTTTATTTAAATAAATGCGTTTAAATAGCAACAGTAAACTTTGGACCGATCTTTGCGAAATTTGACGGTGTGATTTCTAGTCCTATAAAACTGTGACGTAGAAAATTGTATGGCAATAGCATTATTTGTTACGGTTTTAGACTAAACTGTTTCCGTTAGTAGGATTTATATGAGGCCTAGGGTAAATTATGGACCGATCTTCATGAAATTTGGCAGTGCAATTTGACAGCATTTTACTAAATTGCGTTCGTTTACACAAAACACTGTAAATGAGAACAAACATTGAGAGCGTTAAGTTATTGGTGATGGGAATCGATGTTTTTGATTTCGGGCCGAGTTTGACTCGAAATATGTGGTACCAAAACTGACTTCAGCAGGGAAAATATTACATTTGATATACATACAGTACTTTTCGTTTATAGTCACTACCGTTTTTAGTCACATTAGCAATATAGTCCATTTTATCTTTATTTTCTGCCGCTATATGTAAATTGAATAGAAAGTCCATTTAGCGACATAAACAAAAGTACAGCAACTTATTAGCGTTATAGTCACATTATTTATTTATTTATTTGGTATGGTACATTAGCACCATGTACCAAGTTACTTTCAGTTTTCGAATCCACAAACCATTTCTTATATAAAAAAGGTTAATGAAATATTGAAAATAAAAAGAAAAATAAAGATTAAAATTTATTAAAAAGCATCTGTGGCCTCGAGCTTATCAATTAATAAAGTACATATGTACATATCTTATATATATAAAAATGAAATAGTCCATGTATGTAATCGTATCACGTGAGAACGGCTGGAGCGATTTGGCTGATTTTTTTATTCGATTTGAAATTTTCAGGAGGTGGTTTGTAAAGAAAAAAAATTTTTTAATTCCTGGCAAAAGTCGAAAAATTTATGTTTTTAATATATTGCCTCCTTTTCACTTCTCAATTTTCTAAGTATGAAAAAATTTTGGAAGAAACTTGAAGAACTAAATACACTGCCTCCTTTTCACTTCTCATTAGTAAATTGCTTATGAGGCGGGCTAAGGCCTATCCAATAGGTCTGCTTACCGCTACAACAATACAACAGTACAAAAAACAACAGGCATTTTGTTTGTGTAATTTTCCTCACCGTTGTCAAAATCTTACTACTACATAGGAAAACAAAAGGAAAAACGTGTTTTGTATGCATGTATGTGTGGCAAAAAACAAAAAACGTAAACAAAATATACATGTATAAGCAAAATATAACAACAACTTTTGACATGGTTGAGGAATAAAACAAATAAACATCTGGTTCCTTAAGCAGACCTAATGGATAGACCTTGAGGCGGGCAGTCAGCTAATAATATATATTTGAATATGAATCTCTAACTCCCACTGCAGCATAGAGCGCAAAAAGTCATGAATATCCAAAAGGTTTCCTGACGTTTAAGGCAAGTAGGTAAACGATTTATAAATGTTTGATAACGCATGAATGCAACGTGCGATTGGTCACACAGATAGTAGCCATATCACCATTCTAGGAAAGGAGGGCTATCAATCCATCTTTTCGAAATCAACAATGATAACGAATCGCTCAATACAAACCATATAAAAGAACGAAGAATAAAATGGTTTTATTTTTGACAGCAGCTTTCCACTCGAAGAAAATTAGTTTAGTTCTTGTCTTTGTATCAGGGATGAAATATTTTATTTTTTTTTTTAACTATTTTTTTTATACAGTATGCAACTCTGTTGCGAAATCATAAGTCTCCTTCCAGTTTAATAATTATGAATTTTTTATTTTCTATATTCATATAAATTGAAAATATTCGAATTCGGTTGTATACCTCATAGTGGCATATATGTGAAAAAGGCTTAAAGTCACATTAGCGATATACTCCACGATATGGCTGCAACTAAAGGATGCGACTGTAAGCGAAAAGTACTGTACATATACATATGTGCCTCATGCCGTTCTCCAGATATGCAGAAAAAAACAACAAGGAATTTATGGGTAAAATAAGAGGCAGTAGTTTTTTGTTCATATCTTAGCCATTTGAATTTTAATAGCAAAATTTAATGAACAAGGTTCATTTACACAAGTCATATGCACTAGAGAAGCCTATGATGGCTGTCCCTTTTTTGTATGTAGTTTTTTATTACTTCTAAAAAAAGGGACAGCTAGCATAACTCCTCTTCAGCGAATGTACGAACATATCTTGAAAGCATACAAACTGTGAAAAATTGAATAAAAAAGTTGAAAAAAAAAAATGAAATAAATATTAGTTAATTAAACTTTTCGTGAAGCAGGTATATGGCTCCAGTAAAATTTTTACTTGCAAGAATTGTTTGAATTACTCTTACTATATTAAAAATTTAAATAACATTTTTTAAGGGATTAAGGGACGTAACAAAAATTTATGAACTTCAGGGAATTGCTTTTTTAACACTTGAATTTTTGATAATTAATGCCCGTATATGTATGCATATGTTTGTATAGGTATAGCTATCTACCAAAATTTTTTGCATGGAATGGTTGACGTTTCGAATCGTTTTCTGTTGTTTTTGGATTGTTTTAGTATCGACACTTCCTGTAGTTGAATTTGTCCTCGACTTTACCTTGTACTTATTCTACCATGGGCATGTGCAAGGTGAATTCATTCAGGTGACATTTTCGAGTCATCTGTTTATTAATTATTTATTTGCGAGCATACTGAATGTCAAGCTTTGTTTTCATCAAGGCCTATCCAATAGGTCTCCTTGCGCGAAAGATGTTTATTTTGCTTTTTCCCTTAAGTTGTCAAAAGTTGTTTACATTTCGGTTATACATGAATATTTTTGTTTACGTTTTTTGCCACACATACATGCATACAAAACACCTTTTTCCTTTTATTTTCCCTATGTAGTAGTAAGATTTTAACAACCGTGAGGAATTCTACACGAACAAAATGCCTGTTTTTTTTGCACTCTTGTATTGTTGTAGCGGTAAGCCGACCTATTGGATAGGCCTTGGATTACATTTTGTAAAACTATAAGTTAAAATTTAAAATTGAATACAAATCTAAATACTTAAAAAAAACTTATTTAAATTTTATTTAACAAAAAAGTGAATATAAAATATAAAATCAAGGAATTAAAAATACGTAAGGAATAAGTGGAGCCACAATATATTTGCAATACAGGAAAAAGATTTACATTCTAAAGCAACTGTCTATATTTTATAAACAAAAAATTTCCCGGGTTTATATTTTCAACAAATAATATTGGCATTCACTCTAACTTTTTACAAAAACAAAATACATAGTATTTTTAAAAAAAAAAAAGGGATAACAAGAATAACTCTATCTCATGATGCGGTCACCTGTATGAATTCGCCTTGGTCATGAGTATTTTCCAAATTCATCATTGGCAACGCTGATATCTGGCGCTTAACGCCGTTATTATTAAAACCCTCGCAGCATTGGACTTATTATCTGGCAAAAATAATTAAATTTCTCAGTTGAGCAACATTCTCTCGCCACTGCGGTTGTTATTTATTCAGTTTTTCCGTAATTTTAAGGTTGCAGTGCGTTAATTTTGTTGTGAAAAAATCTGTGTGAGTGTAGATGTTTTAACATTAATAAAAAAGAAACGCAATTAAATAAAGAAAATTTAACGGGCAACAATTAAAATGTATAAATTATAAACTAAAGCTTTCTTTTTTAGATAACAAAAAATTGTGCAAAGTGAGATTGTAACAAAAATTAAAAAATAGAAAATCCGCAAAACCATTAAAATAATATACGAAAAATCTATTGCAATTGCATAAATATATTATTTATTTTTTGTATTTTTCTTCTATTGAATTGAGTGTGCAAGTGCTTGCTTGTGTATGTGCAATTATACAGTGCTACGTAACAAGAAAAAAGTCAAATAGATCCTACTAAAAGAGTGGCCTTTACCTTATTTTTGTTATAATTGCTAAAATTGTGATTCTTCTGGGTTTTTCCATGTTCATTGATTAAGCGGCGCCAAATAAATTTTAAATACCTACCGAAATTGAAAAATAAAAATTTTACCAAATCCTTTTTTCCATTTTGTTGGATTTACTTTTTACAAGTTGATAGAAAGTGTGTGATTCTTGTGATTGGACTTATTAAAAAAGTTTAAGAAAGAAAGAAACTACTACATCCAGCAAAATTCAATTCGCTTTCGTTTATCCCACAAATAACAAATTCAACAAAACGGATACATATCGAACTAACCGAGATCCCTCTCCTCCGCCTGATACGGAATTCTTTGTTAACTCCTCCAATAGTGACGACGATTTAAATTGCAGCCAGCAAAACGCGTCAATTTCGAATCGCAATATCTATTTTAAATCATCTTCCTCCAAAACCGATCGGGTAGATTATACGTTCGCGAAGGTGACGACGAGTTCATCATCAACAAAATCGCCGTTAAATTCAACGTCACTGTTACCTCGATTGCCTTCGACCTCAATAGAGGATATTGAACGTTTTAGTCCAGGTGCGTCACTATCATCATCAAATAACAACTTTAACGGCATCTACAACAACAACACACAAAATATGGCCATCATGGTACGCAAAAAACAAGATGATAAATATCTTGAAGCCTTGCGTGAGCTAATAACCACTGGCGGGGGTAACCGACAATGTTTTGATTGCGGCCAAAAAGGACCCACTTATGTCAACATGACTATTGGTTCGTTCGTGTGTACTCGCTGCTCTGGAGTATTGTAAGTAAAAGAAATACCTATAAAAAAAATTAGTTTTTAAGAAATTACTTTCGAATATTTTTTAACAAACTCATTTTATTTTTTTAACAAACTTAACAAACTTGTATTTTGAAACTTTTTTTTGAAAAAATCTATACAATTTCTGAATAGAAACTACATATATAGTTCTGAAATCTAGAATACCTAAGCTATCAACCCTATTAGTCCATATTAGAGCACCATTTCTCTATGCTCTATTGCAAAAAATCTATACAAATTCAGATTTTTTTTTTAATTTCGCGAAATTGATTTAAATATGTCCATCTGTGTTGAAATGGTTTTCCGAAAACCTCAGATATGAAAACCTTGAGATATGGAAGTTGTCTTATTCTAATACTGTTATTTATAAAAAATTTTTGTCTTGTTGTATTAGAAAATCTTTGAAATAAATAAATAAAAATAAATAATATATGAGCAAAAAACAACGCCTGCCTCTAACTTTACCTATAAATCTCTTGTTGTATTTTTTATATATCTATAGAATGGCAAGAGCCAAAATAGGTAAAAGTTAGTTTTGTTAGTAGGGTAAAGTCCCCTAAGTTCGGCATGCACCAGTAGTCGGCCAATTTTTTATAAAAGTTAAATAAATAAGAATAGCGGCAAATATATAAATAAGTAACACGTTTTTTTAATAGAAAATATACTTAATTCTCTTTATGTAAAGTTTGTATTGGCTGGGATGAGTATTTCGATCGATTTGGCTTGTCGTTCAGTGACAACCTCTCAACACGCGCGGTAGTGCCAAATATTTAAGAAATTTTTTAGTGTCAAGGACAGTTGGAATAAGTAAGGAATCATATTAAATTAAGTTATTTTTTTACCATAATGCTTTTAGTAGGAAGATAGACGTTCATATAGTCTCCAATGAAAATAAATTTATAAAAAAAATGTATATTTCGCTTATTTTAAAGGCTGCCGACATTAGGGACAAAATTTTGACAGATTTCCAGTAGTCGGCATAGGGATGCCGACTTTAGAATAATTTATATTTTCTCTTATTAAGCTCAAATTCTACTCTATTATATATTACTCGTCTCTCTTGATAATGAATGCAAAGAAAATGAGTTTTTTTTTACTTTACCCAATAGTCGGCATACATTTTATTCAGTATTTTATATGATGCCGAGTATAGGAGAAAATGTATTCTGATGTCGGCAGTGGTTATAAATGGTGGGAGCTAGCCAAACAAAATAATATTTTGGTAGGCGTTAAATTAGGATTCATTTCTTTGGTATTTCCATTATAAAATTAAAATGGAACGACCCTTCCACCAATATTCTGAAGATTCCTTAAAAATGCGCTTTCCGAAATAAGAGAAGGTAGAATTTCTATACGTTTCTATAAATATGGCGTTATGCGTTCCACCATACAGGACAAATTATATGGCCGAGCTCCTGAAGGTCATAGGAGAATGGTTCCACAAACGGTACTGTCTAACGTCGAAGAAATGCGTTTCCATTAAAAGCCGAGGATTTGTTGAACACTGTTCAGGCAATAGTTAAAGACCAGCGCACCACACCGTTTTTAAATGGTAGACCGGGAAAGAGCTGATTATTAAAGCGGCATCCTTGCCTAGCAATTCCTGAAGCGGAAGGAATAAACAAGGGGAGGGCTGTTATAACCGAAGAGGGCATCAGAAAATGGTTCGAAGGTCTAAAAAACTTTCTGACTGAACAAAAACTTTCTGATCCATCGCGAATATTTAATGGGGATGAAACTAGTTTTAGTTTGTGTCCTAAGGTTAGGTTAGGTTCCATGGGCAGCAATCGAGAGACAGTTCACTTGGGTCCTTCAGCGATCCCTTTGTGATACCCAGCGCCAATGCATATCCCAAAGAGCAGTTACTCAGATGGCGTTACTGCAGATTTGAGCCAATCCGTCTTCCTAATGAAGAGAAAAAGCAATCTTAGTTCTATTTTAGATAGATCCTCCAAGCAGGAAAACACCGGCTCTCCCAGGTATTTTTCCCTGATGCCCCGTAGCCCCGGGCATTGACACAGAAAATGTAGCACAGTCTCCTCTTCCTCCTCATCATGACAACTTCTGCAGTAGTCATTGAATTCCACCCCCATTCTCCTAGCATCAGTCCCGACAGGCCATAATCCAGTCATAACCGACACCACAGTCCTGATTTGGTTCCCTAAGTAGAGATTTGGTTTTCCGTTCATCATAGCCAGGTCATAGTGCCCTGGATATGGAGCAGGTGGACTCACAGGTCCATCCCTCTTGCGCAATTCTATAATACTCGCGCCGACTGAGTGACTTACAGTGAGCCATTGGAATTCCAACGAATTGATCAATGAATGTGTCATCCATGCGACCACCTTCCTTGGCCAGCTCATCTGCTATCTGGTTTCCCGGGCAGTCTGAGTGCCCAGGTATCCATATAAGCGTTAACCCTGAATGCTCAGCAATCTCATTTAAAGACATCCGGCATTCCACAGTTAACCAGTTTGTGTCGTTAAACAGGTAAAGTTATAGCACCCAAGGGCTATCGGAATGTGTATTCTTTCCAGAAATGGAACGAAAAAGAAACCATTACGGTGCTGTTGGTCTTTTCAGCTAATAGCAAGATGTATGTTAATTACGTTTTAATAAAAAAATTCTTGAATTATTAAACGATATTATTCTTTTCTTACTTAAAAATCCTATGCCGACTATTGGGGCAAAAAGTGCCGAACTTAGATACGAGTGTGCCGACTATTGGGGAAAATGGTACATGTTGAAAAAAACGTAAATTACTCTATTTGTATAGCTAAACTTCTGAAAACCGTTAATTGAGTCTAAAACTACACAAATTGTTCAAAAATAATAAATCGTTGACAACAAAATACTACTCTCACAATCTTAATAGCGTCTGTTGAGAATGGGAAAAAAGTTAAATGGCCGACTACTGGTGCTTTTACCCTATAAGTCTGGGTTTACGAGATCTCAGTTAAACTGGGTTTAGTTAATCTGAAAACCGATTTGTGCCACCCTTACCAAGTTTGTATACAAAAATTTTTTACGAAACAGCTTAGTTTTGTTTAAAATGTTGGTCTTTAATGAAATAAAAAATAAAAACAAAAAATGATTCCGCCGGGAAAATCAGAGTTTCAGACTACGAAAGAAAGGCTTTTGTCCAACGTGTAAAAAGTTTGCTTTAACCTTAAATTAGCGATATGTTAAAGGCAAGTTCATCCTACCGGGTAGGATAATGTAGTGCTATATCAGCTTTACATTCAGATTTACATCTGACATAATCCTACCTTTAACTAACTGCAAGTTGTGATAATGGGCCTTAATAAAATAAAGCAGAAATTTCTTAATAAAATCTGTTATAAAATTAAAAATTTTATCGTTTAGAAAAATGCCAAAAAAAATGGCGAGAGCCTTACGTCGCGACTGTCAAATTTCTTAACATATTTTTCTACATTTTGTAATAAATTGTTCTTACACTTTAACACATTTTGAATTTATTTGAGTTTTGAGATGTCGTAATACTCAGTATTATAGTGTAAAAGGGCTATTAACAGGTATACTCTGGGAATTGTTTCGATGTCCTACGAATATTAAAAATAATAATTATAATAAAAAAATAATAATTCCACTCCAATATGATAAAGTAAATATGTAAATTTAAAAGAGATTTGCATTACAAAAGGGTTTTATTTTAAGTTTTAATATTAGGGCAAATATTTTAAATTTTAAAAGAACAGTCCATTGGATTTAAATATTAGCCTGATTACGTTTGGCGTTGGCATAAATGCCTAAGAGCCTTTATTACAACTTACAAATAGTTATTTTTGGGATGCTATGTGACAGATAAATGGGTTTTTGTTATTATAAGTAAACATGTACCTTAAAAGTGACTGATAAGCTAACAGCAAGTTTTTAATTGTGGTCACCTTACGTGTGAACTTTAGGAATTTGTAGCTGCCATATGTTCAGCTGAAGATATCGTAACTTGAATGACAGTTATATATCAAATTAAATTATTAAATTATTTATTTTTGACATTTTTTTTCAAATAAACACAATTAAACACAAAAACAACAGTTTAGCATATAAAACAAAAAACAAAAATAAAGCACACAAAATTTACTTCTGATTTCAATTAAAGAAATAAAGTAAAGCCTCTAGTACACGGCATGTAAAAAGCCACATGCGCATGTGGTTCTGACGTAATTTTGACGTCATCACACAACACGCAATGCTTATTGTGGCTTTGCAATGACGTCAAAATTACGTATTTTACACAACCAAAAGTAGTCGGTATGTACTGCAATGCTGTAACAGTATATAAATTACATTTTTCATTTTATCGGACATTTGTAATAAGGGTTAAAACTATTTAGTCTCTTTATCGTTCACGATAGCAATTATTCACGTTAACCATCAGGAATTTCGTCACTTGATTGTAATAAAATCCCCTAGTCTTTTTTTGTAGTAGATTAAAGAACACAGGTTGTGTGTTACTTTACAGGATTTTACGCCAACGCCAACCGTAATCAGGCAGATAATAGTTCTTTTGAACTTGAACCTTTGATTCTGATTTTATCCATTTACACTTGGATTGCTTTATATTGCCTCATTGTAAATAGATTAAAGAACACAGGTTGTGTGTTACTTTACAGGATTTTACGCCAACGCCAACCGTAATCAGGCAGATAATAGTTCTTTTGAACTTGAACCTTTGATTCTGATTTTATCCATTTACACTTGGATTGCTTTATATTGCCTCATTGTCATCTATTTTAAGTTTGAATCTGAGATCTTACATAATTTTAGCTTAAATGTTAGTACGTTATGCAGTCCCTTTATGGTACACTTATTATTTAATAAGCATTAAAAGTATAGTAGGTATAATAATTAATTTTATACTAGTTCATACCTTCCATAACACACCGCTTTAATCTGGCAACCCTAAAAAAAGAAGATTAGACCGAAAATTCAGTCTAATGTTTTATTTGAAATCAAAGTCTGCTTCGAAAAGCATTAAAAGATAATTGTGAAGCTATAATAAATGTATCATTTTAAGTGGACAAAATAATTATATTAAGGACTTACAAATACGTACTATTGGCTAATAAATCGGTGAGTGTTTAAACGCTAGTTTAGTTAAATTAATATGCCCCATAAATAGTATGTAGTTTAAAAAATTGTTTTGTGGCACTACGATAAATGTTGTCAAATTCATATGGTCTGTATTGGTAGTTTAGACCTAAAATTGTATGCGTTTAGAGATGGTTTATATGTATTACTGACTATAGATATGCTGGTTTAACAGGTTCAAAACCAAAAAAAAGAAGATAGTTTAACTTACACTGATTTATTAGCCCTAAAAGATCTAATACTTTAAGAACAAAACCTTAATATAACAATTACGCCTCTGATCTGGCAACGTTTCAATGATGAAATAAATGTGCAATTTTAAAAATGATCGATCTCATAACAGGTTTTTTGTTGTTATTATTGTTTTTTTTGTATGAGTTAAAATGTTGATGCCATTTTCGCTATACGTTGAAATAAGTTTTTTTTGCATCAAAATACATGTTGCTTTGTTTTCATTCTATTCAGGTTTAAAGTAGTAGGTACATTTCATGATTTTATATATTTTTCTCATTTAAACACGATTTGTAGTTATTTGTGCTGCAATCGTAGTTGTGATGAAGTGAATCCCTTTCAGTGAATGAGTCACCACACAAATGTTATTATACAAGTCGAGTGGAATTGGCTTTTGTAATACATACCACCACGAGCAAGAAGAACAACAACATTAAGTTGTATTACTCAGGCTCAGTAATCACAACGTACTATGTAGAAGACAAACACAAAAAAAAGTTTTTTTTTGCTAAAGGTTTTGAATTTCTTACCGATTGTATGATGACTGTCTGTCCTTCTATGGATGTGGCTTAACTGTGTGGATGCCTGACTGGGTTTTTATTAGTATGTTGGTTGCTTTACTATATGGTAGTGTTTGTTTGGTTGGTTAAGCTTTATGAATATTTCGTTTCAGTACATACCTATGTCGTTGCAAGATTTTTGTTTTTATTTTTATCTTTTTTTAGGCCTTAGCTTTTTTTATTCTTGGTGAACAAAGTCATGACTTTTTAAGTTTTGCCTGTCAAACTGCATAACTTACTAAACAATATAACATCCAGTCATTTAGTCAGTTAATGAAGTTTTGCTTTTAAATAATTTTTTTATTCTTTTTTGATATTTTTCATCCTAAACAAAAATTTTAATCCAGTAGCCCGTTTCTGTATTTCTCGCATCATAAAATTTCCCGCATGAAACAAGTGAACAGTGCACAAAAACAGTGCAATATGAAACAAAAAATGGTTTATCTCACATAAGTGTTTGGCTAGATTCAGACCGTGATTTAAAAATCATGTCTTTTTTTAATTCCTTTTGAAAGTTGCTTCCAAAATCACAACAGATTCAAACGAAGATTTTTTCCCCATGATTTTATGGTTGATTTTTTTCCCATTATCGGTAATTCTTCTTTACTTGCTTATTTATAAAAACAAACAATTTTAATGCGCTCCATGTTTTGTATTGTAAGGAGATGTTGCCACATTGAAATAAAAAATAAAATGAAGCAACATAACAAAAATACGAATGTGTGCAAAGAAAAATATAAAAAAAGACACAGATATCAGAAAACGTGTTTTTTTCTCTACCCCTCTTGCTTTTCTACACCGTTCGCCAACAAACACAAAAAATCATGTCTTAAAAAACATGGAAAAAATCACCGTGTGAACCGCGTGTTTCTGTATTTTTACTTTTCGAGAATTATCTGTCATTTAAATAATTTTCCAGCAATTATTGGAAGGATGTGAGAAAAAGTGTTTCTGTAACAATATCTTGCAAAAAGTTTCTCACAAGAACTGTCAAAATAAGTCATATTTGAAATTGATGCGAGAAAAAAAAAATTTTAAAAAATGGAGCCCAAATTATGTATGTATGTACACAAGAATGTGTATTATTTTTTTTTATTTGAAAAGCAAGAATTTAAATGATAAAAATAAGTATATAAAACACAACTGTTATATTTTGTTATTTTAATTTTTTTAGGCTTTCATTGTGTTTGTTTTATGTAGGGCTGCCAGATAAATTTGTGAAAAAAACGTTAATATCCTAAGAAAAATAAAAAAATCGTCTATTTTGTTGGGCCAATTTAAAATTAATTTTGTTCGATTTTTATCACATAATCACAAATTTTTATCATGTAAACCCATAATCAAAAAAAAAAACATTAAGTTCATGGGTAAAATACATATTTTATACATGGGTTAATTCCAAAAGTAGTGTACATGAGCATTTTTTTTTTTTTTTTTTTTAAGGTTGAGGAATTCATTCTCTGAAATTGTTTACTTGCATTAAGATTTGTGCAGATTGCGAAATTACTTTTAGTTTCTTTAAGAAAAATTTGTTTTGCTTTTTTATTGCATTTTGGTGAAATATTTTCCGGAATGTCACTTTTTACAAAAATTTACAAAACTAAGAAATTAATGCAAAAATGTTAGAACAAAGCCTACTATCGCATTCGTTCACTTATTATTTACCAGCTTTGGATGTTTTTCTTAAAAAAAACGGGTTAGTAATAGCAAAAAGTTATTTTTCGAAGAGATTCCAATTATTTTTTTTTCCTTTTATAATTCAAGAATTAAAAAAAAGTAATTTTTTTACAAAAATTTGTTTTTGTGCAGCTTACATTTAAAGTAACAAATTTGCTTCAAACAATTTGGAAGAAATTGTTGTATTTTGCTGGAAACTTGAAAAAATAAAAAGTGACAGTACGGAATTTTTTGTGACAGTAAAGAAAATCCAATTTAAATTTCAAGTGTAACGAAAACTTAAACATTTATTCATTATTTTGTTTTTGGTTACTGTTTGTTTTTTCTTTTTTATAAAAACGAAACAAAAAATAAAAGTAATCCAATTATATTAACAAAAAATTCATGAACAAATCTATTCATCGGAATCTGTGAATATTTCATAAAAAATTGATTCCCGATTGGTTTTTTTTCTATTTGTTTTTATCTTTACATCAAAAGAACTACAGTATTGAAATCAATCAGAATTTTCGAGAAATAAGCTTTTAAAATAAAAAAAACCTTTTTACTTAAAAGTGACAGTAAAGAAATTTGTGATATTTTTTTTGTTTTTTTCTTCTAAAAAGTTATTTCACGGAAAATAAAAACAAGAAAAAGTGATCAAAACTTCGAAATATATTAATATACATTTTTATTTATTTTATTTTTTACGATTTTTTATTAAATAACTGTGTGACAGTACGGAAATTTTTAGCTGTACTTACCATCGTGCGATTATAAATTCACTGGAAAACACCAAATAATTGATTTTATTATTTTATTTTTTATCTTAATCAATTTATCACTTCTTGCACTTTTTAATAGCGATGCACATAAAGCAAACGAAACAGCTCAAGTAATGATTATGACTTAATTAAAAAAAATGTGACATTACGGAAAAAACGCAGAGACAAAGTAAAATTAGAACGTCAAAATGACATTGATAACATTTTTCAGGTAAAACCAGGAAAAAGCAATAAAAATAAATACAATCATTGAAAAACAGTTGAATTTTTTATTATTGTTCTATTGTTTTCAACTCTTTTTCCATGTTGCTTAATGAATAACATGTGTGGAGACAGGTATATTTGTATGTAATAGGCATGATATACAGTTAAAGCACCATTTGCACAATTTAGCAGAAAGTTTTACAATAATAACAACTACTTTTGTTTGTTGCTAATTATTTTAGAGCTTACTTGCCGTTTTTGTTTTTTTATTTTCTTTTACATGAAAGAAATAAAAAGCTTGAGACGAAAAAAAAGCATTGTGTTTGGAATTAACCCACATACATAAGCTTGAGGTCTATTTAAATAAAATTATTTATTTTATTTTTCCTTAATCCGATAACAGTTTAAAATTTCAGATTGTTATTTTTCCCTGCAGAAATCACACAAAGGAGTGACAAAATATCATATTGAAATAAAATAAACACTTTTGGACAAAATAAAAGGCAAACATTTCTTAAAGTGCATTGACTGAAAAATGGGGTAATAGTTTAATCTTTTGATCACATAAACAAATGTATTAAATAATCTAAGCAAATAAAAATTAAACAGTTTTCGTTCGAAATTTTGCTTTTGCCCATACATTTTTTAATCTGCCTTGTTTTTAAAGATATCGGTTTTCTGTGGTGCCTAATACACTATTTAAAATTGAAACTATTAAAACTGAAACTATTTAAAATTGTTTTATTTCGAAGACTGAATCGTCACTAGAAAAAAATCAGCAAATTGTCACTTTGCCAATTTTGGAACAAAAAAAATCGTCAAAATGTCGATAAATCCTTAAATCTGGCAGCCTAATTTTTTTTTTTTTTTATATATTTCTTTCGTTGACGTTTCGCTGGCATTTGACACTTAATTACTGGAAGTATTCCAGTTAAAACAGAATCTTTGTTGTCTGTTCTCGCACTTAAATACAGAAACACTTTTTTCTCACAAATCGAGAAACGATGGAATTTTTTGTTTCTCACTTAATGTGAGAAATTTTGCGATGCGAGCAATACAGAAACGAGCTACAGTGCGCATAAAATCCAAAGTAAAAATGGTAAATATGTAGTTTGTAGGAATAAAAATAATTTTTATCTCTAATAGGAACAAAATGGCTCAGACTTATAAAGTAATTAAAAGTTTGCTCTCATGGTATAAACATGATGTGGTTTATAGTGGTTGAATTTTAAATATCTATATAATCTTAAAAGTTAAAATTTTTATACAGTCTTCTAATTAACAATGAATTAATTTTTAAATTGAATTTGCTGCAGAATTTGAAGGCTTAGTGATTCTGACATAACGGCAGAAGCGCTAAGCCAATATCAACTTTCTCTGGCTTCCATATTACTTTGGCAGAACCCGAATAATCTTTTAAGGCAATTGCGGCAATTTTTATGGAAATAATAACTTCTAAGACCGTCACAAACTTTTTTACATAACCAACATTTGCTTTTCAAAAATTAAAATATGTTAAATTTATTTAATACTACTTGATAATTCCCGCGCTGCCCGGGGTCAAACCATTATGGACTTTTCATTTTCTAACTTTTAACACTTTGTAAAAATATAGCGTAAAAAAAAGCCCACATATTTGATAAATTTTACACTTATAGTTCTGCTGAGATACAGAATTATATTTTGCGACATGCCTACTTATCTTATTTCGCCCACTTTTTTTTGACTGATGTTGCGTATTGATAGCCGATCTATTTGTACCAAATTGTCTCCAGATATAGAGAAATTACTTTGTGCCACGCCCTCTTCTTCAATCCCGCCCAAATTTTGTCACATCTTGTTTATTGATAACCAAGATATTCTTATAGTTCTTGCCGTCCCCCAGATATACATACATAAATATATATTGCCTTTTTATGGGAGGATCCATGCGCACTTATTCATAAAGATCTGTCCAGCGGATGCGAAGATTACCTCCTACAAAAAAACTTTACTTTATAATATTAGTATAGATTTTTTTAAATAAAATATAAATCAGTTCCTAACTATTTACAATGTGTTTTTAAATTTTTGGAAGCCAAATTAAAATTAAAAAAAAATTAATTCAAATCAATAGAAAAACAGACAAATTTATTTAAAAAAAATGTATTTAAAAGATATAAATAAAATACATTAGTTCCAGGGCTGTGGAGTCGGAGTCGGATTAGTAGCGTCGGAGTTGAGGTTTTGTACCGAAGTCGGAGTCAGAGTCGAAGTGCATACAAAAACTCGCGACTCCGTCTCCAAAATTTTGCTACTATACATATACATATAAACTATGTATATTAAAGCTTAATTCGCCACGTGTTAGAATCATTTTCTTGCTATGTATAACTATTTACCAATTTAAAAGGTACTGCATGAAAAACATAAGTTTAAAGTCAAAGGTTAGACTAGAAGTCGGAATTGGAGTCGGACTTACAAATTTCAGCGGTTGGAGTGGGAGTCGGAGTAAGAACTATTTTTGTACGACTCCACAGACCTGATTTGTTCAAAACTTGTTGAATAAAATAATTTCAGATTTTGTTTGGAATAAATTAAAAATTTAATACAAAAGACCTAAATATTTTAATTTTGAATAACTTATAATTTATTCTTTAATGTTAATATTGTTATGGTTTTTTTTATTTCTATATTGAAAAATACTTTAAAACTTTTGTTTATTGTAAGAAAAGATTTTGGTAGTTTATAATTTTTATAAACAAGTAATATTCGGCTATGCTATTTCAATTTCAGTCAAATTGATTTCTAGCACTTGGCTGCACGCTGCCAATTTATGTTTTAATGCCATGGCAATTAATGTTAGTCTAGTAACTATAGAATATAGTAAAATATTTTCAATTTTCAAATACAAAATCATTTTACTTTTAATGTCTATTTTTAAATTGGAGCTATACTTTTTTTATCTCAGTATTTTATTACATTAGGCTTATTCATGTCACAAGTTGCACCCTTGCGAATAAGCACGTGTGACGTGAATTACCTTAAGTATAACAACAACCACATAGACAATTATTTTTGTTCAACTAATTGTCTATGTGGTTGTTGTTATGTTTTTGCACTTTTGCTTTTTCGTAAGGATGGAACTTGTGACGTATTGTATCCCTCATTTTTCAAGGAAAAATTAAAAAAAAATTAATAAACATTTTCGTATTTAAAGGGCTCTGGAGACTTTCAAATAAACCCGTCAATCAGTGCATATGTGTTAGTTTCGTTTATTTGAGGCTTTTTTGGAGACGTACAAATAAATCCGTCAATCAACATTTGTAATTTTGATTTCATAGGGTTCGTTTCAAATTTTGTCAATCACAACTGGAGACTATCAAATAATCAGCCATCAAATAAAAAAATCAAAACTTTTTGATTTTTATCAAGCATTGCCGACAACGCGTATGTGTACCCGAAAAAGAACGACTGATGTATTTATTTGATTGTCTCCCGGGCGTTTAAAATTTTTGTTTGATTATTTTTATTTTTGACTAATTTTGTTGAATAAAAGTTTTAAAACTATAAATAAATTTTTTTTTTATTTAAATACAATTAATTTGAATATATTCAGTTTGGGATATTTAAATATAAAACAAGGCGAATTCATACAGGTGACCGCATCATGAGATAGAAGACTTATGCTAGCTATCCCTTTTTTTGAAAAATACTTTGTATTTTGTTTTTGTAAAAAGTTAGAGTGAATGTCAAAATTATTTGTTAAAAACATAAACAAGGGATTTTTTTGTTTATAAAATATACATACATAATTGCTTTAGAGGCTCCACTTATTCCTTACGCAGTTTTTATTCCTTGATTTTATATTCACTTTTTTTGTTTTTTAAAATTTAAATAAGTTTTTTTTCAAGTATTTAGATTTTTAATAAATTGTAAATTTTAACTATTTTTTCACAAATGTAAACAAAGCTTGACATTCAGTATACACACAAATAAATAAACAATAAGCAGATGACTCGAAAATGTCACCTGTATGAATTCGCCTTGATATAAAAAGAATTATAGAAAATTTTTGTAAATCCAACTTATTTAATATTAAATAAGCTCAAATTATATTGTTTTCATAATAAATTTTATTTAAACATATCAAAATATATCAAAATTTCATTCCATTTTATAAAACTAAACGCAATCATTTTAATAAAAAAAACTTAAATTTAAACGGCTATGCCTGTAATTAAAACATTTTTTTAAAAGATGTTTCTACACCCTTCAGAGAGTCGCAAAGCCATGTTTTGTAAAAACATTTGTTTAAAAACCAATATTAAAAAAGGTATTAAGTTTTTTGTATATCTATTCTAAATCTCAATTGTCTCTCCCTATCTTACGCTATATTCTTTTTAATTTTTTGTTTAGCTCTTATTATATTTGTAACCTAAATGTCCATTTTTATTTTAAGTTTATTTAGTTTTTTTATTAAGCTTTATTGGTGCTTTTGCCTGTTTTATTTTATTAATTGGATAATATTTTTCTTCATTAAATTCTATAGCCCTATTAACAATCTTCTGCAAATGGTCTTGCATCGTGTCATGTGCAAAATAGTGAAGTATATTTTTACTCTACACCAAAAAATAAACAGCAATGCACTTACTAATCTTATGTTAATATGCAACTCTTAAAACCAATAGTTTATTATACTCGACGTATGCAACACTTAATTGCAAACCGACAGCTGTCACTCAGTGAATTTAATTTTGTAATCGCCACCTACTTCCACTTTTTTAGAATATATCGTTTGGCGAAGTTACCTTCACGTATATCACAAATTTTTTTATTAATTAAATCTGTATAATTAAATCTGTATAATATAAAACTTCTACAAGAGATCTTCGAGAAAGCAAGCCAGGAGGGGAGTTCCATAAGAGACTGGGGATTCTGCAGATCGATAGATCTGTTAGGTTTGCCACAGAAAACGGTTTTATTTCATTTTTTTGATTTTGTGATATACGTGCAGATAACCTCAGCACGATGATATATCTGTGATTTCTGGAGAAGTACGACGTATGACATTCGATTGGCGTGCTTTGTTTCTTGTTTTGTAACAAGCTTGGTAACTAAACCAAAGACGCCATTCCCAATTGATGTCAAATATTTACACTTGCATTAATTAAATGTACAATATTGTGAATAGGGCTTATGATTTTTGTTTACCATTTATGTGCTTTTTTGTACTTGTGCATGTACGAATTACACTTAATAAAGTCGTATTGAAAAAAAAAAACATTTCTAAGTTGTTTGTTGTCATAACTTGAGCTTTTTTTTTTTAATATAACATTTTATTATATTTATTATTACTAGTTTTTGAATGTGTGTTTTTTCTGTATTCTGTCTGTAAATACATGTTTGAAATTTTTTTCTGTATTCAAATATGAGTCATATTGAGTTTTAGCTTTCAAACATAAAATTCGAAAAGGTCTCTAATGGCGTTTTTGTGGTTAAACATTATGACATATGTTTGTTGTAATTTTTTTTATTTAAGGGAATTAATATCGAACGGAGTGAAAAACGATCTGAGTGTTGGAAATTGGAGTAAGATAACATTTTTAAGTTTTGTGATTTTGGGACTAAAATTTTACTGGAAAACTGGAAAAATTTATTTTCCTCTTTTGTAAATACACCTTCAAACTTAAGGGCGGATGAGCCACGCCTTCCTGATATTGAAGGAAATAACATTTTGAGAGGAGTCATGGCAGGGATATTAAATGGGGTTTTAAATTTAGTACCAACTTTCAAAACAAAATGTACTTTTTGGACATTCACTGTACAATTTTTTTAATTTATTAAAACAACAAAAAAACTACATAAAAAAAACAAAACTTAACACTAACATACATTATATGTATGAATAAAATGAGGTACATAAAAGACTTTTAAATATATGAGATCGAAATCAAGCACTTATTTGTTTAATTAAAAAAAATTTTTTGAATTTTTACATCATAGCAGCATGAATTTGTCGATCTTAACCAATTTTTTGTTTATATGAGTCTTGATAATGTTGGCACATGTAGTCTGTGTCTTTCCTTAATGTTTATTATATTTTAAAAAGAAAAAACTCTCCACATTTGCAGACGAATGTGGAATGGATAAAATTCAAGCAACGACTCTAGAAAAGTCAGGAAACATATGGACATTCAGCAAATTTTGTAAATTAGCTACTGCCGACCAAAAACTACTAACGTTTTCAGTTTTTAACGACTGCAGTTGCTCGACATCAGCTAAAGCTCTAAATGGATTATTGATTGAATCAAAATTTGCAATTTCATTCCAGAATTTCAATTCCAATTTCATTGTTACCAGAAGAGGTACAATACTACTTGTTTAACTGAAATAACATTTTCAGGAGTAAATTTATGGAACAACATTAAAACTTCATTATTAAAGTTGACTTTGGTACTCAAAAATTCGCAAAATTTTATATAAAATTGTTTTACCTTTTCTTTAATTTCTTTAATATTATCAATATTGATATTATTTATAGAGATATATAAATCCACTTCTGTTTCGCAATAAATTTCTTCAAAGGGCATCCACCCAAAGTCACCAGTAAATCAAACTAAAAACTTCTATTTCACCACATATTTATATTAGCATAAATATGTACTATATTATATAATTTGATACAATTAATTCTGGTAAATTATTTTTTATCTTACAGCAATGTAAAGAACTGAAAAAAATTATATGATTAAAACTAGAAAGCTCTATAAAGCGATTATACAACTTTGAGACAAAAAACAAAATTCCCTCAAAATCTTTTATAACATCCTGGTAGAAGTGATGGGATTTAATAATTTTAAATTTGTGCGAAAATTGTAACGAAAACGGGCCAAATCCCTTTGTTATAAAAATTAACATTTGAAAAATTGTTTAAACAATAAAAAGCAGAAATCAAAGGTTTTGATTCTGCATTTATTTTTAATTTTAAAACTTTATAAAAAGTATTTACATTTCATGAAATCAAATACATATTTGCATATAACGAGTTGTAATAAATTATTATTACAATCGGCACTTAAATTTAAAAACATATACCATTTTTTAAGTTTGAGACATAAAACTTGAAAAAAAGAATATATCAAAAAGCTTATGCATAGTTTTAGAACTGTAAGAAATATAGGACATTTCCTAGTTTACGATAAATTAAATTTTTAATCAATTTAAAAATAATTATTAGTTTTTCCTTGTGCGACCATGGAGGCAAAAACAATATATATATCTAATATATATTTAAGAGCTTTTTATGGATTTAAGCATCGACTTGTTAGTACATATTTTTACCCTTTGCCATTCAAAAGAGCATTTTTTTTAAGTTATTAATGTATATTTAACCTTTTGAAGCTTATTTGGACAACTGCTAATTTTTTAAGTGAACAAATAATTTTTATATGCAACATACACTCTTAACACAGTTTTATTCTGGTTGGTCTATTACTGCCCATGGGCCCTAAAGAAGAACACTCAAATGTACATACTGTGGTGTAGTACAAATAAGATTGTATTGTCACCTAAAATGCAAAAGGGCCTAACAACTTGAAAATATATGTGAATCTAAAAAGGACCAAAACAGCGCGAAAGAGCCATAGGGTCAAACAACATCCAATAGTGCCAAAAATGGCGCGATTGTGCTATAAACCCCATCACTTCCTGGGAATAATTCAAGAATAAACATATTATGACACAGAAAAGTTCTTAGGTAAATAGGAATTATTAACAAGAAGCGTGTGAATTTGTGATATCTTAAGTTTTAGTTCGCAAACAAACACACTTTTTCAACAAAGATTCAGGGCAAAACTTTACTTAAAATAGTAAAATCAAATTCGATTTGAGTCGACACACTTGCATACCACATAAGTTGATCTATAAAAACAAACAAATAAAAGTGAAAGAAACTAAAACACTACAAAAATTTCGAAGTGAACTATTTCTGAAAATATAAATTTGTATTAAAAGAAACTCCATTTTGAGAGAAAAAAGCAGTTTTTGTTAAAAGATTGTGTTTTTTAATAAAAACTTCAAGTTATGTATTAGTGAAAAAATTTTAATATTTGGTGAAAAATGCAGTTTTGAATAAAAAAATTTTAATTTTAGTGAAAAATGCAATTTTTAATGAAAATTTTCCAGGAAAAATTTTAATTTTAGTGAAAAATTAAATTGTTAGCAAAAAAAGTAATGTTAAATAAAAATTTTTTAGAAATGACTTTATACACTACCAGACTATTATATTGTATTTTCTTGTTACATTTTACCTTAGCTTTCCGTTGGATAGCAATGAAGTATATTTATGTACAGAAAAATTTACAATTATTAGACACCAGCAGAATTTAATGCATTTTCTGGCCCGCTACGGCCTTCGTCAGCATTCTTTGTGTCACACTGGATAGTGATACTTTATAAATTGAATGTATTTAACTCAACTATTTTAACAAATAGATATTGGGAATTATTTCTTTTCCATAAGCAACTATGAGTTAAATTTCAGTTATGTATTTTATAAAGCTTTTTGCAATAGCTCTATTCCTTAAATTTTTTAGAAATGACTTTATACACTACCAAACTATTATATTGTATTTTCTTGTTACATTTTACCTCAGCTTTCCGTTGGATAGCAATGAAGTATATTAATGAAAAATTTGATTTTAGTGTAAAATGTAATTTTTAATGAAAAATACGAGTTTTACCCGGGGTTTACACATGCAAGTGCAAGTTCAAAAAACTCAATACACATACATTTTTACTAACACCATCACATTTTTCGTACTTACCCGGGGTTTACACATGCAAGGGCAAGTTCAAAAACTCAACACACACACATTTTTATTAACACCATCACATTTTATGTGTGTGAAGATAAATTCAAAAGTTAAATTCATTTTTTAAAAATATCGCATGCGATAAAAAATATTTTAAAAAAATATCGCAAGCGATAAAAGAATATTATAAAGAAAATACAAGTATTTATACGAAATTTTAAGGTTTTTATGAAATATAAATCGTTTTTTATCGATTTTTTTTATAATTAATCTTTAAATTAGTCTTTTAATATTAAAATTTATGATTTTTGAAAAAATATGAGTTAGACTGAAATTCTTATCAATGAGTTCCGTGCTGGATATGGCCACTGTGTCCAAACCCTTCCATCTCAAGGAATCAAACCTATTAGAAAATGAAGCCTATGGATAAGGCTACCATAAACTATAAACACTATATCCAAATTGTATTTGTGAAAATTTTTATACATTTTTCAAAATTTGACTTAGAGTGAAATTCTCATGAAAGTGCTCTGTGAGGGATATGGCCACTTTGTCCAAACCCTTTCATCTCAAGGAATCAAACCTATTAGAAAATGAAGCCTATGAATAAGGCTACCATAAACTATAAACACTATATCCAAATTGTATTTGTGAAAATTTTTATACATTTTTCAAAATTTGAATTAGAGTGAAATTCTCATGAAAGTGCTCTGTGAGGGATATGGCCACTGTGTCCAAACCCTTCCATCTCAAAGAATCAAACCTATTAGAAATTGAAGCCTATGGATAAGGCTACCATAAACTATAAACACTATATCCAAATTGTATTTGTGAAAATTTTTATACATTTTTGAAAATTTGACTTAGAGTGAAATTCTCATGAAAGTGCTCTGTGAGGGATATGGCCACTGTGTCCAAACCCTTCCATCTCAAAGAATCAAACCTATTAGAAATTGAAGCCTATGGATAAGGCTACCATAAACTATAAACACTATATCCAAATTGTATTTCTGAAAAATTTTATACATTTTTGAAAATTTGACTTAGAGTGAAATTCTCATGAAAGTGCTCTGTGAGGGATATGGCCACTGTGTCCAAACCCTTCCATCTCAAGGAATCAAACCTATTAGAAAATGAAGCCTATGGATAAGGCTACCATAAACTATAAACACTATATCCAAATTGTATTTGTGAAAATTTTTATACATTTTTGAAAATTTGATTTAGAGTGAAATTCTCATGAAAGTGCTCTGTGAGGGATATGGCCACTGTGTCCAAACCCTTCCATCTCAAGGAATCAAACCTATTAGAAAATGAAGCCTATGGATAAGGCTACCATAAACTATAAACACTATATCCAAATTGTATTTGTGAATATTTTTATACATTTTTCAAAATTTGACTTAGAGTGAAATTCTCATGAAAGTGCTTTGTGAGGGATATGGCCACTGTGTCCAAACCCTTCCATCTCAAGGAATCAAACCTATTAGAAAATGAAGCCTATGTATAAGGCTACCATAAACTATAAACACTTTATCCAAATTGTATTTGTGAAAATTTTTATACATTTTTCAAAATTTGACTTAGAGTGAAATTCTCATGAAAGTGCTCTGTGTGTGAGGGATATAGTGTTTATAGTTTGTGGTAGCCTTATCCATAGGCTTCAATTTCTAATAGGTTTGATTCTTTGAGATGGAAGGGTTTGGACACAGTGGCCATATCCCTCACAGAGCACTTTCATGAGAATTTCACTCTAAGTCAAATTTTCAAAAATGTATAAAAATTTTCACAAATACAATTTGGATATAGTGTTTATAGTTTATGGTAGCCTTATCCATAGGCTTCAATTTCTAATAGGTTTGATTCTTTGAGATGGAAGGGTTTGGACACAGTGGCCATATCCCTCACAGAGCACTTTCATGAGAATTTCACTCTAAGTCAAATTTTGAAAAATGTATAAAAATTTTTACAAATACAATTTGGATATAGTGTTTATAGTTTATGGTAGCCTTATCTATAGGCTTCATTTTCTAATAGGTTTGATTCCTTGAGATGGAAGGGTTTGGACACAGTGGCCATATCCCTCACAGAGCACTTTCATGAGAATTTCACTCTAAGTCAAATTTTCAAAAATGTATAAAAATTTTCACAAATACAATTTGGATATAGTGTTTATAGTTTATGGTAGCCTTATCCATAGGCTTCATTTTCTAATAGGTTTGATTCCTTGAGATGGAAGGGTTTGGACACAGTGGCCATATCCAGCACGGAACTCATTGATAGAATGTCAGTCTAACTCATATTTTTTCAAAAATCATAAATTTTAATATTAAAAGACTAATTTAAAGATTAATTATAAAAAAAATCGATAAAAAACGATTTATATTTCATAAAAACCTTAAAATTTCGTATAAATACTTGTATTTTCTTTATAATATTCTTTTATCGCCTGCGATATTTTTTATCGCATGCGATATTTTTAAAAAATGAATTTAACTTTTGAATTTATCTTCACACACATTCACATTTTTCGCAGCCCAACTTGTAAGAGAATCTGCTTGCAAATAAATTTTTGACACTTGCAGCAAGTAAAATGGCAAATAAATAAACAGTGCTACCGTGGCTATAAACATATAAAAGTTATGTTTATAGCTGATTTTCTGTATATTTATAAAAATAAAAAAACAAAACAAAAACAAAGCAACACATCTTTATGATATTTTAAAACATAAATTGCAAGCATTTAAAAATAAATTGTTAATCAAAATATTTTCTCAGAAATTTTATGATATCGGTAACTACTGCAACACTGGATTCACATATTTTAAAAAAAAACATAAGTTTTTCATCAAGATGGACAAAAAATAAAATAAAGAAACTACTAAAAAATTTATATTTAATATTATTAAATAAATTTCGTGATAACATTAACATGATAAAGTTTTTTAAGCCCAAACATCAAGCTTTTCCATAAGATGTTTTCGCTTCGAGAACATTTGAAGAATAAACTTGCAACTGACTGTGTAAACACTCAAGCTACTTGCAAGACTTTCGGCTATTTCTTCGACATTTTCGTTGATAATACATATACACTACTTGCAAGTAATTACTTGCATGTCTAGAGACAGGGTTAGCGAAAAAATTTATTTTTAGTGAAAAAAGCAAAAGTTCTAGTAAAAAATACAAATTTTTACAAAAAACGCATTTTATGTTATAATATTTCTAGTAAAAATTGCAATTTTTTGTAAAAAAATTATATATAAAAAAAAAAAAAATTATTTTTAAAGAAAAATTGTATTTTCTAATAAAAAAAAAAAATTCACTTATATTAAAGTTTTTAGAAACCCTAAAATTACTTTTGTGTACATTTTCAGTCATGTTCTGTTTTTAAAGTTAATAAAAGTAAGCCCTTTTATATACTTCTTACTTTGGTTAAACCTTACCTTTACCAGAACTACTCTAAAAGTCAGAAAAAATTTATTGAAAATCTCCATCAACTTCAGTCGATGAAGATTTCCAAAACATAGCCGTTTTTATATAAAAGTCACATTTAGCGATTTTTTCTTTTCAAAAATCTTAAGAGAATTAAATATGGCGAATTTTGGCTATTTTCCGAGTATAATTTGTCGACGAAGAGGGAAAAATCGGAAAACCCTGACCAACAAAACAAACAAACAAACCAGTCCTTACTGAAAACGTTTTTCTATAAATCTCCACTTTTCTTTTCATTTAAGATGCCATGCCAGCAACGCAAAATTACAAACTTTTGTTTTTATTAATATTTTTGGAAAACCAAACTCGGTTTTATATATAAAGACAACTTTGAACATTGTCAAAAGTTTACGGCAAAATATATTACAGTAATGTTCCTTAAAAATCACTACATTGACAACATTTATTTAGCAAGTCCATTTAGAATATAATGCGAAATTGTACAACTTTTTTCTCGCACTTACTCCATTCACTTGTTTACAATTTTCGTAGTAGATGTTTTAATACTATTAGTAATAGTTTCATGAATGGTGTCAAGATTTTCATTTTTTTTTTATTTCATTTGTTGAGACGTCAGAAAACACGGATGAAATGGATGGTGGTACTCGTATCAAAGTGTGTTTGAGTGCAGATACATATTTATGTACTTAAAAAACGTGTTGATTATAATACATATTTTGCAAATGCATTTGGCAACAAAATGTATGTGTAAAATGCGTTCGATATATGTACATAGATAAAAAAAGCTATTTTCATGTTGTGAAAACAGCCACCAAGAAAAATATCGATTTTTTTTGGAACTAACACTAGCAACAATTTATCGTAAAAGTGTAAAGAGTATAATATAACAATACATAAAGACAAAAAGAACTGTAGTCTTGTAGAATATTGTACAATATGCGCTCTTTAATTTTAAATGCATTCTTAACAGCTTTCCTTTAGATCTCTATGTTTACATTAAGCAATTTTTTTGTTTTTTTTTTTATATAAAATTAATCTGATTTGAACTTGGGTTTCTTTTAGATAACAGGATTAATTATAGTTAAGCAGTTTCTGTTATAATTAATTAGATTTAAGTAAAATTGAAATCATAAATTCGAATATAAGAAAAGTGGCTTATTGTAAACAGAGACCAAGTCATAACCTGCTTTGCTTTTACTCACCCAATGACGATGATATTCAAATGATAAATTTACGTATGAAAAATGTTGGAGCTTAATGAACAACAAATTTTTTATATTCTACTCTACAAATTAGGTCACACATTTTCAGTTTTCTACTTCTCGGTCGCAGTTGCTTTTATGCAGATTCATACGTCATTAGTAAGAGAAATGGAAAACGAAAAAAAATAAATGAAAAGAAATCATTACAAACGAAGTATAATAAGTAATGGGTTTTCAAAAATCCATTAATCAAAATTTTTACATTTTTAAACACTCTCTAGTATTTCAATTATAAAATGATTCAAGTTTAATTAATTGTTAACCTGATTTTATTAAATAATCATAGGATTTTATCCAAACAAATTTCTTTATAGAATTTTCTAATTTTAAACTTCCCACTCATTTATAAACAAATTTAAAATAGTTTATACTTAAGTTTTTTTCTTCTGTTTCTGTTTCCTTGGAAATTATTTTCCAAAAATTTTTTTTTGGCAGATTTCTCTTCGTTTTCAAAAACAGTGTTGTTGCAAAATTTTTTTTTAAAATAAGTATTGTTTTAAATATATTTTATCGACAACAGCAAAAAATATTTATGTATGTTTATAAATGTATGATGAGTGTATGACCCTGACTTTGAATTTAAATAAAATCTGTCCTCGACTGGTGACTTTGTAGTGGACATAATGACCAGTCATCAGTATATTGTCCGTACTTATATCCAACAACGTAATAGTGTGTACTTTGGACGAAGTGATAACAAGAAATTAAATATTTTTAAAAACAAAATTTTGATGATTTTTGATAGTTGTTTTTTCTTTTTTATTTAAAAAAAGAAAATATATTTTGAACGTTTTAATCTTTTAAAAACTCGCGTAACTTAACTCTCTGCACCGCCTTGCACTGTGCTAATACCAAATCTTAAAAGTCTAGGAGTTTCTTGAACCTTTTGCTATAATTCCACAGAAAAAATTAAAAATTGTCTCTAATCACCAAATTCATAGAATCAAGCAAACAATTTGTTGATTTTTAACCTATAACCAAAATAATTGTATTGATTACAAACAATTGAAAATTGTGATTTTCTTTTTCAATAAATGATATTTTTAATTTTAATTAAAAAAATGATCAAAAAACTTTGCCATTTTAAACAATGTGTTAATTGATTTAATTAAATATAGCTCAGGTTTCGATAATTCCCAACAACAATTCTACATGTTTAAATAATTTTATTTTAAGCGAAAAAATCAATTATGAGTTTTTGTTATTTAATTAATAATTTAATTAAAAATAAAATAATGGATTTAATTATCACATTAAATAAATTGAATTCAAACAACTTTTTTATTGATAAAATTTTTTCTGTGTCTAATCTTAAACTGTTATACAATTTAAAGACAACTTTTAGGCATAAAGAATATTTTGTTATAATCTTACTGGAACAATCTGTACAGTGGTGTTAACACTACAAATTAATAAAATCTTAGCTTCTAAAAAATTAATTTCGGTTTTTAGTTTCATGTTTCGTCCGAGTGTCGAACATGCCTAGTTAAATATTTCATTCACACTCGAAATGATTAAATCAAATGTTGTGCAGGATTTTGCCCACAAGTCTTGGTTTGAGTTTGGGCCTGTTCAAAAATGCTTGCTTGCTGCGCAGTTTGGTTATATTTTTGAACATAATATGCATCTTTTAGAGTTGTTTGCGCATCATCTGCTTTTGTTATGGATTTTTGAACAGCTGACATTTGCAGCGATGTCATATGATGCTTTTACGAACGAGCTGCGCATCAGATGCAGCGCAGTGATGCATTTCCGAACACGCCATTTTTTATTGATTGTACAGAAACATTTTATAATGTGAACGAATCAACAAAAAATCTGATTTAGGCAGTTGTCTGATATTCACTGTTTACATGTTAGGGCGTATAATCAAACTATCCGGGGTTAACATTAGATAACGTATCTTCTACACATAGTTGATATCTCGTATAACTTTTCTGGCATTTTTGAAGGTTAATGTCATTCATTTGTTATGAATTGGTTATTAAATGATAAAGTGAACAAAGTTTTTTTTAATTCGAAAAGGGTTTGCTTTACTTCATCAATTTTAAACAAAAAGTGCAAATGAAGCACATCGATTGCTCACCGAAATTTATTGGGCTTATGTTTTATTGGAGTGATGGTTGAGACTGTTCAAAAGCAGTGATTTTGACACGGATGACAAAGGCCGTCCTGTTTAGCCAAAAATATTTATAATTATGAATTGGAGGTGTTACTCCATATAAAAATTATTGGGTGCCACTAGCAGCAATTTTAAAACGCTCTCCCTACAATACGATTACTTCAGAACGCAGAATTCATATACATTCAATTCAATTAAGGTACTCGTACAACTTTAGCTTTAAGTTGCATTTGTTATCTTTTAAAATTGAGTACTGCTAATAAAATAAAATTATAAAAATCAAAATAGATTTATCAATGACAGTTTGTCATTAAATTGACCCTAATGAGCCATTTTAACGATGTTACTGTGCTATCGCACTGATGACATGTTTTATTAAACTGACTCCGATTCGTCATTTCTGTGATGCCCATTTGTGATATAATTTAAATTTTTAACCCTGATGACAATTTGGCCAAATGATTTTAAGGCTGATATAACAATGATAAAAAGTGTCATGTGGTCAAAAATGAAGACTCTTGTTATGGTACTGATGTCAAAATACATCAGTGCCTTTTTTATCAGCGTACCTGTCTAAAAACGAGGCAATATATTTTTGGTACTTTTTTATAACTTGTCCTTTTAACGGATGAAAACTTGGCCGTTTTAACAATCATTTTGTACTTTTTACGACCGTTCAAACGCTTTAAGCTACAAGTAGATAAATTACAATTATTTATAATGTAGATTCGTTTAACGAATTTGTAATCGTTTGCCTTGCGGCAAAGAATTACTCAGCATAAATGAATGTCGACCAATGAGTCGCAAACTTAAACTTTTGACTTCTTGGGAAAGAATTCATAGACTTCAGATTACAAAATTAATCTTGCTTAAATAAAAAATAATGGAAATTTTAATACAAGACATCTGCAACACACTTTTGCACCGATATGACATTTTCTTTGAGCTTTTCAAAAGCAAGGCCAATTAAAGAAAAAGAAGTACCGCCTTAAGATGTTTAAAGTTTAAGACTGTAACATAATCGAGAACAGTAACGTTTACGGAAGAGATCCATTAGTTTGTTGATGTGTTTTTCTAAATGATACAAAATCCTCAACAAAATATCTAAATCTTCTTCCTTAGATGTGGTAGGGAATAATAAACCCCTAGACATAGAAATACTAGGAAAGAAACGCTTAAATAAAAAGTATTTCCCAAAAACCGCTAAAATCACAAAATATTGCAAAAATCAATCAAATGCATAATTTAATTCTTTTAATTTTTACGTATCAGTTGCACTAAATCATTTCGTTGAAATTGCTTTACAATAAATCAAATGTGCATATGTATATGTTTTTCTGTGACCTCAAGCCCTAATTTCAAAATCGTTCAATATTTATAACTTTGTAAACGAAAGGTGTTTTTCTTTTACCACATGAGTGTTAAGTGTGCAACAGAAACGTAAGTGAAAGTTGTTTTTAAAGAGTGAGAAGTTTTGAAATGTGTTTGAAAGAAACAAATGATCATTGTTACACTTGATTATTATTCAAATGAAATATGTACTTCGCTAAATAGAAGACACACATCATGCAAATGCTTGAATTTACAAACAAGTGTAATTTAAAGCACGTATTTAGGTAAATTCGGAAAAAAATTAAAACACAAGCCAAATGCTAGAAAATAAAGGTCTATATCATATAAATACAACATTTGATGACACATGAAAAATCTTAATTTTTAATTTTTTTTTTATGATTCATAAGAAAGACATAAATATGTTTTATTATGGTCTTAACTAATAACCCCTCCCCCCCTATTTTGGTTTTTTTTGGTAGTTGGAAATTTGTTAATGATTATGGAAATAGAAATAAAGAGCGAAAGTGTTTTTACATTTTAGAAAAGACAACAAAATTTTATATTTTTTTATTTACCAGTATTCGCAATTCATTTTGAATACAAAAAATTTCTTTTTAATTACACATTTTATTTTGGGTCGGTCGTTTCGTACACTTTATCTTTTTGTTGTTGTGTCTACGTAAATAATAAATAGACTCCGCATTTAAAAAAAAGGTTTTTTTTTAGTTTATGTTGTTATTATTTTTATTTAATTTAATTTTTTTTTTATAAATGACTGTCACCCTGACTATTCTTTATGTCTATTTCACTTTTCATTATATATGTTGACATGTTACGTGCTGAAATTGCAATTATATAAAAAAAATGCCAAAAATAGAAACAAAATAAACAGAGAAAGAGAAAAGTTAAAAAAGTGTTAAATAAAACACCAATAAAACTCAGCTATGGTCACACTTACAAATATAGGGTTTCGCAGAATGAGCTATATGGTTTAAATAGTTTATAACTCTTATATTTAGACGATTATTAGATTTTATTATTCATTATATTATTAAGGATTATGTTTGATTAACTTTAGAAAATTATATCCTGAAAAAGATAACCGTTTTTTGCTTTGCACATAGTGCTCTTTTAATATATTTTCCATAACATTTCGCAAAATTTCGGCTGTAATGGTCATGATTCTTTTTTGGAATGTTAGTTTTTAGTTAATGGATGCTTCTTGGCTTCTTAACATCGTACACTCTTTCCTTGAAATATCCCAAAAGAAAACTGTTAGTAGCTGCGTCGAACGTTCACCTCATATCTCCCTTACTAAAGCCATTCAGGCACTTGAATAATGTGCTGTGGCTCCACTTTCTTGAAACCCACCCCATGATTGTATGGATTTTTACAGCTTCCCTAAAGACATTTTTCAACATCGTCCGATATGCACCAAATATGGGCCACCTATAAATTCATACGATACATCGCACCAAATTGTGAACTTAAGTAGGTATAATTGCCGCTGATGTTCTTGGTTGGATTCTTCGTAGCCCAAATCCTGCAGTTTTCATACGAAAGTCTGGAAAATGTTGGGTGAAAAATAGATTCAATTGTTTTGGTAAGTTGGTCGATTGTGCAGTCACTCATATAAATTTCCCAAGTCTTCTTCACAAAATGGTGAAAAAATTATAAATATAAAAATTCAAACGATATAGCTCATTCTGCTTCACCCAGTTTTTGACGTCCTAAACGTAACCACTATTTTTATTAAGGCCATAATCATGTAAAACGCAACGCAACGCCAAAGAATTACATTGAAAGCACAAACAATGTCATAAATATTTTGTAATTTTGTTGTTGCTTCCACAGAAATTCATGTACCGTTTTTAAATTTTCAACGCCACAATCTATGCAGCGTTTGAAATTTTAAAACGCAATGTGAATTTCTGTAGAAAGCAACAACAAAATTACAAAATATTTATGACATTGTTTGTGCTTTTAATGTAATTGACAATTCCTAACAACAATTCTACAAGTTTAAATTATTTTATTTTAAACCAAAAAATCAATTAATATTTTTTGATATTTAATTAATATTTTAATTAAAAATTTTATTTAAAACAACTTAAATAATAATTAAATCAAAATTATATTTTTAATTTTCTTTCAACTAAAAAAATAATTGATTCAATTATCACATTAATTCAATTTAAATACTTTTCAAACCATTTTTTTAATTGATAAAAAAACTTTTTTCTGTGTACGCTACATAGTTGGGGGTAGCGCACTAAATATTGATTTAAATCAACATTGCACTCTCAATAAATAAAACTGCGCAAAAATTTGTATACACTATTTTTTTACCAGTTTTAGTGATGATAAAATTTAGTGGTATTGCAAACTTTTCAGTATCACTAACTGTGATTGAATGCATGAAATCTGCACTCAATTCAAATAGTGCAAAATTTGAAATTGCAATCAAAAAGCTGCACATAAAAAAACTCTCACTAAAATTTCAAAAATGTAATTTTGTGTGTGCATGGTTTTTGATTTTTGTGATGATATGCTAAGCAAAGGAAATTAAACAGAATATAAAAGTGCAAAATTTTTAGTTGCACTCAAATGAGTGAAGAAAAAAAAGTTGCAATAAACTGAATGCTTCCTTTTAAATAAAACTATCACTAAGTGTGACTTGAAACTGCAAAATTAGTGCACTACCCCATTTCAAAAACATCTTTTATTTCAGCATAATTGTTAAAAAAGTCCTCTATGATTGGTTTTGTTAGCAGTTACTTTTTGCTAAAAGATAATTTTTTGTTAATGCTTTTAGTTTTTAGGTCAAGCGTTAATATTGTAAGTCTAATGTTTGTTAAAATCTAAAAGCTAACTTGTCAAAACTATAAAGAAAACATTTTCAATGTTGAAAATGGAATCAGTGAGCCATATTTGCAAAAGTAATTTTAAATTTAATTAAGACTAAATATAAAATATAAGCTAAAAATGTCAACACCAGGAATATGCAGATAAAAGCGATTTTATAAGAACTATAACAATTAGATTTACACAAGGTTAAATAGATTTTATTTTTTATTATCGCAAAGTAAAACAAGTTACTTGAATTGATAAAAATAAATAGCCTAAAATTAAGAAACATTAAAAAAGTCTGGCAATATTCCTAACTAAAATATAAAGATCATGGCCCAATTAGTAGGACTGCGCAAAGCTACAACAATGCAACAATAGAAAAAGCAACACGCATTTTGTTTGTGTAAATATGTTAAAGATGTCAAAACCCAATGCATTTATTTGTGTAAAAAATGGACAAGATATCAAAAACATTGCTACAAAAACAATTGCACGGTAAAAACACAACTCTACAAAAAATCAGCTGGCGTTTCGAGCAGACCTACAAATTGGGCCATGATAAAGATTTACGAGATCAAGATGAAGTCATATTAATAATTTGTTTAATACAAGTGCAGCTTGTTCACACTTAAAAATTATCATTTCAAACAATTTTTTAGTTTTATAATAATTAAAAATTTAAATAAATGTTATTACCAAATTGTAGTTAGTTTTTTTTAATAATTAATTAGTCACGTTTTGCTTTAACGATAAAAATGTAAAAAAATAATGTTATAATAAATTATAAAAAAATTTATTTGTAAGATTAATTAAAAAAGTTGCTTGTTATTTTTTTTTTATTTCAATAAATAAAAAAATAAGAATTAAGACCAATATGTTCATGTATAAATTCTCCATCATATGAACTTTGTAAATACATTACAACAATTCTTAAAAAAAATAATGGACAATTCAAAATATAATGTAAGAGATTCTCTTCAATTTAAAGATAAAATTAAGAATATTAAGTTAAATGATGATCAGAAATTAATTTCTTTAGATTTAGTTTCCATATTTCCAAGCATACCTATAGATCTAGCTACAGATATAATAGAGGAACAATGGAATAAGGTAGAAGAACACACTAAAATAGATAAGAATTTATTTTTACGTATTCTGAAATTTTGCATAATTGATAATAGATATTTTCAATTGGATAGTAGTATATATGTTCAATTAAAAGGACTATGGGTTCACCTGCATCTTCTATTGCATCAGATATTGTTATGGAGAAATTAATAGATAAATGTATAGAACAGTTGACTATTAAATCTAAAATTAAGACAAAATATGTGGATGATTTGTTTTGTGTAATTTAGGAATCAGAAATAACAAGCATTTTCAATACATTTAATCCTTTTCATGCAGATATAAAGTTTACAATGGAAGAGGAGTTTGAAACAAGATTGTCTTATTTAGACACTTTGAAAATAAGAAAAAAAAAGTTTATAAATTGATTGGTATCAAAAACCAACATCGTCTGGTAGAATAATTAACTATTTTTCAAATCATCCAAAAAGGGTTATAATTAAGACGCCGTTAATTTTTTAAGCATTTAAGCCGCCACTAAGCTGTTCTGCTTGATTTGTCTCACAAATGTTAGCTTTGTATTTTGTGTTATTTTAATTAATTTAAATTTATTAATATAATACAAATATCTTACAAACCATAATAATATACAGCACTAGTATCTATAGCTTGCTTAATGCGATTTTTTTTAATATATATGATATGGCAACTCTTTTAAAAACATATATTTATCTTAGCATATGTTAATAATTCTGTTACAAAATACTAATTTATAAATGCCAATGTTATACTCAGGGCTGTCATAGACTACGTTTATACACACGGCTTATTCGCAAATAATTATATTGCAAGAAGAGAAGATTGCCGCATAAACAGTGAATTAAATTTTTATTTGCGAATAGCTAACTCACGAAAACAATTCCTGATTAAAGACACTATTTGCAAATAAGATTTAAACATTGCCACACTTTTAACCGTTTTAAGTTTTTATTTCGATGTGCCTCATCCATTTGACAACAAATTTAAAATTAACTAAAAATTGTTCAAATAAAATAAACAAATACACAATAATGTTTTTTTTTTAATTTTTTATTTAAAAAAAATAAAAAGGTTATATACATACAGTGCTACCAAATGATTAAATTTTTCATGTTTGCTTTTTTTAAATTTTTTATTTAAAAAAATAAAAAGGTTATAAAAATAAGAATTTTTTGTAAGAAAATTGATATATAAACAGTAATTTAGTTAATCGCAAATAATTTTATATGCGAATTGGCTACGTATAAACGTAGTAATAGAATCCAAGTCGGTTTTGCTAATTGTCGGTTTTTCAAACCAATATTGGTTTCGTTTGGTATCATAAAAACAAGTCGGTTTTGTAATTTTCGAATACAAATAAAATCGATATTCGAAACAGCTGTTTTATGTTTTGGCTCATGTGTTTACAGCTTTAATGCAATTTTTGTTGGATAATTTTCTAAATTATGATTTTTGAGCTACAATATTGTTAAAACTTGTGTTTTTAATAAAAGGAAAATTATAGAAAAAAAAAAAAAAAAATAAGAATGTTAACATACTAAACATATGAAATAAATGCCATCGCTGTATTGTTTGCATTTGCTGTTTACATTTGTGTTATTTTATGGTTTTGTAAAAAATAGCGAATTTATAAAAAAAAGAAAATTAAAATAGTTTTTTATAAATTAATAAATATTGTTGCACATTTTCTGTATGCATATGAAGTGAAAATACTTTTGCGAGTTTGCAGCAACCCGGAGTTTGCCGGAGGCAGCCGGATACATGCAAAAATACTATTTTACCAATTTTATTTACTTCTATCTATGCAAAGAAACTAACTGTTGAAAAAAAAAATAAATAAAAAATTTAACTTTAACCAAATATATTTATTTCCAAACAAGAGCTGTAAGCTGCTTGGTTTATTTTCAATAAAAAACCGATAATATTGGTTTCTGTGACACCTAAAACCGACTCTAATTTCAGTTCGAACAAAAAACCCATAACATTGGACTTCATGACACTAATGTATTTTTTTTGTCGGTTTCAAATCCAATTCCAACAAGATTGGTTTCTATGACACCCCTGCTATCTTTTACGATAACTATTTT
Source organism: Pollenia amentaria (assembly GCA_943735925.1). Taxonomy (NCBI): domain Eukaryota; kingdom Metazoa; phylum Arthropoda; class Insecta; order Diptera; family Polleniidae; genus Pollenia; species Pollenia amentaria. The sequence goes on along the minus strand of OX031007.1, from coordinate 216,583,174 downwards.
GAGCCGCCGCCGACAATTTTTTTCTTAGCCACAGTCGGGTTTTTAACGTCGACTAGTTTCTTTAGTCCGGTGTTGCCAAAAGTATAGTCATATTTTTATGGTTTAGTTTTATAAAACTAGAATTCATTAAATTATCGGTCTAAAACTTACCAATGTGTGTTAATATAGATTCGAAAGTCAGGTTTGAAGATGACTAATTATGGGCCATTATAACCCATTTCTCCTATATAAATCTAACTTTAAAAAGTACTTTATTTGTACAACATGTTAAGATTAGGGATGCCAAACGGGAAATCGCGAATCCCAAAATCCCGACTGGAATTCCTAGTTAACCCTGCAGCCACACAATCAAGTTTTTCTTGATTGACTTTCACATATACTGTTTGTAGAAATTTACATAAACTGAAAGCTGTGACGTAGGCTGCACGCAATTTTTAAGCAATTTACTTTCAAGATGTCATAAAAAAAAACCATTTATAGAAGCAAACGAAAAATTTGCTCACTTTACTTGTAATCAGCTGTTAAATTGAATGTAAAATTGCCAAACAAATGGAAAGGTAAAATTGAGAGCAATCTCGTAGACGATTGAAAAAGTGTGAGTGTTAGTAAAAAAAGTGAGAGTGTATTGCAAACTGAAAGGAATTGAAAGGCAAAACTGGATCGTGTGGCCTCCAAGTAAGATGTATTAAGTCGTAACGAGTAATGAAAAAGTTTTAAAATTTTGTGTAACTATGGTTTTCAATTATATGGTTAAAAATCGCATAACATCGTATCAAAATACTAAAAATTAAAATGGAAAATTTTAAAATATATTGCTCCATTGTAAAGCCAAGAACCAATATTTAAAATAAATATTGCTTCGTTTCTTGATGGGGGTACCAACGATTCGATATCTAAAGTTAATTATTCATTCAATATAGCTCTAAGCGAATTTAAATGTTATGGTATAACCACAACTGGGACGATTAACAAACTTTGCATTGCCCATCAAATTCATCGGCGAAACTTCGTTGCGTAAGCTCGTCAAATGAGACACAATAAATACGTAAAGAACAGGTGTTAATGTAATTAAAAATTTATGCAAATAAAAAACCTCTGTAAACGTTCGTTTTTCTTAACTTCTTCTATAGTTTTTTCACTGCTAACCATTTTCTCTTTAAATATTTTCATTTAAATTTTTTTGTAAATTAATTTTTATTATTTATATGTATTTTAAGAATAATTAAAAATATTTTTTTATAAATCCCGAAAAAAAAAATTTGCTTCGTATCGCTAAAATCCGCAAAAATTAAAAAAAAAAAAAAAATTGCCATGATATATTTTGTTTAATTTTTATTTAGAACAAAGTAAAAATGATTAGTGAACACAAAAAAGATACAATGTTTTAAATATTTTAGAGTAGTCTTAAAGCAACAAAAAAAGAATTTTTGCGGTAAGTATTAAACAAATATTGGATAAACAATACATTTGTATATAGCTGCAGTTATATTATATATCTAAAACGCTATATACTTCACCGAGAAGACTCCCTTTTTGTCTTCTTTTTTGTAATTCATTGTGAAGGTACAAAAGAAATGAAACATGTACTACATATTTACATTCATATAACTTTTAACTCGTAAAAACGTGCCGAAAACTTCATATCGCGTTCTACTTCGAAGGAGAGTTTTAGTGGAGTTCATTATTTCAACACAGGCATTACTTGTTGTAATAACTAGCATATAAAGAACAGACAATAAAAGTTCCTTAAAATGGTACGTACCTGCCGTATCCTTGTAGCTATAAATTGTTGGCCTAAACTGATTTAAATTAGATTGAATATCATCATTAAAATTCTCTTTTAACAAACGGTATTTTGTCCATTGTGTTTCATTAACATCCAAATGTACGTTAGGATTCATAAAAATCTTTAAAATATCTTCAACAACAACGAATTTTATCTGTGATAATTTGTCACAGTTTGTAATGGAAAAATGTTCATAAACTGTAATTAAATATATTCATTTTTTAAATGTGATTTTTCATTATCTTCATCATTTCAACATAATTTGGTTTTAAATACTGGTCATACATATGAATCCATAAAATTTCACACATTGAAATACTAGAATAAAAAAAATTTTTGTTCTTCGTATTGAACTTAACAAATTTCAAAACAAATTCATGGCTAATCAAAAATAGTCAACAAAATCGCCAAATCGAAAATTAGGTCGCCAAACAAGTTTGAAAATCGCCACGTTTGGCGAGAAATCGCCACATCTGACAGCCCTGATTACTACGTCTGAGGAGGTCCATTCGGAAGGACCGACTCATTCGAGCATATCGACTGGTACGTCACGAATAACACAATTAATGTTTTGAATACCTACGTAAAAAAAAATCCGGGTTTTCCTTATCACCAAAAAAAGCTTTTCGCTTCATAAATCTCAAAGTTTTTTTACAAAAATCCATTAAAAATACAAATAAAAATCAAGTAAATTTATAATATTCAAAAGATTTTTTAAAGTTTAAAATAAATAACTACATTGCTCAAATTCAAAGTTTTTGTTCTAGGAAAACTACAAAACAGTCCATTCTATACAGTGTTGTCAATGAAGAATTCGGAAATTACACAAATTACAAATTTGAAGTAAAATTACACACACAATTCGAAAAAGGAGCTTTGCCAGCATTAATTTGCCTTGCAAAACCTAATTCCTTATTTGCAATTAAATCGTTAGGCTTACAAAAAAAGCAAAGCCTACCAATTGCTGTAGTAAAAACGAGCTGGACGAACATGTTAAACAGCACGGTTCCACGAGTAGTACTTATTTCCGTATAAGCCTAAGCAACATAAATTTTAAAAATTCGCTGTGAGTGCTTCTGTTTGATACAAACTTATTGATTTAAAGTACTTATTAACTACACAATATTGTTGAGTACTTTATAGCTATTATTATTGTGGTCTTAATGCACACTGTTCAACAAGTTCGCAATATAAAAAATATGGCGCAATTTTTCGTTCAAATTTATTTTTTATTTAATAAAACATTAGGAACTTACTTTTAAAATTTTAAAGTTTCTGGAATGTTCACATTTTTTTTATTAAATAGCGCAACAACAAATGTTAAAGAAATTCAAATTAAATTTGACAGTTTATGTTATTCTTCTCTTCACTTTTACCAATAAACTCAGACTTTCTGAAAGAAAACTTTCACAGTGTAAACACAAACTTATCAATACAATTTGACAGTAAAGCATTGCTCGTGGAGATGGAAAGTGAAAACAGCCAGGGTGTAAAAAACAACTGGAAAAGTGACAAAAGCTCAATGTTCGAAAAGAAAATCTTGACTGTCAAAAACTAATGAAAAGATAAAACTTAAAGTAAAGTTACACAAAGATTACACATTAACCTAATTATACATGGGCTACACATGCAAGTAAAAATTACTTACAATATCTGTAATTGCACATGTATTGGCAACACTGATTTTAAAGTATAGAAATAGTAGTTAAAAAAAAGTAGAATAGAGTAAAAATATATCAAACTATGAAGGAGAAAAGGAAAACGAAAATGCCATTCCTTTTCCTCTCTCTCTTCTAAAAACTCAAGACTTGATAGCTAACTGAGCTACCTAAACAAGGGCGGCAAGCGTTTTTTTAAACATGAAAATTCTATTTCAAATACATTTTCAATAAGACAAACCGACATAGCGATTTGTCAAATATGATTTTCCAGCCGGGTGGTGTCGAATTCACGTTCTAAAGGTTTTTTTCGTATAAACTTTATGCAAATTAAAAGTTTTGACATACAAAAAACGCTTGCCGCTCTTATTTAGGTAGCTCAGTAGCCCGTTTCTGTATTTCTCGCATCGTAAAATTTCCCGCATGAAACAACAGAATTATAACAAAAACAGTGCAATATGAAACAAAAAATGGTTTTTCTCACATAAGTGTTTCTGTATATTTACTTTGGGAGAATTATCTGTCATTTAAATAATTTTCCAGCATTTATTGGAAGGGTGTGAGAAAAAGTGTTTCTGTATCAATATTTTGCTAAAAGTTTCTCACAAGAACTGTCAAAATAAGTTACATTTAAAATTGATGCGAGAAAAATAAAATTTCAAAAAATGGAGCACAAATTATGTATGTATGTACACAAGAATGTGTATTATTTTTTTTTATTTGAAGAAAAAGAATTTAAATGATGAAAATAATTAAAACACAATTGTTATATTATGTTATTTTAATTTTTTAAAGCCCTTCATTGTTTTCGTTTTATGCAGGGCTGCCAGATAAATTTGTGAAAAAATCGTTAATTTCCTAAGAAAAAATAAAAAAATCGGTTAATTTGTTTTAAAAAATCGGACAATTTAAAATTAGTTTTGACAAATTTTGACCGATTTTTATTACAACATAATCAAAAAAAAAAAAAAAAATTGGCAAAGTTCATGGGTAAAATAAATATTTTATATATGTATATATGCATACATATTTAAACTAAAGGTCTATTTAAATAAAATTAATTATTTTATTTTTCTCTTTAATCCGATAATAATGTAAAATTTCAGATTGTTTTTTTCCTGAAAAGATCACTTAAAGGCGTGATAAAATATCATATTGAACTTGCAAAAAAAAAGGCAACAATTTCCTATAGTTCATTGATTAAAAAATGGGGTAATAGTTTAATGTTTTGATCACATAAACAAATGTATTAAATAATCTAAGAAAATAAAAATTAAACAGTTTTTCCTTCGAAATTTTGATTTTGCCCTTAAATTTTTTATGCTGCCTTGTTTTTAAAGATATCGTTTTTCTTTGGTGCCGAGTATATAAACATATTAAAATTATTTTATTTCGAAGACTGAATAATATCGTCACTAGAAAAAATTAGCAAATCGGCATTTTGCCAATTTTGGAACAAAAAATCGTCAAAATGACGATAAATCGTCAAATCTGGCAGCCCTTTTTTTATTATATCTATTTCTTTCGTTGACGTTTCGTTTGCATTTGACACTTAATTACTGGAAGTATTCCAGTTAAGACAGAATCTGTGTTGTCTGTTCTCGCATTCAAATACAGAAACACTTTTTTCTCACAAATCGAGAAACGATGGAATTTTTTGTTTCACACTTAATGTGAGAAATTTTGCAATGCGAGAAATACAGAAACGAGCTACAGTTAGACTTAAAGAGTGTGAACCAGTAGCTCGTTTCTGTATTTCTCGCATTGCAAAATTTCTCACATTAAGTGTGAAACAAAAAATTCCATCGTTTCTCGATTTGTGAGAAAAAAGTGTTTCTGTATTTGAATGCGAGAACAGACAACACAGATTCTGTCTTAACTGGAATACTTCCAGTAATTAAGTGTCAAATGCAAGCGAAACGTCAACGAAAGAAATAGATATAATAAAAAAAGGGCTGCCAGATTTAACGATTTATCGTCATTTTGACGATTTTTTGTTCCAAAATTGGCAAAATGCCGATTTGCTAATTTTTTCTAGTGACGATATTATTCAGTCTTCGAAATAAAATAATTTTAATATGTTTATATACTCGGCACCAAAGAAAAACGATATCTTTAAAAACAAGGCAGCATAAAAAATTTAAGGGCAAAATCAAAATTTCGAAGGAAAAACTGTTTAATTTTTATTTTCTTAGATTATTTAATACATTTGTTTATGTGATCAAAACATTAAACTATTACCCCATTTTTTAATCAATGAACTATAGGAAATTGTTGCCTTTTTTTTGGCAAGTTCAATATGATATTTTATCACGCCTTTAAGTGATCTTTTCAGGAAAAAAACAATCTGAAATTTTACATTGTTATCGGATTAAAGAGAAAAATAAAATAATTAATTTTATTTAAATAGACCTTTAGTTTAAATATGTATGCATATATACATATATAAAATATTTATTTTACCCATGAACTTTGCCAATTTTTTTTTTTTTTTTTTTTTGATTATGTTGTAATAAAAATCGGACAAAATTTGTCAAAACTAATTTTAAATTGTCCGATTTTTTAAAACAAATTAACCGATTTTTTTATTTTTTCTTAGGAAATTAACGATTTTTTCACAAATTTATCTGGCAGCCCTGCATAAAACGAAAACAATGAAGGGCTTTAAAAAATTAAAATAACATAATATAACAATTGTGTTTTAATTATTTTCATCATTTAAATTCTTTTTCTTCAAATAAAAAAAAATAATACACATTCTTGTGTACATACATAATTTGTGCTCCATTTTTTGAAATTTTATTTTTCTCGCATCAATTTTAAATGTAACTTATTTTGACGGTTCTTGTGAGAAACTTTTAGCAAAATATTGATACAGAAACACTTTTTCTCACATCCTTCCAATAAATGCTGGAAAATTATTTAAATGACAGATAATTCTCCCAAAGTAAATATACAGAAACACTTGTGTGAGAAAAACCATTTTTCATATTGCACTGTTTTTGTTATAATTCTGTTGTTTCATGCGGGAAATTTTACGATGCGAGAAATACAGAAACGGGCTACAGCTCTTACTGAAAACAAAAAAAAAACATTCATAAAAAAGGTAAAAAATTCCCAGGGAATTGAGCTGACACAACGCAATATCCCAGCTAGTAAAATCTTCCGATGTTATCTGAATCAGACATTTATTACAAATGTTTCATTTGGTTCAGATTTATGTCGGTGCTGCGAAATATGCCCCAAATGTGGGATTTTCATAATGTAATAAGACCCCATTTTTTTAATGAAAAATTACAAAAAAAAAAAAATATGACCCCAAATTTGGGGTTATCTTTATGAATTTCATTGAAATCAGAGGTGATGATGCCGAAAATGCCATTTTTTCGTGATGGTTTGACGTGTTTTAACTCAATACGCTAATAACTTAAATGCAAGATTCTTGTTTCTGGCAACTCTCATCTCAAGGAACTTTCTCTTTTCTGCTTACGTTTTATATTGATAAATTTTTTTTTGTTTGCTTTGTTTTCGTCGTTTTGGTTTGCAGCTGATTTACCGGAAACGTTTATCGAAATATGTAAAACAACCTTAACCTTGTTTTCTTTTCTCACTTTTATTATTCATAAGAACTTTTTTTTTGTAGTCTCAGCATTTAATTATTATAATTATTGTTGATTAAATAGACATTATTTCATAATAATGTATTTTATTATATTTCAGTTTATTTGGCAAATTTTTTGTTTATATTTAAATTTTTTTAATACATAATTTGTTGTTCTTATTATTTTTGTTTTATTTTACTTCTCGACTGATAATATAAATTTTCTGGTTTTATGTGTTTGTTTGGTGGACTTAAGCTTTCATTTATATTTAATAACTAAATCCCCATAAAGTTGTAGTAGACCCCAGTGTGGCAAATGTGGGAATATAAGTTTTTGTTATATGAGTGGTAATATTTAAGTACTATTCTAGATACTAATGTCCCAATAATATTTTGCCATATTTTAGTTGCTACCTGTTGATACTTACAATTCTATTAAAAATGTAGAAATAAAAAAATATTTTTCTTTATTTTATTCGCTTGTCTTACATTACTCATACTTAATATTTGATTATTATTTCATATATTTCCCAAACATGCAATTGAGTACTTAATGACGAAGTATATACACATAATACAGTGTGTCACGATAGTCTTACAGTTTTACCTAGCAGCTTATTTTTATCTACATTATATTAGATGAAACTTTGGTTTTCTGCCGAAATTTTTATAGCACAAAAATATGGGAGATATATGTAGGTCTAGAATCTCTTACTACTGAGTTTTAGGCTACGTGTGGCCCCAATTAAATCTAATGTACCAAATACCGGCCGCAGTTATAAAGATATTGAACGGCAAATTAACTTTATTGACCTAATCTTTTTTAAAAATATTAAAAATCAGTTCATAATTTGATTTAGCATTCATACAAATGTCTTTCCCGAATAGAGCTTTAGTGCCCATTAAGTCGATTCACCCAAACCGGTGTTTCTCGATTTTTACAAGTCTAAAAGCGGAATATAAATCCTAATTTTTTAATAAAATTTATTTTCGCCACCCTGTAACGACTTTCAAAAATTATAAAAAAAAAACATAAAATTATTTTAACACATAAGAGATTTGCAAAAATTGAGAAAAGGGATTAACACACCCTAATGGCCAAAAGTCTTCTAATCAGTGTTGCCAATTTAGCCTTTTAAGCTGGTTTTTTGAGATGTAAAGTTTAGTTTATCTGAAAACAGATTTTTGCCGCTGTTGCAATATTTGTATACAAAATTTTGACGGAACAGCTTAGCTTTGCTTCTAATGTTGGTCTTAAACGAAATATTAAAAAAAATCACATTTCGCCGGAAAAATCGGATTTTCAGACATGTGTGTGAAGTTAAATTTTAAAATTTATAATCTTAGACACATTCTGTTATGTTAACAGAATAATGTTTACCACTTAATAGAACTTATGTTAACGCTTTTATGAGGGATAAATACAGATTTCTGGAAAAGGAGTCAACGTGGGCGAACAAAAATTATTAGGAATTTTGGACAATAAGTTTCTCCATCGTCTGCCTTCACCAGTATTTTTAACAGAGTGAGTTGAAGGGACTTATTCACAATTTACCCTTTAGAATTCTTCAAATGTGGTTAAATCCACTATTATGGTAAACTATAAATTCAAATGTTGGTCTTAAGCGAAATATTAAAAAAAAACATTTCGCCCGAAAAATCTTAGTTTCAGACTACGTTAAACTAAGTTTAAACATATTCCACATATGAAAAACCCGGCCTAAGTTGATAGATTAAGCCATTTTACATTTTGGCTAGCCGTTAAAAAAATTCATTTGGCCATTAGAAATTTTGAAGAAAATTTTATTCAAGCTTTTTAAAAAATTGTACCAAAAAAATTCATAAATACTGCTATGATTCAGTATTCAGAAACATAGAATTTTGCCCCCATTGAAATACATAAAACTGATTATTTGTTTTTAAGTTTGATTGAAAAAATTATTTGTATCGCTTTTTTGATTGAGTCGTTGGTTAACGTGCTAGCATGCAATTAAGTCTAGTCGATTGTTACTCTGTTTTGATAGGACCACACCACTCGTCAATAATAAGGATACCAGATCAGATTTAATGTTAGGTTAACGTTGAGTTGTTTAGAGCCATCCCGTTGTGTTGAGATCTTTAAGCATATTGCCGAGTTTAACCCGCGATAACTTAGAGAGATCCTGTGGAAGGGGATTCCTAACACAGAAAAAATTATTTAATTTCTCCAATCACTAAATTTATTCCAAATTCATAATATCAAGCAAACAAGTTGTTGATTTTGCACCTGTTACCAAAATGATTATATTGATTACTCAAAATTTTAAAATTTTGAAAAAATATTTTCAATAAATGATATTTTTAATTTTAATTAAAAACGTGATCAAAAAACTTTGCCATTTCAAACAATGTGTTAATTTATTTAAATAAATATTGACAATTCCCAACAGCAATTCTACATGTTTAAATTATTTTATTTTAAACGAAAAAAGTCAATTAAGATTTTTTGTTATTTAATTAAAATTTTAATTGAAAATTAATTTCAAAACAACTAAAATGTTTATTAAATCAATATTGAATTTTTAATTTTCTTTCAACTAAAAAATAATTGATTCAATTATCACATTAATTAAATTTAAATACTTTTTAAACCATTTTTTTAATTGATAAAACACTTTTTTCTGTGTAAATTACATGTGTCTGGTTAAATAAAAAAAATGGTCAATTAGATAAGATATAAAGTACTGCCTCCCTCGTCAGTTCGAAGCTCTTTGCAACTGGGACAGAATACTTTTTGGATTAATAATGATATATTTTTAGTATCCGACCTTTTAATCGGCCTCGGTATCGACCAAAAATTAGTAATCGGCCAATAATCGGGGTTCGGCAATAATTTAGCCGATTTTTAGCTGAAGGCCGAACAATTTGATACCATTATATGCAAATGTTACAAAACCATTTTCTACAAAACTTGGTTGTGGTAAATTATATTGTTTATAAAAAAGGTTAACAATCAAAGAAGAAAACATATTAAAGCAAATCAGAACTTAATTTCTCAAATTAAAGTGAAAGAAAATAATGAGAAATTCTCGAAAATGAAAAAAGTTGTATAAATAAATGTTTTTCCTGTTTAATAAATTAACTTCTCAAAACTGTCGAAGTTTTTTCTTGTTGTGAATTTGGATAAGTAAAGTTCGGTTTCGGCTTCGGTTCGGCAGATCTAAGCCAATTTTGCCTACTTTGGGCATCGGCCTTAAAAAGTTCCTTCGGTCAGACACTAAAAATCTTGTTTAGCCATTATTTAAAATTTTTTACTGTTAAACATTTAGTCATTTTTGATGTGAAGAGTTGACAAAACTGCATCTAATTATGTTGGTATTTATAACAAAAACATTTTTAATGGCAGCACTAACAATGTGCATACATTTTTGTTGAAATCGCTCCATATTTGACCATAGTTACTTTACAAACACAATTATCGCAAATAGTCTTCGCTGCCATAAATTCCTTTATAAATGTTGGTTATCTTTGTGAAAAAGATATCTAATTAATATCCGGCTCAAACAACTATTATACAAATCTAAGCCTTGCTAAAACATTTAGTTCTGGTATAACTATGATTGCTCATAAGTCTTGAATTGCGTCCACGCTAGAAAAATTATTCTCGTAAGGGGTACTCGACTATACTTCCTTACATGTTTTGAAATAGAAATGACTGCTTATTTGACAGTATTCGGGTCAATAGAATTTTATAACCTCCTTGTAGGGAAAAAAACTGTGACATGACACTCATAGGGCTATAGAGACCAATAGCGACTGAGAGTAGCAGGTAAAGTCAAGGACAATCTTCAAACTTTATATTTCTTACCTTAAAAAAATATAGCCTTTGATTTTTTTAAACTGTTGAAAAACTTTTCAGACATGGTGTATACCTCTATATGCATGTACTAATACCATGTCTTTATAAATTCTTGATATTTTAATGAGCTGCTTTACTCTATCTTCGTGCTTATTACAGCAATTGTTTAAAATATTTTAACACTCTCACATTTCATTTAGGTGTTGCAACGTCAAATAATGGGAAAGTATTAAATGTCATTAACATTTTTGAAACGGATTAAATTTACATACAAGGTTATTTCTTATCTATTGCCCTGCACTAGTTATTGAATTTCGATAATTTAATGAATTCATGAAATGTGGGAAACATTTTTACATTTTAAATAGGGACAGTTTTAATTTATATTAATTTAAATTTTAGAGAGATATATACTATAATCAGTTTCTTCAGTTATAGATATTTTTAGAAGTAGAATGTGGGACTTAGTGTCATTTATTTACCTACCATCTTCTATTAAATACACTGTCCAACACACAAAAAAATAACAATGTTCTGCCACTGATTCATTAAAAGTTTACACTCTAACTCTTCTGGAAATGGGTTTTTTTGCAATTTTTTTTGAAAAAAAAGCAAAAATCACCCTTAAAACCGGGGTGTGTGTATGTAGTGGAAATATTCTGCGAAAATATTTGTCATAAAATTCTACTATAGGTCTCCCAACACAATTAAGTCGAAAATTCAACTTTAAAACCAGAAATAAGCAAAAAGGTGGTTGTGGGTTAATTATATACTTATGCCAACATAGCGATAAAATATCGCAGAAAAATTATGTTACAACAAAACTAAAACTAAGAAAAGTAAATCAAAAACAAAAGTAAAAATTATCCGCTCTAAACTCTACCTTTATACAGTACACTAGTTTTGACGCTTTCAAAACGCAGTCTACTTTCAAAGTAAAATTTGAGGGATTTAATAAATTAAATTTTGCAAAAAAAATCATAGAAAGTTTGTAAGGATTAAGAAAAAAACCTGTTTTGTTACGTTTGCGCAAACATATTTTACCTGAAGATAGAGTAAATTTCTTCAATAGCAAAGTGGAAGACATCTATAAAATGTATTTTGAATTGAGACTTTTTCCAATGCACTGTGGATGCCTAAGCATTGCTGACTAAATTGTTACAATTGCTTAATTCTTTGGTTTAAAGGTAATTCAATCCTTGTTTGAAATTCAATGCAATTTGGTATGCCTATGTGGTGGCTATGCCCAGGTGACCATGCTGACTCCACCTGCTGCGTTTATCAAAATATTGCTGTACTAGAATTAAATACACCCAATTCTCTTTTTACACGATAGATACGTTCCCAATAAATTCGTGTAAAAAAATTCGTGTAAAAAAAGATACCTAAAAAATAACGTAAAAGTACAATAAACAACAATAAAAAATTAAAAAAATCGTGTTAAAACAAAACAATTCGTGTAAAAAGAGAAAAATGTTAACTTTTTAACTCGTGTTAAATGAAAATTCGTGTAAAAAGAGAATTAGGTGTAGATATAATTAACCCTAAAGACACCTTTTAAGGTTTTGCTTATTTCTGGTATTAAAGTTGAATTTTCGACTTAAATGTGTTCGAAAACCTATAGTAGAATTTCATGACAAATATTTTCGCAGAATATTTCAACCACATACATCCCTGTTTTAAAGGTGTTTTTTGCTTTATTTAAAAAAATTCCAAACATACAAATTTTCAGAAGAGTTAGAGGGTTAATGTATAACAACAAAATGTTAAATCTTCTGAAGACATAAACCTAAGTATCACACGATGTTCTACCTTTTTAGTACTACCCAAGGGTGCAACATTAAATAGGCCGTAAAATGAGTTTCAGATGTAGACTTTTAAAACGCCGATACACGTGTATCCTTTTTTAGACCTTTATACAAGAATCAGTTGGCAGAACATTGTTATTTTGAAAAATTGGATTTTGTTGTACAGTGTTATTTTTCGGAAATTTAAAGTTGATGGGATATGTAGTCTACAATGAACCTACAACACCATCAAATTTTGTGTTTGGGTGTGTGTGAAACGGTAGCAAAGTTCTATGGTTAAATAAAATTTGTCTGTGGTAGAAAAATTTCATGTTTGTGCTGTGTGAAATTATAACATTTTTGACAACGTAAAATTTTGACATAAAGAAAAGAACAATTTCTTGCTGACATTTCTTAACAGTAGTCTAAGTCGGCAAATTTTAAGGCGGCAGCGGTTCAGCAAAAAGTAGCCGGTAGTGGATCACCTGACAAAAGAATTAGTCATTCAAAATGAAAAAGTTATCTTTAACAATTTGCTATTATTTGAAATATATGTATTTGTTATTAATATAAATACATTTTAAGCCGACTTCAAAAAAGAAGGAAGGTTTCAATTCGGTTGCATGTTGCTTTTTTAAAGTTTGTAACCGCATAACTCCGTCATTAATGAACTAATTTTGAGGAATTTTAGGAGTTTGCACATTTAGATTTTTCAAAATATTTGAATTTTTTTTTTTATTTTTGAAGTTTTTCAGCTTTTATATTATTCTCTTCTGGGTTGAAACCCATAAACAGATATTTTATGCTTTTATAAACTTTTAGGAAATTTCTCATTTTTATTAAATTTTTTTAAGCCTTTGCGAATTGCGCGTTTTAGGTAACCCAAATCCTAATAAGCTGATTATGGGATTAATGATCTAACAAACATTATTTATTCAGTTTGCTTATTTCGATTACCTCTTAATCGAATATATTTCCATGTTATTGTGATTGGTTTTTTCCAATTACAGTTACATAAGATTGTGCCTTGGAAATATAACAAAATGCTTGTAATGTAAATGTAATTAGCGTTCTGTAGTATATTATTTAATTTTAAATTTATTTAAAAAAAATAGTTTTTTACATTTATTAGACACTAATGTCAAAATGCACATATTAAAATAACAAAAAATATTAAATATGTATTTTTTTTTTGGATCTTATAATAGCTTATATAAATATGCAACATGGCTAAAAAGAAAAGTTTGACTAAAAAATGAGTGTAAATATGCCTTTCGAACTGGCAAGTTGCCGCCAAATTTAAATTCGGCGGCGGATAAGAGGCGACTTTGAGCTGCACGACCTGGGAGTGTGTCTGATAATTGTGTGGTTGTCTAAAATTTATACGCTAATGTCAAAATTTATACTAGCCCCCTCGGCTAGTGAAATTTTATTCACCTCAACAGTGTCAAATTTTTACTTTCATGAGTACTTTGCTACCGTTTCACACACGCCCTTAATAGATCAATAGATAAGTTGGTCATGTAAAATATTATTTCAACAGCTAGAAATGTGAGATTTTAAACAATACACACGATGTTTGGTTAAGGGGCTTATATGGAAACTATGGACCATTTTAAACTTGTGTAGACGTATAATTTCGCATTAAAGTTTTTACTAACATTTGCGAATTGAATGTTGTACTCATAAAAATATTTGCTTGAGAATTATTTCACCGGTAGTGATTTCCGCATGTAGGTAAAAAAAAATTTTGTTCCAAAATTTAAATTTACAAATATGTATTTACATTTTTTAACATTTTTTTAAATTTACTTGCAGTATAAAAAGCAAGATTGTTTTTTTTTTTTTAAATTTGACGTACAAAGAATTTTCCACAGTGCTGCCAACTCATAATACAAAATTAATATTCGATAGTCGATGTCCATTAGCCAACGAATAATAAGGACCTAAATGTATATTGACAACAGTTATACACAAAAAGTACCTTTAAACAAAAAGTATCTTTAAACAAAAAGTACCTTTAAAGAAAAAGTACCTTTAAACAAAAAGTACCTTTAAACAAAAAGTACCTTTAAACAAAAAGTACCTTTGAACAAAAAGTACCTTTAAACAAAAAGTACCTTTAAACAAAAAGTACCTTTACACAAAAAGTACCTTTAAACAAAAAGTATATACATATATAAAAAAAGATTGCGCTGCGGTCAAGTTATTATCAAAATTCTTCATTTTAGTCCAATTTGCTGGCACTTGAGAAGGTATGTATTTTTTTTGTGTATGTATGAATGACCCGATATGTAGTGCTATGGTGATGCTATTTTGATAATCTTATTTGCGGTGACATTTTACTTAATTTTCTCATGACAATTTGTTTTATGGACTTTCGAACAACAAATTGTGAAAGAATTTAAGTTTTCATGAAAAAAATAACTTTTGAATTCAGGAAAATTCAATTTTGTTTATAATAATGCCGGCCCGATCTAGAGGAGGAAACATTAGTCAGAAAGTGATTGTGAGTCCATCGGTATACTAAAAGCACAATACACTCTCTAATATTATGGTGTGGTTATAAAAAAAAAACATTTCAGGGTATTACAGCGGTTGCCGGGCTCAGCTAGTATTTTTATATAAGTACTCGTAAGAAGTACCTTTAAAAAAATAATTTTTTTCGAAAAAACACTATATGTGTATATGTTATGCCTCCATAACATTTCTTTCAGTGTATTTCTCTGTAAATTTAAGATGGCTTGTTGTTTTTTTATTACAAAAATTACTTTGGTAAACAATTTCTTTTATTGTGTTCAACATTAAAGTAAAAGATACTCAAATCAACAATGAAAAATATACTTAAAGTACTTGTAAAGTAAAGTTTTGAAACAAATAGCACAAAAAAAATATAAAATCTTTTTTTTATATATGTGTTTTTTTTTCTTATAAAAGAAAAAAAATGTGATGAAGGTCACAATGGGACAAATATAAAAAGTATTAAATAAAAAGAACAAATAAAACTAAAAGCAATAGAAAGTATTTTAGTTTCAAAAAATTAACTTATAATTTTTTTCTTCAACAGCACTTGCAACATGTCAGGCAGTCATTTAGTCTATTTTAAAATGGTGGTTCCCTATTAAGTGATGTTAGACATAAATTTAATTTTTAACGAAAATAGACAGGGAAGTCAGCAATTTTTGGTAATAATAATACATATCTACTTCCTCTATGGCTTTTTTTTTAAATTACTGTGTATTAAGTAAAAATTGATTACGCTATAAAAATGCAGTTTTATTTGAAAAGAAATACATGAAAAATATAACAAAACCTGTTTAGTATTTTTTCAAATAATTTAAACACCAACATTAACCACAAAACAAGTTTGTTTATTTAGTTTTTCTTACTTAATTTAAAAAATTTAAAGTTCAAATAAAAATTAATGTTTTAAGTTGTATAATTTTAACAGCAATTACCGTTTATCATGTGCTTCTTTTTTGTATTGTAGTTCTTTAACGGCCACAAAAATTTTTTTTTAACGAAATACGTTTAACCCATTTTTCGCCGCACCAAGTTAACTGACAATATAATAACAAAAAAAGATTTGAAGTAACTGACAGAAAAAAAACGTTGCAACAAAAAAAAAAAAAAGAAAAAAAAAAACAGTATGAGTAGTGATTATAATCACCAGTCGGCAAAAAATGGGTTAACAATTTTGGACGAAAGTGTTTTTGTATTTATAAGTCCATTGAGAATTATCAAAACGGCTCTAAAGGGGGAAATAAATTCAAGTTTTCTGTATTTTTTTTAATAACAGCTTGTTATTTTAAAAGTTTAGTTGCAATTGTAGAAACTAAAAGTCAATTGCAATAAGTATTTGTTAATTTAAATGTCTTTGGCACAATTTTAATAAATTAGAGCACATATGGGGAATTAAATAAATAAATCATGTAAAATTAACTTGTGGAAGTGTAGTAAGTAAACTTGTTTGCAAATGTCAAGTATATACTCATGACTATAGAGCAGACTATAGATAACCATAGCCTTGGAGCGAATTGAAACCATGTCCAAAGGTACAGCAGATAATAGTACACTCTAAATAAGACCATTGGCTCAATACGAAAATTGATCCACCGTAAGCATGGGGAGGTTAACTATGTACCATCTTACCCAGTTCTTGACAGGCCATTGAGACTACAGAAGCTATCTGATTGAATAAATGGGCATGACGTGTCACCCAACTGTTCAACATGTAACTAGGTAGAGGAAGCAAAACATGTATTAAAATGCCCTAGATTTAAAGAGAGAAAACGGACAGAAGATGATGGCTGGTATATCACATACTGTTTCTCCTCATTGTTTATTATATGATTCGATTAGATTAGATTAGAATAGTACTATTCTTAGTGTTCAAATGGCTAGTACTTTCGAATGATAGATCGAAATTAACATGTTGGTACATACTGAGGAGAAAAACACGCAGAATGGGGAGAGAATAAACGTCATGTGGAGCTAGTGATGTTATAGATTTTTTGAAGCATCCTTAAGCAGCCCGAGAAAAATCTCTTTTTTTTGCCTACGCGCTCAAAAAATTGTCACTACAAAAACCCCTACAACTGTTAAACGATAATATATCAAAGGCAAATAAAATCGTTGGTGATTTTCTAACAATCAGACGGTGTTTTAAATGATTTTCTGTGCACTGGAAGATACAATCGTCCTGTAAAAAAAGAGCGGACAATGCAAATTGAAGAAGCAATTTTATGACGAATGATATGTTCAGATGTAACAAATATTTGATGATATTAATCAAATATTATTAATCAAATTTTAGCTTTATTTTTAACAAATTCTATTGATTTACTAAACTTCTGTTCAGTATTTCGTGCGAAACGTTGTCAAACTCAATATAAAAAAATTTCTGCGAAATACAAACGAAAAAATGTTGATAGAGTTGTACTCTATTTACATATATTAAGAAAAACATTCCAAATATTTCTAGCAAAATTTTAATATCCGTGTGAAACAAGCGCAGCTCATATTATTTCGCACGGAATCTTAAGCAACATCATATCATTTTTTGTAATTTTTTATTTATAAAGTATTTTTATAACAGCGTTTCACAAAGATAAATGTAGAAAAGTGATAAAATTAATAATAAAATTATTTTTTTGTTTTGGGAAATTATAGAAATAATATTGTTTTACTTTTTTTTAATGACAATTAAAAAAACATGATTTTTGTTTACCTTCGCAAAACAATGTTGTTAACTTGCAACTTATAAAAACGTTAAGTTTTGAAAAATAGCAAGATAGAAAATATTGATACATGTCAGAACTTTCGTCTGAAATAATTAATGTTGCTCATTATTTTTCGCAAGTTCTAACAGAGGCTTAAAGAGGGAAAATTTAATTTTCATTTTTAATTTTGGTGACTTTACTCCAAAAGTTTTTGATGACCATATTAAACAAGGTATCTATAATTGCTCTGAAAAATTAAATTCTTGTAAAAGAGAGCTTTACAAATTTTCCTTAAAATCATAGTTGAAAAGGGAACAAGCATTCACTCAAAGAAATGTAACAATTTGTAATGTTGCCGTATCAACAATTTTATTAGTATTATGTCACAAATCGAAAAAGATGGCCAAATATATATAGTTTGGCCACATAAAAGTCCCTACATTTCAATGATTTCAAAATATCTGTCCTTCTTTTCTCTTTTTAAAGAAAATCCCTACGAATAGGGATTTTTCCCTACGTATAACATCACTGTATGGAGCCATCATACACCCAGAGAAAAAACATGTTTAAAAATGGTCACCTCCAGCAAAACTATTTTAAAAGAAAAAATTTTTAACATTTTATGTTTAATTTAATCATACTTTTGTCACCGACAACCATATTATGGTTAAATTTGTCCTCCATCAAGAAGCCACAACCATATTATGGTTGCCGCCAAACATGTTTTGGTTAATAATAACTAAAATATGCCTAACACTTATAATAACATGGTTGGTTTTCAATCATAGCATGTTGCTCTTGGTAAACAGGAAAAGACTATTGTTAATTTAAAAACAAATTATTGTCATATTTAACCAAAACATGTTTAAAGACAACCATAATATGGTTGTTGCTTCTTGATGGCGGACCAATTTAGCAATAATATGGTTGTCGGTGACAATAATATGGTTGAATTAAACATAATATGTTTAAAAATGTTCTTTAAAAATAGTTTTGTTGGAGCTGTCCATTTTTAAAATGTTTTTTCTCTGCGTGTGGATAATGACAATTCCCGTGATGTAATATCTAAAGGCAGTACCTCGGGGAATATACGGGGTGGCGCATATGTATCGTTATGATTTGTGTAACTAATAACTTATATCGGGTGATTCATCGTAAGGCTTGCTTTATAATGTAAAATAAAACACATAAATTTGAACGTGAACTTAAAATTTTATTTTCGGTTAATAGAACAATTTATGGCATTTACTGTTTGAAAATGATATTATATAATTGTTGGCGATGACTACGTCTGAGGTGGTCCATTCGGAAGGTCCAATTTTGGGCGACTCGTTCGAGCATAGCGACTGGAATCGCGCGAATAACACGATTATTGTTGACTTCCAAAGCGTCAATCGTAGCTGGCTTATTCCTGAAGACTTATTCACGCGCTGTTTGTCTCGTAACGCCGTCTTGTTGAAACCAGAGCTCACCGAGACCATGCGCTTGTATTTCAGGAAGCAAATAGTCCGTTAACATGGCGCGATAACGTTAACCATTGACGGGAACATTCTGCTTTTCTTCATTTTTGAAGAAATATGGACCAATGATTCCACCAGCCCATTAACCACACCATACCGTTGTTTTTAATGGATGTAATGGTAGCTCTTGGCACTCTTCGGATTGCTCATCACCTCAAATACGCCAATTTTCACAATCACTAAACAAAATTTCACGATAAAACACAGCTGATTTGCGTAATACAGCTGAACATTTTGAAGATGCTGTTTTGGTCTGAGTCTTTCCATGATGACTTGCCAAACGATACTAAACTAAAATTACAAAGCATTTCGATATGAGTCCACGTGATCTGTAAAAAGCATATTAAAAATCAATCCTAACGATAATTACCCTTCAGTTTATAAATATATTCACAATATGCTTTGAAGATATCTCATAAATGGTGCCCATTAGTTGCTTCGACCTGACGTGCCCTCTCCAGAGCATTTTCCATAATTTTTCTTAGAAGTTCAGGTCGCAGTGCCCTCACTTATTCTCGGATATTCCCCTTCAGCTTTTGGATGTTTCTCGGCTTATTGGCATACACCTTACCCTTTAGGAAACCCTAAAGAATCGGGAGCCGTAAAGACGGCTAGTTAGAATCAGAAAAACGTTAGTATTCTATCGCCAAATATTCGAGCTGGAGAGCCAAAGATGGACGAACTGTGGCTCCATTTTGTTGGAACTACAATTCTGGATTGTTCTATACCCCGGGCCTTAAAAAATGTTCTATCATTGCCCTGTATAGAATGCCATTCACATTAAAAGCCAATTGTTTGCCGTTTTCGGAAAAATATGTCAATCTAAGTTGCATTTGATGTTGCAAAATTATTCTTGGATTTTGGGTGACCCATATTCTGCAATATTGCTTATACACATGACCATTGAGGTGAAAATTGGCTTCATCGCTAATTATTCGATCTAAATAAAGTTTAACAACGTTGGTTTCTTGTTCTGTGCTGGGTCTTTCCATAATAAATATCCCAAATTATTCAAGTTCATTCTAAAAAAAAAAATTAAAAAAAGGGAAATCCAAAAATTTATTTCCTTCTTACTTACTTACGCGCCACCCTGTAGTTGACGATGGGAAGGCGGCTTAGTTAAACCTAGTCGAATATCATGTAATGAATTCATATCTTTTGAACATTCCGCACCATTATTTTGGAATGAAAAAAGTAGTTAATTATCTGGGTCATTTATAAACCGATATTGTTAATTTTCACTACCAGCATTCTACTAAGTTTACATAAGACGAAAGTGAAAAATAAAGTTCGCAGATTATAAGGAGACTTAAAAAAGTTAAGGTTTATGTGTAAAAATGGGAGATACATGGGTAAAAATTAAAAGCAATAATTTTTTGCTCATATCTCACCTAATTGGGGACCGATCTGGCTAAATTGCAATAGCAACCTATTCTGGACTTTATGTGATATAAATAATAAACAACCTAGGCCCTATCATATTTGGGTTCCACGGAAAACCCATTTCAACATATTTATGGACAGGCAGTTAGATCGAATGATTATGCTTTAGAGGTTCAGTGATCAATATTGTTGAAATTACAAGCGAAATGACGAACTTACACTCTTTCCAACTGTTGTGTAGGGTTTAAAAACAAGATATAGTCAAAATAAAGTGTAAAGTGTAGAAAATAGTACAAAATATAAACAAGTGTACTGTTTAAAGCTATAGTAAAGTAATTATGTATAAATTTTGTATATTATGACTATTTAGTTCATTTTAGAAAATATCTTAATATTTCATGCAAATCGTAAAAACATTCTTAAATATTTTTGAAATTCAAATTTTTTGTCGCCACAAAAAAAAAACTCCAAACAGTCTTATCACTTATTTTAAATTATTTATTTGTAAATATTAAATTTAAAGGTTATTGTTTTGTCCTTGTTTTATTTCTCAATTACTCATCAGCACAAAGACCTAAAATATTTTTTCATTTTACAAAGTCAATAACTTTGATTAAACAAATACCATTAAGCAAGCGACATTAACAACAAATGTTCTTTAAAGATTTTTAGATCCCAAAATACTAAAATGATTTTAAATACTCGTAATTAAGAACTTTTACAATTCTCATGAAGTTTTTAAGCTAAAAAGAGAAAAGCAATTTTTTCAAACAAATAAATTCAAAATATGAAATTTGTTTGCTTAAAAATTTAAATTTGCGAATCGTGTTTAAAAGAAATATATTAAACGCAACTGTGAATAATGAATGCGTAATATTTTTTTATTAGAAAAATGTACATATACGTATTATGGCTATATGCATGTTCATGTATGTCGCATACGCATAATGTGTTTTTATGCACATTTTCTTTCAAAATGGACTTCCGAACTTTGACAGTTCAACAACACGTGCAAATGATAAAATTTTTTACTGACTAATTTTTGTCGAAAAATCATTTAAAGCGATGAGACTCATTTCTGGTTGACTGGGTTATTCAACAAACAAAATTGTCCAATTTGGGACGATACCAATCCACATGAGAACCAAAAATGTATAATGCATCCTAATGCAGCGTTACTGTTTGGTGTCGAAGTCATCGTTTTCAAAGATATATGGACCATCTTTGAAAACGACGTTGGCAAGGCCATCACTATACATGGCGAGCGCTTCAATGAAGACCAACTTAATTTGCCTAAATAGTGATTGGCGATTTGAGGGCATGGTCATCTTACTTAGATGTGATGTGAGCTAGCTACCAAGATCGTGCGATTTGACCCCTTTAGAAGTTTTTGCGTGGCTTTCGCAGGTCTATGCAAAAAAACTACGAACTACAGTGGCCCTAAAATCCAATATAACCCATGCCATCGTAGGGATGGGCATATTGAAAAAATATATCGATATATATCGTATCGATATTTTTTAAGAGTATCGATATATATTAATTAAAAATATCGATATATCGATGTATCGAACGTAGAGTTTTTTTTTCCCGCACTTTTTGGATTCCCGGAAAAGCGGGAAATAAATATCAAATTCCCGGGTTCCCGGGATTCCCGCCCAAAATTTGTTCTTTATTTATTTACTTATTTCTCCAATGCAACTAATATTTCGTACTGGCTATTACGCTTAAAATAATAAAATCTAGTATCTATTATATAAAAAACACGTAAAAAATTTAAGATTAAAGTAATTCTAAGACACTTACACCCGTTTTCACAACTTAACGATAGCTAAAGGTAAGATTTTATCGGCGGTATAAAAAGGTGTTTCCTTATAAAAACTTTACTTTAACCTATCAGGTAGGATGAACCTTTCTTAAACTAATCGCTCACTTTAGGTTAAAGTAAAGTTGGAATAATGGAACACTTGTTATACGGCCGATAAAATCCTACCTTTAGCTATCGGTAAGTCGTGAAAACGGGCCTTAAGAGGTTATATTGGTGCCAATAGGATCATAGAAATCAATATACGTATATACATTGTCAAATTCAGAGCTCATTTGCATAATTAGAATTGAAGTCTTAGGCCCGTTTTCACGACTTACCGATAGCTAAAGGTAGGATTTTATCGGCCGTATAACAAGTGTTCCACTATTCCAACTTTACTTTAACCTAAAGTGAGCGATTAGTTAAAGAAAGGTTCATACTACCTGATAGGTTAAAGTAGAGTTTTAATAAGGGAACACTTTTTATACCGCCGACAAAATCATACATTTAACTATCGGTAAGTCGTGAAAACGGCGGTTAGTGGAATAACATTTCTGAAAGGGCGATTAGGAACTAAAAGCACAACATTACGAAATAGGAATTCTGAAACAATTTTACCGTTTAACAAATTCAGCAGGAAGGAGAAATGTTATTTACTACATATACTTAATAACATATTTTTTACAATGTTATAACCCTTAATCAGCAGTGGTGTATGTAGGTATACTAAGTTTGTCATTCCATGTGAATCCTATTTTTAATATTATTGTGAATCCTTCATTAATTCTAAGCCGATTTAGTCATATGGGTGTAAAATTGTTTCTAGATCTTCTAGGCTGTTTGGGAGTGAATTCCAGTAGAATCGCTTTAGTAGGGAAAGAGTTATGCACCCAAATGTGGAACTACCTCCCTAAAAACTCCACAAAAACTAACATAAATTTGTGGCGAAATGCACCTTTTGTCATTAAATATCCACAAATTCGTTTTATAAGGCACCAAATTTCGTGAATGTCGGTCCATAATTTACCTACGGCTCCTTGTTTAGACCAATTTTGTAAATCATGTGAGTATGGCTAAAAGCGTAACGAATACTGCTTTTGTGGTGCAATTTAGCATATTCTACTTTCATAAGACTCAAAATTACTTGAAATGCCGCATATAAAGCACAATATTATTTCTAAAGCACTTTTTTTTGTCGGTTTCAAATATCTCCCATACCACCGCATCAAATTTAATGAATGATATCTCATTTTAAAGCTTATTTCTAACACTAATGGCGAAAAATAATAAGAAATTGAAAAATTAATATTTTCATTGATAAAAATTATATTTTATATAGAACTGCATGATAATACTGTTGTCATTATGATTATATGTTTTTGCTCAAGTGTGGTAATACAGGGTCTCTTAATAGTAATGCAGTTCTACATAATATAGTATGTATTAAAATCCATTCTGGCAATACCGCTATTTAAACATATGTATGTATGTATGTAAATATGTATGATATATATTATGATTTCTAATATTTTTATACTTTTAACAAAATGTATTGAAGTTACTAAAATTTCTATTAATTATTTTCATTTTATGTTACAAAAATGACAACTAACGGTGTGAAATATTCGCACGGGTCATCTAGTCTAGGAAAACACTATACTACGCCCTTAGCCGCAAAACCTTATAATATTATTGTAAAATTTACACTTCAGTATGCTAAGACAAGAAATAAAATTTCGTGAAGATAGCCCTATAACTATCATAGGCTCTCTATAAAGCCCATTCTTAAAAATGAGCTTAATACGCCTCAAACTGTAGTAAATTTAAATAATGTGGTGAAATTAAGTTGGATCAAACTACTAAAGACACTAGTCCTACATAGATTTACTAAAGTTTTAAAAAAAGATTTTCTTCAAAATTTCCCGGGATTCCCGCAACTTATTCCCGGGAAAGCGGGAATTGAAAACAATTGAAAATCCCGGGAATTCCCGGGACGGGAAATCCCGGGAACAAACTCTAATCGAACGTATTAAGGTGATTAAGGTATTACAAAATTTAAAAACTTAATATACCTATGTCAATACATATTTACATATGCACAAACATATTACATGTAATTCCATTCTAAATTTTTATTGTTTCTTTTAATTTCAAATTTACTGCCTGTCCCTCGATTTCAAACGAAATTTTCATTCGCTTAACTTTGATTTATAACAAAACACAATTTTAAAATTTTTGAGGTAAGTTATGCGAACAAAGTTTTCGTTTGAAATCGAGGGACCGGCAGTTAATTCTACAATAAAAAAAAAATTAAAGAAAAGTAAAGAATACGAAAAAAGTTTTTATTTATTCGCCGTATGAAATCTAAAAAAATTAATTGGGATTGTATAATGCCGGACTATATACTGCCGGTAAACGAAACTTGCGACACATACTTTACAAGTAATCTGTGCAATATTTTATTTTTAATATGTAAGAACTTACTCATATAAAAAAAAAAATTTTTTTTTACATTCCAACTTTCATGGGTCTATTGCTTCTAATACGCGATAATTAATGCATAATTCTAGGAACACTTTGCAGAATATTTTTTACGCGCTTATATTTTTGTTGTCATCTCTTAAAAACCCGATACAAAACTGAACTCTGTAATCTATGAAAAAGTACAATGGAAAAGCGCTTTTATAATAAGATATTAGTAAAAAAAACATACGATGCAATTCTTAAAAAAAAACAGTATTGTAAGCAGTTGAGCAACGGTTAAAATATTGAATTTTATTAGAAATAGATCTTAAAAATATCGAATTCGATAGTCGTAGATAAATATCGATGTATCGATATATCGGTATTTTTAATATCGGCGATATATATCGATTATAATTTTTTTTTGATATATCGATATTTATTGCCCATCCCTATGCCATCGGCTGATCTTTGCGTGATTTATGCTTCAGAGTCATGGAAAATTTTCCATTTTGTATTGAAAAAAATATTAAAAAATTCAAAATTTATTGAAATTTTTGTTTATTTTTCTATCCTTTTATTTTATTATCAAATATTCAATTTGAAAACACAAAAATAATTTCATTTAATATTTTTAAATTTCTTTTTCTATAAAAGTACGGTCGTAACCGGCGTATAATATAGAATAAGATCTATTTCGACGTATGACGTAGATACGCGTTTACGTTTGTGCAAGATATTGTAGGCCTTTGTATAAAATATTATAATTTGACAACGTATCCTACATACGTCGTACGCTACTACGTTCATACGGTGCAGCTGTGTTCCTAAGGTAATGAAAAAAAATCGATGATATCTCACATAATCTTTGTTTTATTTAAATTTAAAGATAGGAAGCGCTTAATAATAGACCATTTTTATAGCAAACGGGTACACAGGAAAAAATTAATTTCAGATTTAGTAAAGGAATTATAAGTGAATCAAACACAAATTTGTTTAAAACAGGACCTAGCAAGCATTGTAAATTCAAACACAAATATTTGTAAAAATTTAACTGAAAAAAATTTTTTTTTTCAATTAAAATATTGGGGGAATTCCAAACGTCATTTGCAATACAACGGAAAAAGTCATGCATTCCTTAACGCAACCATTGACTGTATCACACGTCCCAAAATGTATAATAACAGTTACTGATGCGCAAACCAAAAGGTAAACTGTGCATCAATAATATCGACGATGCTTTGTTGACATTTTTTTTACAGAATAAAAAAACCAGTACGTTACTTTGTATCGAAACAAACCGCATCACTGCAATGTGTTTTGATATTTTGGAACTCGCCCAAAATGATTATTAAATTTTGACGTTAATTTCTAACAAACTTGTTGTTGCATCCAAGGCGAATTCATTCCAGGTAATCTCGGTAGTACAACAAGTACAACTCGTACAAAAACTACAAGCAATTTGTTTTTGTAAAATCATTGTACAATGTCAAAAACCGAAACAAATCAAAACAGAAACAAAGATAATAAACAAAATTTTGACATCCAACAATTATAAAGCTAAGGAAAACAAGTTATCAGCAGGGCTTTTAGGATCACCTGTAATGAATTCGCCTTGGTTGCATCTATACATAAGTTATTTATTAATATTTGTATTAAAAATAAAAAAAGGAAATTTAAAATTTTTTCCCTTTCCATCCATATTTTTTACATACTTTTTTGCTTTATTAACCCCACGAAGGCGCGAAAACGACCTTACTCAGCAGCATTGTAAATAAAGAGGAGCAGAGAGTTTCAGGACACCACCCACATGTATTTTTATTTGGGAACAATTCTTATCTACATACCAGGGGAAAATGGCTTTTATTATTGTACCAATTATGAAAACAAAATGTACTTTTTAGACCATGACGGAACCATTTTTTATTATTTATTAAAAACACAATAAAACAAAAATTAGCATAAAAATTCACAAGTTCAATAAATATTATATACACACTGATAGAAAATGTGTCATAACGCTGATGCATTTTGACATCAGTACTATGACAAGTGTCTTCGTTTTCGACCCCATGACACTTTACATCACTGTGATGTCAGCCTTAACATCACTTGGCCAAATTGTGATCAGGGTCAAAAATTTAAATTATGTCATCAATGGGATGACACATCCGAATCACAGAATTGACGAATCGGAGTCGGTTTTATAAACCATACCATCAGTGCGATGACAAACTGTCATTAAATTGAGTCATTGTAATTTACCTTACGTCAAATTGAGAGAATATCATTATTTACTTACCCGTTACACATGTTTGTTTCACTTTTGTTGAATTCCGCTCTTTGTTAACAGAAGAACTATCAATTATAAGACACCAGCAGCATGCCCGATATGGTTTTCGTAATAATTCTAATTTAAAAATTTGATGTATTAATTAAATTTATTTAATAAATAATTTAAAAAAAAATAGAACATGGGAATTATTGCTTCTAATTTGAGTTTTTTAACATGTAAAAAATGTTTATAATAATTCTGACATGATACATTATGATGACAGTTTGTCATTGCGATGATGAGAGTTTGTCATCACACTGATGACATGAAATATTATGTCTTCGCACTGATGACAGTAAGTCTGTATTGATGTCAAAATACATCAGCGTTATGACGCCTTTTCTATGAGTGTACACAAAATGTGGCGTCGAATTGATGTCATAGCGTAAATGACGCATAAAATATGACAACATTTTAGGATGACGTTCGTCATTGGATTGATGACACTTTTTGTCTCATTGATGCCATTTGTAATAACATTGATGTCACAATTCTGATGTTAGAGCATCATCAATATGAAGATACATTTTTCTATGAGTGTACATACATAAATTTACATACATTAGTCATTTCAGTTCTTGTGATCACTTACATATCGAGCCTTTGCTGCAATAGAGTCATAACTCAAATTTGAATTTTGTAGCATTCTTCTCTCTAGAGTCGAGTATACAGGATATTTGTATGAAATTTTTACACAATACGAAGAAAGATATGGCGATCAACTCCACATTATTAGCTAGGACGCGGCCTTATATACCTCTGGGAATTAAATAATTAAATACATTAGCTCAAAACTCAGGTTTTTTGAGTTATGACTCTATTGCAGCAAAGGCTCGATATTAAAAAAATTAATAAAATAATTTTATATTATAAATTCTCTGTTATTTTGAAATTAAAGCAATGCTAAACGTTGCAACTAAAACACAAAAGCTGAGCATTAAAAAGAAGAAAAAACGGACAAAAATTAAAGAGCACATAATTATTGTTGCCACAAAGCGAAACGTTTGGATTTTCAAATTGTACCAAGTAAGCCGCGGTAGTACCACGGTGCCAACAAGGTCCGAAATGTACCAAAAAAGTACACTTGTACCATGATTTCCATCCGTGCTACAGACGTAGAAAAGTTCTCTCATCTATTTTCTTCCTGTTTCAATCACTCACTTTTGCTGCATTTCCTATCTTGGGCTACAGAAGAACTCTCAATATTTGGTTTTCGTCATCATTCAAATTTAAAAATTATATATATTTAACTAAACAATTTTAACAAATAGAATTCGGCAATTTTCCTTTTTTCTGTGTGAATTATATCATGTTTTATTCATTTAACAAAAAATGTTGCCATAGCACAAAAGTTTTCGCTTTTTATTAAATATTTAAATAGAAGACATCTGAAAATGAAAAAATGCATAAAAACCCAATTTGTCAAATTTTAACCAACCAAAAGTTTATTTTTTTTTTCTTAAACTGTATAGTATAGAACTTCCTTCTCTTTGAAGTTAATATCGTACTTATCGCTTGTTCAATTATTAGTTTGGTATCTAAAATAGTCGAAATTGCTTGGGTATAATTTAATGGCCTACATGTTAAATATTTCATGTGGTTTTTAAACCGGAGGCCAATCATTCCGGCAATTTTTTAGAACTTCGCAATGGTGAGGATTTTTTTTTTGTTTTCATATAATTTGAAAATGAAATTACCCATTTGTTTTACGCTATGAAATTATGTTTTTTAATTTTTTAGCCCCCATTCTCATAAAAAATAGTTTAGGTTTATAGCAGGGTTATGAAACGAATTTTCTATGAAAATTTGTTTAAATGAAAATTTGTTTAATAAACCTTTTATTAATCAAAAATAATGTTTTTGGAATATGGGGGTAAATATTTAGTATAGTTTAATATAACTTAGAGCAGAAAGAGCCAGCAGGATAGTTGGTAGTGAGCTAGTCTATCAGGGTGCGGGTTGCGGGTTCGTTTCCCGCCAAAGACTCTGGTCTGTTTCAAGTCAACAGGCTGAAGGTTTACGTTATTATTTTCCAGTAGTTAGAATCTAGTAGTTTGTAATAGTTTTTATAACATATTGCACTTAATCAACAAGAGGGTATGACTCAGAATTTCAAAATTCTCAGTAGAATCCAAACCTTTTTTAATCTAACATTGAAGGCATATTAAAAACAATTTTAAAACCAACCGTTTCACTACCAAAAAGTAGACAAAATACCACGATATTTTTAGAGCGGATAGATATGAGTATAACGTGTCGAAAAATGGAAAAAATAAAAATGTTGAGATAATACCCTCTTGTTGATTAAGTGCGATATAATGAATAGATTTAAAAATAATATATATTATTTACGAATTTAATTAACATTTTTCCCTTCTTTTTCTTTTTAGGTAAGTGCCTCAATTATGTCTTTATAACTAATTTTTAAATTAAAAAAACTACCATTATTGTAAGTAAAATATAGTCTTCTTCATCAAAATTGTTTTGTACTTTAATATTTTTTTTAAAGATTTATTATATTATTGCCTTTTTTAATGAAATTTTAAAATAATTTTTAACAAATTTAGTATAACATTAATTTTATTTACATTGAGTTTTTCTGCTTGGCCCAGAATGTTGAAAATACAATTACTTTCGTACTTTTTCATAGAAAATTCGTTTTATAAAACTCTTATAAACAGGTTTACTTTTTTATGAATAAGGCCATAAAGCTTTTAGCATTGCCATATGAATTGACAATTGTTTAAGGTATCAGCATGGCCGTTTAAAATAAACATAAAAAAACCCGTTCGGAGTTTCGAATTTGGATTAGGAATTTTGAGCCAAAAATTTGGCAAAAAAGAAAGTGAAAATCATGGTAATTTTTTGAAATTTTTAAGCACTAGATGCAGTTTTTTCGAATCAGTTTTTTTTAAACTTTTTTGTACTTATTCCATACCTACATTAATGTTGAAGACAGGAAAACAAAATTGCAATCGGTTAGCATTTTCTTTTGAAAATGCTCAAAATCGAGTTTCAGTCAAAATTATAATGGCTATAAAATATAAATAAATCCCAGCTAAGCCGGAAAAATCCCAACGGGTTTTTGCTAGTTTCAATAACTACTATCAGAAACCGAAATCGAAATGGAGTGCACAATTGACGACCTTGAAAATGTTGCACTGTGTAATGAGAAGACCACAATCAAGTTAAAATTTAGCTAGGGTCTTAAAAATGGCAGCAATCGTTTTGTATTTACCTTTTGTGGATCTTCAATAAAATACCATTACATTTTGCTTGTGTATCTAAATTGGCAAAAAAGTGTTATTCATTTGGTGTCCTCCCGAAATTTGGCTTTTGATACAAGGCGTATGTAAGGAAAGCTATAGGGTCTGACTTCGGAATGAATACTTTTCTTTCCGATATTTTGTTTAACATTAAAATTTAAAAAAATTAGCCTCTTATAAACGTCCACTCAGAATGCAACTTTTGTAATTTACCATCCATTTAAAATTTTGCCGGTTATTCTTATTTTCTTATTCTTAATAAAGAGCAAAAATTCAAAAATTTCAGGACTATGTGTAGTTTCCCGTTCTGAAGGCACATATTTTTATTTTTATGATTTTTATTTAAAAACCCTACACAGAAAAAATACGACAAATCAATTGACATATTAAATACCATATTCATCAATACAATTAATTTTTTAATTGAAAAGGCCCCAACAACAGAATTTGTTAATATAAAAAATACTTTTGTTAATCAAAATTGTTAATATTCAACAAATATTTTTAACAATGAGTTTGTAACACAATAAAATATTTGCTAACAATCAATTATTGTCTCTTATTACGAGCTTGTCATATTAACAAAATATTTTGTTGCTGTGTTATTTTTTGCCTGTTCGAATAAGAAAATGCATTTAAAATATTATTTTAATTAAGTTCTTATTTAAAGATAATAAAAGTTGTATAACACATAACTTATTACAGATATGGAACTGCATGCACTTGAAGGTTCTGACACCCACATACACTATTATCAACAAAAATTTGAAAAGTAGATTGAAGCAAACCCCGCTGAAATCTCTTTACGAATCATAGAATGAATTTTTATATTGCTTACCGCAAAGTTTGTTCCTTTAGTGATTTAATCCGAAAAATATTTAATATTTTCATATGTTTTCATAAAAAAATTTGTTAATATAACAATTTAGCTGTTATTTTTTTCTGTGTACCGACAAAACCCTTTCGTAGTATTTTATGATATTGTTGTGGTTAATATTTTTATGATAAACTTGACCGCAATAAGTGAGGCCTATTTGTTTCTAATAAATATTTAATTAGAATAATAATAATTACATGTTTATGATTTTGAGGACTTGTGAACTTGTGGTTTTACTTTTTATATATCGAACTTGTTCAACAATAGTGTATTAACCCAAAATTTTTATTTTTTCACTTTTTGGGAAAAATCGACATGTAATATTCATATCTAACCACTGTAAAAATGTCAATTTTGTCTTCTTTTTGGTAATAAACGGTTGGCTTAAAAATTATTTTTCATCTGCTTTTGTGTGTTTTGCTTATACTAAAAATTTCGAGTTAATACAGAATTGTTGAAAAAGTGCGATATATAAAAATAAATATATCAATACACGTAGAAAAAAAACATGGTTAAAGTATGGTTAAAAAACATATTTTGTTTCTTGCATTGGCGACAAACAAACTATAGTTGTTTTTAACATTATTATTGTCACG
Organism: Pollenia amentaria; assembly: GCA_943735925.1. Taxonomy (NCBI): domain Eukaryota; kingdom Metazoa; phylum Arthropoda; class Insecta; order Diptera; family Polleniidae; genus Pollenia; species Pollenia amentaria. The sequence continues at coordinate 216,551,035 of OX031007.1, read as the reverse complement.
AGTAATAAAATGTTATTTATATTCAACCCTTAACCCCCTTATGCGAAAAAAAGTTAAAGTTCACATTAGTTAACCAACACATTAAGCCCAGCAAAAGTGAATATGGTTTTATGTGTTGGTTAGCTAATGTGAACTTTAACTTTTTTTGCATAAGGGGGTAAATGTTTATCTCTCTTCAAACTTCAAATATATTTGCATTTAACAATATAAAGTTTATATATAATTTATAATAAAATGAAACAATAATATAATATTTTTAAACATTGAATTTTAAAAATAGTAGGTTTCGACTCTGCTGTAGTTGAATGCTTAGTTTGCTTAAAATTCTCACATTCTTTTATTATTGTAAATTTAAAGATAAACATTTTACGTAGTAGTACAAATCAGTTAACTCGAAAGAATTTTTATAATAACATTATTTATAACAGAAATAAAACTAGTAAGAATTCTATATAAGGCTATGTTGATTCTTAAATACCCTTCACCACGGTGCGATAAAAACAGAAAGTTATATAAATACCGTTCTTTAGAATTAAATAAATCTATTTTATGCCACGCATACTTCTTTACTACAGCCCATATTTTGTCGGATGTTGTCTATTGATAACCAAAATACCTGTACCTAATTTAGAATCTTTGGCTCTTGCCGTTCTCCAGATATACATACATAAAAACAACAACAAGGGATTTATGGCAAAAATTAAAGGCAGTCTTGTTTTTTTTTTGCTTATATCTCAGCCATTTGTGGACGGCTCGGGCTGAATTTCAATATTCACTGTATCACTGTTTGTGACATAAATATAAAAACCTAGTCCCCATTTATCTGGGGTCTTTGAAAAAAACCATTGCAACGGACACACGGACAGAAGGTCAGGCAGAAATCGTTAAATCAACTTCGCTACTCATAAGGACCCAGAATATATATTTATGTGGTCTTAGAGTGGCTTTAGAGATGAAATATACTGATTGTATTAATACATGTCCTAAAAAAAAACCTGGAAAAGGACATGCCTTAATACAATCCGTATATTTCATCTCTAAAGCGCCCAACGGAACTGTGAGAATCAAATGCCATCTCGATTTTTAATTTTGTAACGAACGAGTTTTGCATCTCACCTACTCATATATACAAGGGTATTCATTTAATCGGGCTTTTGATTTTATCGGTTAATCGCTCGATAAATAAACCGAGGTTTTGACTTAATCAGTTAATTTTGTAATTGATCGGTTAACCGATTAATAAAAATTTCTTTTATAAATTGAGTAATTTCAATAAATAAAAATGCATAAATTTTTTATTATTTGGAGTTTATTCGTAAAAAAAAAACACAATAGCATAACAAACAACAATTCTTGAACTAAAACGAGCAAACAAAAACATAATTCATAAATATGTATGTAATACATATTTTTTAATTAATACATAAATACTATATATTCAGGTATGTGATAAAAATCGATCGATTTCAAAACGAACGTTTTTAAAAGGTGTGATGAATTTCGAGCGATTTTAAAATCCATTTCTGACTTATAGTCTTAAATTTTTGTTCAGAATACACTTCAGTGAACATATATAAAATACAATTTGAATGAATAAGACAGAAAATGAAAGGAATATGTATTAAAAATCCATTTTAAAAGATACTGAAATCGATATTTTCAGTTTCAAATCGTTTCGTTTTTAAAATCGATTTCTTTCACATACTTGATTAACTAAAAAATAAACTGTGAGATAATTTTATGAGTTATTTGAAATAATAATAAATAATAAATAAATTATTTCAATAGTTTAAGGAGAGCTTATACAATAATCTTATAAACCAACAATTTGGTTTAAATGTTTAGGAATATAGCGATTCTTTTCTTTAGTTTTAATAAAACTTTACTTGAAAAAAACTCTTTCACTTATCGTAAATGTTTGAGAAATCGAAAGCAACCCATAGTACAGAATATCGGGATTTCTCTAAACGTATAAAATCTTCCATTATGCCATTACAGTCCGGTTTTAATTTTTAAAATTTTAACACTTCTAATTGTTTCCGTTAATTCTGTTAAAAGATTGATGTGATCACATATGAGAAGAAACAATATCTAATCACATACATATATAGAGTACGTAAAACAAAAAGCTGTTGACAGCAAATACTTATTTAAAATGAAGATCACTGAATAGCTTCTAGAAATCACATTGAAAATATGACTGAAATAAATAACCATAAAATGATTGATATAGAGCATTATATGGTTAATTTGACCATATTGTGGTTAATTTGTAATACATTATGGCTAATTTTGGAAACTATGCTTAATTTCCACAAAATCATGGTTAATTTTTTATTTAACCACAATATGGTTATCCACAAACAGCATTGCTAAAATCTAGACAATTGTCGTATTCACAAAACCTCGTGTATCGTTGTATAAATTGTATGTTGTATTAAAATACATAGTTCACTATTGGTTTTTTATACGACATAAAATCGACACAACGATACAAGGGGTTTTGTGAATACGGCAAATGCAGTTGACGTTAGAATATTAACAATTTTTTGCTTATAAAGGACTGCTTAGGAGAAGTTGAAACTATTTGAGAATTTACAGACGAACATTGCTAAATCACATAAAAATTACCCAAGAATGCAGAATTCATATACATCTTGTGCCATTATGGAAAAAGCAGCTTTTGTTAAATAACGTAGTAGTTTCGAGATTTCCTCAGTTTTGTTGAAGATTTATTCGAAGATATTTTTTGCCTTATGTCTTATTTTCTTATCATATTTGTCAACTTCGATAGAGGCTAAATGTTAAATGTTAGTGTAAAAAATTTTTTTTTTTGTTTTGTATATATGGGCATTTCCTCCGAATGGTCAACCAGGATGGAAAACCAAAATGTTGAGAATCATTGTGTTTTATTGTTTATAATTCTAAAAAAGTTTTTGTTTTTATAATAGAATGGTATATATGCTATTCTATGATATCTCATCTGTTTTACTTGAGGAAATTGGGCTTGAAACTGGAAAATTTAATATTTCCTTTTTAAGCTACTTCTAAAGACATTTTTATATTTAATTATTTTACATGCAAAAAAATTTGTTATGTTTGCACTCGTTCTTTAAAATCTCTCTCAATTAAGAAGATAAAAGTGTAAGTTAAACAAAAAAAATTCGATTAACGGTTAAAACATATGGAAAAATCGAACGTTCGCGACCGGTACTTAAGCCAACTAAACAAAAACCAATAGAGATATTTTATTGTATAAATACTGGATAGAGACCTTCATTAATACACTTTTAAAAAAAATTAATCACTTTTGAATGTTCCGCTCCATTACGTAGATTTTTATATTTCACTACTGTTAGCCAAAGTTGACTTCTATTTTGCGTACGTTCGTTACCACATGTTTATAACTATCATTATGAAAACTTAAACTCGATGAAATCCATCTTTTGCACTAAACATAGAGCAACCAAAATACTATCGAATGACAAAAAAAAAAATGCTAGGAAAAAGTTTTATTTTCCATATTATTTGTACATCAAAAGCGTACGAACGTACGTTCGTGACCCCAGGAAATGCCCATATATTTATATATACATATTATTTTTATTAATTCTTAGCAAAATATAGCTTATATAAGAAAGTGATTTTTATCGTTAGTCGTTTAGCTGAGCGGCTTAAAATCGGAACTGGCTTAAATATTTTTTATAACACGAACATTTTAGGAAAATATTATTTTTTTCTTATTTTATTTGACTTTGCTAATTTGTATCTGGGTTAATTTATACAAAAGAACATGACAAATTTGAAAAGTTGGTATGGATCATGGTCCAATTAGTAGGTCTGCGCGAAACCCCTGCCATTTTTTTGCAGAGTTGTGTTTTATTATACTTAAAAGATTATTAATTAAAAAAAGACAGATTTGCAAATAATGGTGGCTATTCTTGAAAACGCGTCGAAGAAGTGAACATTTACATGAAAACAGTTTTAAATCCGCAGTAAAAATTTTTAAATATTTTGTCAAGAACTACGATCTCAATTTACATGATTTATTGTATTTTGTGAACGCGAACGCAATTTTGTAAAATGCATTAAAGTTCTGTAAAAATTATTAAAAACTTTTGGTTTCTTGAACGCACCTAATATATGCCATACACGTTAAAAAATATATGTATGTACATATGAAAACTCCACAGGTCCATAACTCGAAAAATTGTACAATGAAAAAATTAAAACGATAACAAGATAGACGGCTATATTTGGCTGTGCCGAATCTTTGATACCGGTTAAGACCTTTATTAAGTTATTGACCAACAGCCAGAAACTTTTAGGCTTTCTTTATAGAAATTTGAACTAACTATCATTATGAAAACTTAAATTCTATGAAATCCATCTTGCACTAAACATAGAGCTACAAAAATGCTATCGAATCGCAAAAAAATGCTAGGAAAAGTTTTGTTTTCTATATTATTTTTCCATCAAAAGCGTATGAACCGTACGTTCGTGACCCCAGGAAATGCCCATATACTACCTCTTATAAATATACTACTACTTGTAATAACACATTTTTGTCTCATGTCGACTTAAGCTACTTTTCCATATGACCACATACATTATGGGCCTTAAGATGAATATTTGTGGTGGTGGAGGTTATATAAAAACAAATGATATGGAATCAATGACTAATTTAGTATGCTTATAAATTTTTTTTTAATAATATTCCCAACGGCATAAAGGGGATTTAGACAGTAAAATACAAATCGTTAGTATTTTGACGAAAATGCTTCCCTGATCTAATTATTGTTTAAAATTTTTCAAAAAAACAATAGCGGAATTCACCCGTGATAGTAAAGTCCCTTGTAGACCTTGTTAATCTTAAATTTTAATAAAAATACTAACATTTACAACACTGCAACAACAAAATGTATTAGACTAAAAAATACTACGCTGTGGTTGAAAAATCCCACAAAAAGCAGTAGTAAACAAAGTGTATGAATTTACCAGAATAAAACAGTTGAAGAAACTTTATCTGTCTCTTTCTCTCACTCAGCAAATTCATTTATTTACAGTGCATAGGAAAAAGACACTCACGCTTTGAAGTATAAAATCGTATTAAATATAACAGAGTTGTATACTTAATACAAAGGGTGAATACCGCTAATTACAACTTATCATGACCTGTGTGATCGTGTTAAAACTACCCTTTAGTTGGATGTATAAATTATAATATTTTTTTAATATGTACAACCAAAATTTCAATGTTTTAAATATTTAATAAATTTTTTTTCGGTAATTACTTTAATTAAACGTATAAGAAAATGAATACTTCTTCTTAGTACTTATTCTTTGTTTAATTTAACTAAGCTTTAGTTAGTCCATACGAAGAGTTTTTTTGGTTCATATATAAAAACCAACAACAAAATTAATATTAAATATTTTATCAATGTTTTTCTTTTCTTTGTAAAATAAATTATTAAACCACATTAATTATTTTGTGTTTTTTTCTGTAGAAAATCCATAAAAATAAAATTTTCTACATAAACAAAGGAATTAAATACGATTTAATGGTATTTTTCCTTTCAGCATTAGACATGCTGACACATACGCAAAACAATATGAAACAAGTAACTATTAGGGGTTCTGAAAGAAGAGATTTACAAATACAATTAAACATTATTTTCTAATTTAGTTAACCCAGCAATGGGTTAATTAAACCCTTTGTAGTGAAACAGGCCAAAGTCTCTGGCGGGAATCGAACCCGCTTTTTATTAAAAAAAAAAAAAAAAAGGTTTAATTTAATGTATGAATTCATACCTCAAATCGCTTCAAACCTGCTGACGGGATGCCTGATTTTTGTATGAAGTATTCCCGGTTTGGAGGACTATTTTCTGCTGACAATAAGCGCTTCTTTTATCATAATAAAAGATGCAAATAAAGCACTCCTTAAATGCTTTTTTAAGGGCTAACTATTTTAACATATTCATTAATGTTTTGCTTTTACTGGCTTAAATGCGTTTTTTCAAGCCTTTTCGTAAACCATAATATATTATTATTTTTTTTCGGTTTAAAATCTTCTTCGTTGTCAGCACTAAAATAGCAGCTTTTTTTGTATATTTTATTCGTTATCATTTACTGCTGTATAGGAGCTTTCTTATTCAAGCGCTCGATTATGCGCTTTATCTCTTAAGTGCTTCAAAAAAGACAAATTTTTTTTACTGGGTATGGTTACTGCAACTATATTATTATAACGGGCAACCATATTGCGGTTAAATCTGTTTTCCTTAATGATGGCAAAACCATACTATGATTGTCTCCGATCATATTATGATTAATAATAACATTATTATGTTTAACACAAATAATATTATGGATGTTTATCATGTTGCTCTTGAATAGAGTATAGAGTATATTAAAAAAAAACTGCTCACTCAGTTGAAGTTTTAAACTTCTGAAGTTCCAGTTTTCGGTATCGCGTTTGAGCTCTGCGGACAGTATTTGTCGAATTCGGCTGAATTGTTCGTACAAACTTTATCCGAAACATCAGAATAATAAATTTTATTAGTTTTCTAGAAAAATTGACAATCCTGGTCATGTTGTTACCCAATATTGCAAACGCTTTTTGTTATCACGCACGCTCACTCTCAATCACAATCTCATAATCACACACACTCACGAAACATTTTTTTAATTTTACGTGAAACATAAATTAGTTACATTTAAATATTTAAAATTTAAACAACAGTATAATATTTTTTTTTCATCTTTACGGTTTTAATAATTTTTTAAAAACGTATTTGCGACTGCGGGAGAAGTCAAGCACTCATATTTTATATTTCAATCACGGTCACTCTCTCATCCTGAATTAATATTTAAAGTAATAACAATCACGAGTCGTTTACGTTTAAAAATTCACTACTATAAAACATACCCCTTCTGAAAGTCATGTATACACGAATACATCTGGGACAATATTTGTTATTAACAACAGAATTTTGTGGTTATTGGAACAAAATTTCCCATAGGCCTAATATAGAATCCATGCCCGCAAGCCATTTTTTTCTCAAAACAATTTCATTTCAATATGGATTTCCGCATAAAATTCATTGCAAAAGAAATAGGTCCATACTTACCTGTATAGGGGTCTATAGACCCGCATGGCAGAGTACCATAAAAGAATCTCCTAAAATTCATCTAAACCGGAAACCCCTGCATAACTCAAAAATAATACCCAATACCACAACAACAAAAGCTTGTAAGTGTGGCAGACTGAGTACGAGTGAATGTTAATAGTAAATTTAAACAAATAAAATGACAAGAAAATACAATTTACTTTAAGTGAGTAGTTGTTGTAGAAAATGTAATAAAATGAAGAAAAAAACAATAAGAAACAACTAAAACATGGTCAATACCAGCCATATGCTCTCCACCAGGGAGCCAGACTAAATATATTCAACACAAACACTACAAGTACGACAATCTAAAGCTCCGAACGCCTTTTTAAGACAGAAAAAAATCAATAAAAAAGTAAATAAAATAAAAGAAACCATAGAGAGAAAAACCATAGAGTTAGAGAAAATAATTGAAAAATATATAAATTAAATCAAGTTTTTTCTTCTATATCTCTATTTTTAAATTGACTACCATATGGTGAAGCTTAACCTAGTGTTTCCAGTCCTTAAATGGGTTAAATAATGATTTATTTAATTTTTAGGTGATTAGTTTTTAAAGCAGGAATGGGAATGTAAGTAAATTCAAAAATAACTTTTTAAAAGGATATTTGGTAACCGATTTTTTTATTTCTTTTTTTTTTGTAAATATACGAATAGTTTCTACATAATTTCTTTTGTTCTCGTTTAATGCTTTCAATATGTAAGATAAAACGTAAATTTCGTATTCGTTGTCGCTGCCGTTGTAATCATGTTTAACTGAAACCTGGCATCATGTTGTAGTATCTAATAAAAGTCGCTCTCTAATAAATAACTGACAACTAGCAGTTGAAAATATTGTGTGGTGGTATGTAGGAAAAAATTATAAATAGCAAATAGCTATAAAACATATTTTAGTACGTAAATACTACCATTGTAAAGGCGTTAAAGTGGCAACACGAAAAGAAAAGCCAAATATAAAAAATGTTAGAAAAAGACACAAACCAAAAAAGTCCACGTAATTGTTCTATAATAGTCTGCTTTACAAACTGTTAATACGTCTGTCTATCTGCTAGTCTGTCTATCTGCTAGTCTGGCTTTCTGCATTCTTGTAAAAAGGGTGTTTTAAAATTAACACAAGAAATAAATGAAAAAAACATAATTTTTTGTCATGGAATAAGGCTTTATGGAGTAACCCGTTAATAACCCGCAATATAGCATTCATTTCGACAATTTTTTTTTACCGGATAACAATTGCTGTGCCTTCTAAAAGAAAAAGGGTTTTGTGTAACTGGCACAATACGCGCAAACGGATTGGTAGGCGCAAGCCTGAAAACAAAATTAGCTCGGCATGATATGGACTATGCATTAGACCAAGAACATAAAATTTCATTGGTTCGATGGCTGCAAATTATGATAATATGGAACTGATAAAAAAGTGGAATGAGATACGACAGAAAACTAAAAAAACGGGTCCCTGTGTCCCAAGTCAACCTTATTGCCAACTATAATAAGTATATGGGCGGCGTTGACTTACATGATAATGCTATAGCAAATTATCGGATTAAAATAAGAGGCAAGAATTGGTGGTGGTTTGGGTTACTTGCTTGGGCAGCGCCGGTGTTAATGCATGGAAATTGCATTGCATGATTATGAAAAAACAAACCAGAAGCCCATGAGTCAAATTGATTTTAAAAACTCAATAACAAAAACGCTGTTGCTACCCGCCGAATCAAACAACAACGAAATATCTTCGTCCGATGCAGAAAACGAAAGTGAAGAAGAGTTAATGAGCCGCCCAGTACCACTGGCCAATGTAAATGGTATGCTTCAGGCAGTATGCCAGAAGCATACTGCCTGTACCTGCACTAAATGCAGTATCAATTTCCATGTGGGAAATTGCTTCGAGACTTACCACAAAAATTTAAAATAACTTGTTTATTCAGCAAATTAAAATATTTAATAAATTGTTCAATCTTTTTATTTATCTTAAGGCTTAAACTCATAAAAAAAACTGACCCATTCATACTTAAATTTTGAAGTTCGGTTTTGACTATCTATCAGTGTAGATTTTATATTTGTTTATTTTAGGTAATCCCCTTTTATCACGAGATAATTTAATTTTATTTCGTATCACAATATATGATATCACACAGAAAAGTTGTTGCTTTAATTATCCCAGTGGTCGAGATTTCGACCTGCATTTTTCACAGGGAGTCCCCGGCAAAAAAAGGTTACAGAAGTTATTTTTGGCCGATTTCTAACTTGCCATGAAAATTTCATTAAAAAATTCCACCATTTATGCAGCTTGGTACAAAATGGTTTAAAGAATTCTTTTGTTTAAAATTGTTTGTATTATACTTTACCCTGCAATCCCTGTACGTTGAGTAATGCAAACAAACCTGATTTTTCTTTCAAAATAATATTGATATTTAATAATATTTACACTAAAAGAAATCGAATTAAACATAATACTGCTAATTCCTGCATAACTTATTACAGATTTAATAACGTTCGGCTAAGGAGGTGATCGAAGTTAGCTCCATTTTCGTCTCCACCTCGCCATCGGTTAACTCTCCATCCACAAGAGGATAAAGTATGATCTCTTCAGGGTCATTTTCAGTCTCTTGTATTTCTATTATTTCATTAAGTTTCAATCTTTAGCAAAATAATCCAACTTTGGCAAAATATAAACTTAGTTAATAAGTATATATTCTAAGTATACAAATATGCGGAATACCGTTTGAAAATATCTAAAAAAAACTTCACAGCTTCTGTAGTTCCTAGGGTATTCATTCGGTTAACCGTTAATCGGGTAACTGATTAATTACTACCCGATTAACTGATCGGGTAATTTCAAATTGGCTATTTTCGATTAACGATAAACCGGCTAATTTCTGTGGATTAACCGATGTTACAAAATTTTTAATTTTTTGTAGTATTATCACATATTTTTTTGTGTTTTTAATTATTGGTTTCGTCTCATATGCAAAAGAAGGTATGTGTTTAGATAATATTTTTCAAACAAACAAAGGTGTTCAGTGATCTTCATTTTAAATAAGTGTTTGCTGTCAACAGCTTTTTGTTTCACTTACTTTTTATATGTATGTGCTTAGTTATTTGTTTCTTCTCATATTTTCTCATATCACTCTTTTAAAAGAATTAATCGAGGCAATTAGAAATGTTAAAAATCTGAAAAACTTAAAACAGGACTCTAATGGCATAATGGAAGATTTAATATGATTAGCGAAATTCAGGAAAAGGACTAAGGATCTCAAGGTTAATTAAAAGTGTATGTAATACATATTTATAAATTTTTTTTGCTTGCTCATTTTAATTCAAGAATTGTTGTTTTTTATGTTATTGTTTTTTTTTTTTACTAATCAACTTCAAATAACAAATTTATGCATTTGTATTTATTGAAATTACTTAATTTATAAAAAAACCTTCATTAATCGGTTAGCCGATCAATTACAAAATTAACCGATTAAGCCAAAACCTCGGTTAATTAATCGAGCGATTAACCGATTAAATCCAAAGCCCAATTAAATGAATACCATAGTAGTTCCAGAGTTGTAAAAAAACTGGCAAACACTTTAATACTTTAAAAAGTTTCAATGATATGCTGAAAAAAATTGCTAATCTTCGTCCCCACTAGGTGGCACTGGGAATTGCGGGTTACAAAATACACTTTAGCCTTTTTTGAGCTTTTTAAAAAGAAATAGAATGACAATGCACTAGAGCCGTTATTTTTTTAATATAACATATTTTAGATTTTTTTGTAAATGTCCTCACGAATTAAGTGCCCAAAGTGTTGGCATCACTTTTGTCAACTGTAAATAGTTGTTTAAAGGCTGCGAACACTTTACTGCACAATTGGCAGCAAATAAAAATCTTGCGGTCATTTTGGGTTACCTTTTTGCAATACGGAAAACATTATTGTGCTGTGGATTTAGTTAATTGCCTTGTGTCTAACAGAATGACTACAATTCGAACAGTAGTTGCTTAGTATGTATTTAATTTGTCTATGTTTGTTCAAGCTTATACGATTTGATTTTTATCATGTTACCTTTAATAAGACTGGTTATTATGTTATTTGTCTGAGTAACAACTGTATAGGAGATTTTTTTTGACATATTGATTTTTGTTTTCTTCAAACATATATAAAATTATAAACTATTGTTTTAATATGATGCAGTGGGAGAAAGCTAAGAGTGCGAACAGAGTGGCCGCTTGTTTCCGAGCCGCGCCGACTGACGCTTATTGCGAGAAACAAGGTTGAGTGAGCATAGTGGATGCGAGAATCAGCGCTGATATTTTATCTATTATTTGTGTTTTATGAATGTTTGTATGCATTTGGGTTTGTTGTTCATTCGTGTTTGTGAAATTGAAGTGAAAAGATATGGATTCGTCAGATAATGAGTATTTAGCTTCGGCTACTGTTTTAAAGTATTTTATCAATAAAAAATAATTTGGAAAACATCCAATAAATGATAAACGAAGTGAATTTGGAGAATTTCATCACTTATATAGTGATTTAGAATGTTACTGTGCGTTCGAAACTAGCTTTTCAAAGAATCTGTGCTGGTACTATTGATGATTGTGTTTATAACTTTTCTTAGTACATTAAGCCTATAGTACACGGCATGTAAAAAGACACATGCGCATGTGGTTCTGACGTAATTTTGACGTCATCACACAACTCGCAATGTTTATTGTGGCTTTGCATTGACGTCAAAATTACGTCAGAACCACATGCGCATGTGTCTTTTTACATGCCGTGTACTATAGGCTTTAGTAATTATAAAATAGTAATTATGATTTGAGTTTTGTTTTGTTCAGAAAAAAAACTGACATTGAGTTTTAAAATTTCATCAATTATTTTTGAAATTTTTATTCCCTGCCTGTTTATCTATTTCCGAAAGAAGACTTCTTTCGCTTAGCTTACATTTAAAACAAAAACAAATTATAAAATATTGTTTTTGTTTTACATGTATATTAAGCGAACGAAGTCTTCGTTCGAAATTGATGAACCGCCCATACATTTTTTTTAATTTTTTTATAATTGTTATAATTTTTATTTTTTTGTTTAATTTTTATTTTCTTTTTAATTTTTATTATTTTTTTAATTTTGCATGATTAATTTACTTTTTCTTAAATTTTTGTTTTTAATTTTTTTAAATGTTTTCCAAACAAGTTGAAATCATAACAACATAACATATACAATGCTATCGGCGCTGAAATACGCTTTGGAACTGTTATCTCGCATTCAATCAGCTTTGCGCTCTGACCAGCACGGCGCCCACTATGACCTGTTCGCGCTTATTTGTACTAATTTGTATAGTATCAGTTTTCTCGCATTGGTTCTAAGGCCTGGAACAGAATAAAGTAGTTGTAGTAGTAGCTGACGAATGCTCAAAATTTCAAAAAATTCAAAATTTCGAACTTTGCGCTTCAACTTCAACGACTACTACAACTACGTATTCCGTTTTCACCCCTTTCAAACTGCCGTCTTTAACTTTTCAAAGCTTGCAGCACTATTCGTAACGTTGTATTACAGCGACTTTCTGTTCCCCACTTAAAAAAGACATAGTTTAATATAAAAAGACACTGATATAAAGAAACGTTCGTTTTCGAAGTTTGTATAGATGTCATGGGCAAAATTTTTCTATGACATGTTGCTTTCTCGTCCATTTATTAAAACTCAAAAGAAAATCTTTTAAGCAGTCCACTTGCAAAAACCGCTAAGTTAAAACAAGTAAACGTAAATACATTATCAATCTCATTCAAAACTCGTTAAGTAACGCGCAATTTCTGGTAAAAGATTTAATACTCCTACAAAACTCTCTATATTAATGGAGTCAATTCATATATTGCTTTCTCTTTGTGCTGCGAAGGGTGATCCGTTAAAAAAAGCATGAGTGGGCGAAAGAGAAAAAAATATAACAAGTAAGAGTGCTATATTCGGCTGTGCCGCATCTTTGATAACCTCCACCGATAGTTCGAATTTTTCAGGAGTGGGCTCTATGTGATACAATATGATATGATAAAAACGGACGACAGCATTGAGCTTGACTGCGACTTAGACCTATATTAAATTAATGTCCAACAGTAAGAAAGCTTTATGATTTTCTTTTTAGAAATTTGAACTAGCTTCAGTAAAATATCATGATTCGTAACAGTTTTGGCCGAACTAAAATCATTTTTTGAAGGGGAATTTATATTTGACCCATGGTAAATTATAGACCATTCATCCCAAAATTCTGTATAGTGATTTCTGATATTAAAAAACATAAACTAGAATAAATTTCAATACAGCAGTGAAAGTAGTTTTAGCGTTTACAGTGAATTTCAGAAGGCTGCTTAATGTCAGATCTAAGGTAAATTATGGACAGTTGGGGTGTGTGCTATCATGGTTTATTGTCATAATGTTCTAACATTTTACAATGGTTTAAAAATATTGTTGTTGGTTTGTAAACAAAAAGTAAACAAGTGTATTTAAAAATTGCATGACATTTTTTCTGCCCATATAAAGCTAAGTTGGAACAAATTTTACCGCAATATCTATATCTGCTACGGCTAAAGGCGTATTTAGTTAATTTCCCAGAGTGGGCTTTATATGGAGCCTATGGTAAATTATGGACCGATCATCACGAAATTTATTAATGTGATTTCTAGATCTATAAAACTTTGAACTATTATATTTTATTATGATATCATTATTTATTACTAGTTTCGGCGTAATATATTGTTTTTTGGGAGTAGGGTTTTAATGGGGCCTGTAGCTCGTTTCTGTATTTCTCGCATTGCAAAATTTCTCACATGAAGTGTGAAACAAAAAATTCCATCGTTTCTCGATTTGTGAGAAAAAAGTGTTTCTGTATTTAAATGCGAGAACAGACAACACAGATTCTGTTTTAACTGGAATACTTCCAGTAATTAAGTGTCAAATGCAAGCGAAACGTCAACTAAAGAAATAGATATAATAAAAATAGGGCTGCCAGATTTGACGATTTTTTGTTCCAAAATTGGCAAAGTGCCGATTTGCTGATTTTTTTTTGGTGACGATATTATTCAGTCTTCAAAATAAAATAATTTTAATTAGTTCAATATGTTTATATATTCGGCACCACAGAAAAACGGTATCTTTAAAAACAAGGCAGCTTAAAAAATTTATGGGCAAAATCAAAATTTCGAAGGAAAACTGTTTAATTTTTATTTCCTTAGATTATTAAATACATATGTTTATGTGATCAAAACATTAAACTATTACCCCATTTTTCAATCAATGCACTATAGGAAATTTTTGCTTTTTTTTACCAAGTTCAATATGATATTTTGTCACGCCTTTAAGTGAACTTTTCATTAAAAAAACAATCTGAAATTTTAAATCGTTATCAGATTAAAGAGAAAAATAAAATAAATAATTTTATTTAAATAGACCTCAAGTTTAAGTATGTATGTATATATGTATAAAATATGTATTTTACCCATGAACTTTACCAATTTTTTTTCATTGATTATGTTTTAATAAAAATCGAACAAAATTTGTCAAAATTAATTTTAAATTGTCCGATTTTTTAAAACAAATTAGCTGATTTGTTTTATTTTTTCTTAGGAAATTAACGATTTTTTCCAAAATTTATCTGGCAGCCCTGCATAAAACGAAAACAATGAAGGGTATAAAAAAATTAAAATAACAAAATATAACAATTGCGTTTTAATTATTTTCATCAAATAAATTCTTTCTCTTCAAATAAAAAAAAAATAATAATACACATTCTTGTGTACATACATACATAATTTGTGCTCCATTTTTTCAAATTTTATTTTTCTCGCATCATTTTTAAATGTAACTTATTTTGACAGTTCTTGTGAGAAATTTTTAGCAAAATATTGATTCAGAAACACTTTTTCTCACATCCTTCCAATAAATGCTGGAAAAGTAAATATACAGAAACACTTATGTGAGAAAACCCATTTTTTGTTTCATATTGCACTGTTTTTGTTATAATTCACTTGTTTCATGCGGGAAATTTTACGATGTGAGAAATACAGAAATCATTGACCGATCTTGACGAAATTTATCAGTATGATTTTCAGTCATTTAAAACGAATATTTACAAAATCGTATATCATTCCGTGCATTATTTCACCATTTATGTTAGTTTTTGTAACAAAATTATCAATTTTTTAGGGTGGTAGCTCCACATTTTGTTTTATAGCTCTGATCCTACTAAACCGATATTGCTGGATTTTACTCTTAGGATACTGCTTAGGATAACTACAAGGAATTTGACTCCAGGTTTGTTCTTTTCTTTTGAGTTTTTCGAAAGTGAACGTGTTGAAAACGAAAATCTCAGAACTTCCAAAAAAGTTTTTAAAATTTTATTTGAGATTCTTTTTTTTTTCTTTTGTGTTTTACACAAATTATTGGTGTGAATGTATAGAAATTTGTTATACAACTAGGGTACTATTCAAAAGTACTTTTTAAACAGTATTGTCACATAATGATCTACATCAGATTTTATCTCAGCTTTTTCTCAATAATTTGTTTTTTTTTTAATACAAAGAATTGTTTAAATTTGTTAATAACTTATATATACTTCTTATATATTTTTTTATATATCTCAAAAATTTGTTGAAAACTACTTGTATTTAATTAACAGGTCAATAAATGACAAATAAAATCCATTTACTTTTCATTTTAACAATGAAATGGCTAATGGCTAACAGTTTATCTAATAAATTTTAAATATGTATCTGCATTAAAGATTTTCCATTACTTTTAATTTGAATTTGTTTATTTTTAACAAATATTTACATTCCATTTGACAGTTTTCTAAATATCCAGACAAACA
Source organism: Pollenia amentaria (assembly GCA_943735925.1). Classification (NCBI taxonomy): domain Eukaryota; kingdom Metazoa; phylum Arthropoda; class Insecta; order Diptera; family Polleniidae; genus Pollenia; species Pollenia amentaria. The sequence continues at coordinate 216,535,032 of OX031007.1, read as the reverse complement.
AACTTGTCACAAACAAAAACAATTTTTTTTATCGCATTTCAAAATTTTGTTTTTGTTTTGTTTACAAATCATATTGAGCTTTCAAAACGATTTTCTTTCTAATTTAATAAGCACTCCTCGTACATTTTTATTTGGAAACGTAATTTATATGTTTTTTTGAATTTATTTATTTTAAAAGTTTTTGTTGATTATAGAATTCATTTATTATGTTGAAGATTATTATGATGATATTTTCGTTTTTGATTATTGAAAATGAATTAAATGATAAGCAAATTATTTTTTTTTGTAACAATATTTAATTAATTGATAGAAAATACATCAAATATAATTGACCGACAATTCTTTATTTATGTAAATTTGTCAGTTAATAATAATAAATTTACAATAAACATATATATTACATTTGAAATAAAATGCATTTAAATAAACTTTGTGCATTTTTTTTAATAATGAGATGGATAAGAAGAAACATATGATTATGAATAAATAAATATTAAATTAAAAAAATAATGGGAATTTTTATGGAGTGTTCAATTAAAGCAAATTCGCGAATAATGTGGTAAAAGACAAATTTTGCAAAATCTTTTTTTTTGGCAGATGACAGTTAACATAAAGCTAGATTCACCCATTGTTTTCAAACACCTGGACATATTGTTGCATGGAATCTGCACTGCACTGGTTGATGACTAGGCTTCATAGGCTAAATGGCACGGAGCTGGCAATCTCGAATAATGCCAAATTACAGGGCGTGATTCTCGATAGCAAACTATCTTGGGAATTCAACGTTCGTTCCATTGTGGCCATAAAGACCTGTAAGAGATTTGTGGGCAGAAATGGGGGCCTTGGCTCCAGGAGCGTTGAATGGATCTTTGAGGCTGTGGTAAAACCGATCCTCTTCTATGGGTTTACAGTGTGGTGGCCTGCCATGGTAAGGGGACGGTACTGCAGGATGCTTGACAAAGTAAATAGATTGGTTGCGTTGACGATCCTGGGATTACTTCGGTCGACGCCGAGGAAGGTGCTATTTACTATGTTGAACTGGCTGCCAGTTGACATCATGGCCGAACCGTTCGCTCTAACTTCCGCGATTAGGCTGGGGTCAGTGGGTCTTTGGTATACGCGGGACTATGTTCATGACAGGGTCACGTTGCGCGCATCTTGTGACTTGGCATGACTGACTATTGCACTCCGGAACCCTTTTTCGGTTCTTTGTTCACAGTTTACAATGGTTATGGTGATAAGTTGTAGGATGATGATTCTAAGATTGGCAGCAGGGTAGGTGGAGCTTTCTTCATCGAGGAATTGGGCATAAAGGTGCCTTTTAGGCTGCCAGATGACAGCAGTGTATTGCAGGCGGAAATCTCTGCCATAAGGCGAGCAGCAAACTAGCTGAGATACTATCGTATATCAAGAGATATATCTTCACGACATCTACGTTAACTGTGGATGCTGGATGTCTCTTAATGAGATTGCGGAAAATTCCAGAGATACCGCAAACGGCCTAGCCAAACAGGGCTGTCTTTTGGATGCCATGTTCGTCGATAGCCTGATCGGCATTTCAGTGGCTCGCTGTAGAACTGTCATTGAACGTGAGTCGTACAGAAGGGCTCAGAAGAAATGGCAGGGTGAGCATAACTGCTTGATGACCAGAACTCTATGGCCCGACTACGACACGGCAAGAGCGCGAGTGCTACTTGGTTTCGGTAGGGACCAGCTAAGGACAGTGATATCGGTCATGAGCGGTAACTGGTGATAGGAACTCATGCGGGGAGAATGGATCTTGATTATAATGACTACTGTTGAAGTTGTCATGATGATGAAGGGGAGTAGACGGTGTTTCACTTTTCTTCCAATGCCCCGGTTTCGGGGATATTAGAATAAGCCATTTTGGGAGACCGGAATTTCCATGTTTAAACGATATGTCTAATGTGGGACTGAAATGGATCTCTCTGTTTTGCAGGGCGTCGGGATATTTCAAGGCTGTCTGGGGATATTGGCTGAATCTTGTCACTGGCTAAGGGTATCACAAAGGGACCGTTATAAGGACCCAAGTGTGCCGTTCCCGTTTCTGTCAATATTCCAAATATTTTATATTGGTGATATTTTAAACAAAATATGTTGTCCAAGGAAAATCGAAAAAAATCACTTAAAAAAAATGGCTTAAAAAGTATTTAAATTTAATTAATGTGATTATTGAATCAATTATTTTTTTAGTTGCAAGAAAATTAAAAATTTCATTTTGATTTAACTAACATTTTAGTTGTTTTGAAATACATTTTTAATTAAAATGTTAATTGAATATCAAAAAATATTAACTGATATTTTCGTTTGAAATAAAATAATTTAAACTTTTAGAATTGTTATTGGGAATTGTCAATATTTAATTAAATAATTTAACACATTGTTTGAAATGGTAAAGTTTTTTGATAATTTTTTTTAAATTTAAATTAAAAATATCATTTGTTGAAAAAAATTGACAATTTTACAATTATTAGTAATCAATAAAATCATTTCGGTAATAGGTGCAAAATCAACAACTTGTTTGCCTTATACTTTTAATTTGGTATAAATTTGGTGATTAGAGACAATTTTAAATTTTTTCTGTGAATAATTATTAATACTCCATTATGAGAAAAAACAAAACGTTAATTCAAATAATATTAACTTAAAGATTAGCTTAAGTTGTGTTCAGTTCGATGTCCAATTCTACTCTATTCTATGTCCTAAAACTATTCCTCGTCTTAGTCGCCACTCGCAACATATTCATCATTCAAGCAGTTCGTAACCATTAAATATTTCGCCACTCGTCAATACAGAGTCGTTTACATGCAGAGTTGCATGTTTAGTAAGTGCTACCTACCACTGCTAGTTATATGCTCACTGCCACCCGATCCTACATTAATATTCCGAGTATTGTGGCAAAATTAAATTTGTCTTTAATCCAAAGATTTTAATACTAACAATCACTGTTGCCAATTTAGCATTTTTAATGCTAGATCTCTAGCATTTTTAAACTCATTTAGCATGAAAAAAAATTGTAAAGTAATGGATTGAATTTAATTGCTTTAACCAAGTAAAGTTTTAAATGTGATTCTATAAATAAAGATCGGTTTTTGCATCTATTTTTATTTATTTATAACGTTAAAAAATTATGTGGTTTTTATACCTCTACCACTTGTCAATCCTTGTAAAACTTTTGTAATATTTATCCAAGACCCTTGATCCTCATGTAATTCTTAATCGATTTAGTCATGTCCGCCTGCCTGTCCGTCCGTATGTTTGAAACACGCTTACTTTCGAAAAACTCAACAGAAAAGAACAATATTGTTCTGAAATTCATTCTTGTTCCCCTAAGCAGTTTGTGATTGAAATCTATCTGAAATCAGCTTAGTGGAAAACAAAGTTATGAACCCAAATGTGGAACAACCTCCCTAACGAATTTATATTTTTGGTTTAAAAATTAACAAAAATTAAAAGTGGTGACAGAATGTACCGTTTCTCATTAAATGTTGGACAAATTCGTTTTATATGACTGGAAATCGCAATAAAATTTTATGAAGATGGGTCCATAATTTATCATAGGCCCCATGTAAAGCGTTCTTCTCAAAATCTTTTAAAAAGCATTAAATTCTAATAAAATTATATTACTGTATAGAGATTCGGTTTAATTTAAGTTTTTTTTTTTAATATTTTTGATGAGCGATAATTTACGATCGGTTCAACATAAAATCTGCTCCGGAAAATCACTTTAATGTGCAAAATAACATTTCTGAAACAAATGAGAATATTTTTTTTACCTTACGCAACGAATTATTTTATTGTGTGGTCAAGTTTTATGAAGATTGGCTCATAATTTATATATCTCATATAAAGCCCACTCCTGAATTATTCGAACTCTCGGTGAAGGGTATTAATTATTCGGCAATTATTTTCAATTTAATGTCAAATTAAATCGTTTTTATTTTTATATAATATTTTTTTACCACTTTTTTAAGCATTTTGTTTTGGCATTTTTTTCACAAAAATCTGGCATTTTTCCTTCATTAAGTTTTGACAATACTGCTGACAATAAATACTTCATTAAAAATTTTCACTTCAATTTCAATATTTTTAAATTTTTTGCAAAATATATAAACAAATTATATCGAATTTATGCACATTTAAATAAAAAGAAACCTTTGAAAGCCTTTTTGCAGCTAAATTAAAAGACCAGTAATATAATATGTAAAGAAAAAACTTGTATTTTCTTCTAAATATCCCCTTTTTACAAAATTTCCAATATTAACTCATAACATTGTTCAACTTTAATTTCGTTCCTATTTATTTTTGTATTTTTGGTATCATAAAAATATATTAAACAAAGAACTTATTCTCTTTATTTCAACTTTGGTCTAGATATTTACATTTACACCATCTTATACAAACCAAATTCAGTCCTTAACTCCCCGGATATGTTAAGTACACTTGGCAAAAAACTGGAGCTGTTTGTTAAAAGGAAACTACTTTAAATCTCAAGTGTATATGTATAAAGAAATTACAGAGAATACAAAGTACCTTAGAGTACTATTTGAAAATTGCTTAACTTGCAAAAAAATCTTCCCTTGAACATGAAAGTATTGAATAAAGTATGAAATTGAAAATTAAAGTGCGTAACCTGAGAGCCACTATCATTTCTAAGTATTCCTTTTGCTCGTTGTGGCACTTGAACTAAAAAAGGAAAAGGAAAAGTTTAGTTAAACAATTTTGTTATAGTTATTTTATGGTAATTCAAGGGAAATATACTGAAAGTATTATAATTAATTAAATTTTTTAAGAAGCTAAATGGTTTTAATCCCAAATAAGTGATATGGAACTTTTTTAATATAAATTTAAACAAAGATTTGAGTAATAACTCCAGAGACGAAACGATCAAGCACTTGTGTGAAATATCTGCTAAAAACGCGTAACTTAATTTTTCTGCACAAAATCATCTACATGAAACAGCCTGAACAATTATATGTAAAACTAATTCCTCGAATTACGAAAGTAGAGGAAAAAGACTAATACCATTTAGACACTATATATAGCCTTATTTTATTGTGGCAAATTTTTTATCCACGCCATTCATCTCTGGATCTCAATTCCATATAGTTCTTAACTTTTATGTAACGCACTAGCGGTCAAAAATTCAATAATGAATTTGTTTTCCACATTTAATTGATTAATAATAACACTATACAACACACAAAAAAATAACAATGTTCTGATTCTTGAAGAGGGGATAAACAAGATATAAGCGTATCGGCATTTTAAAAGTTTACACTTGAAACTCATTTAACGGCCTATTTAAAGTTGCACCCTTGTGTAGTAAAAAAGACCGTGTGATACTTAGATTTTTGGTGTATAGTGTCTTCAGAAGATTTATTCAGAACATTACCAGCAACATTTTGTTGATATGCATTAACCTCTTAACTCTTCTGGAAATGGGTATTTTTCAAAAATCACCCTTAAAACAGGGATGTATGAAGTTTAAATATTCTGCGAAAATATTTGTCATGAAATTCTACTTAAGTCGAAAATTCAACTTCAATACCAGAAAAATTTAAAAGGTGGTTTAGGGTTAATTATATATTTATGCCAACATGGCGATAAAATATCGCAGAAAAATTATGTTACAATACATCCAAAACTAAGAGAAGCAAATTCAATTATTTATTTATATTATTTGTTGGTATTCCTTTACAGCAGAACTTAAAGTCTTATAATTAAAGTACAGGATAAACAATTAGTAGCAATTTCATATGCATCACACAGTAAAAGATTTTAACATTAAACATAAAAATAAAAGAATTAAATAATTAAAGGCAACTTTTAAAGGTCATTGTTCATACGATATTAAACATAAAGACATTAAAAGGCGTTTTTAAATACAAGAGATTACACATTTTCAAGTACGGGAATAAAAATGAAAAATACATTTCCTAAACTGCGTTCCATTACTAGTAAATTGAACAGATGCTGGCAGTGTATTCCAAAGACGAATACTGTGAACGAAAAACTGCCATTCAGATGCCAACTTCTCGAATCTTGTCGGTATAGATAATTTTATGGAAGAATTAGACATCGAATATTTAAAATGTCGAAAAATACGCACACCATAAAGTTTAGTTTTATAGGGTGTAACATGAGAGAAACGTTCTTAGTTGTAGAAATATTTCAAAATGACATTATATTTAGATGTTAATTTCCTGGTGCTTTTTTGGTCTTAAAATTAAAAACTAATGTAAAAAATATTCTGCTCTAAACTCTACCTTTATACTGAGTCTTCAAACGTTATTAGAAACCACGATAAATGAATAAACTGGGATGAAGAATTATTTAGATTCCCAAAAACTGGCGATTTACCTAGCATTAGCTCCCAATGAAAGATTTGAGTGTTAAGAGAATAATGAAATCTATTGTTTATCTACAATTTTTTACCTTCGACACAAAGCTAGAAAATTTCAAAGACAATAGATTGAAAAAACGTCTTATTGAGATACTAAACATGACTCTACATTCCGAAAGTTTTGAACACACGGTCACCCCTACACTGATAAGTGTAAAAGATGTGACCTTTGGAGCGTTTGTGCAAATCTTAACCCATTTTTCGCCGCCCAAAAAGAACTGACAATATAATAACGAAATAAGATTTTAAGTAACTGACAAAAAAAAAAAAAAAATTTGTGCTGGTGATTATAATCACCAGTCGGCGAAAAATGGGTTAAAATAAAATTTAGAAAAGGATGATTCTCCGTCGATCCTCAGCTAAAGAAGAAGTCTCGATATACCTTAGATTTTTTAATTTTTTAGAATTGCAGATCCGCTTGGTTACTGGTGCTATTAAATATTATATTTAAAATTTAAAACCATGGCGCAGAAATACTTAAGTTGTCAAATGAGCTCAGTCACATCTGAGAGACGATTTTTTACTGCAGGTCTGCTTCAAATGGAGTTGCGAAATTATGCCCGCAAAAGTTGAGAATACTTTGTTTTTTAAACAAAAATCTTATTAATATTAATTTTGAATCCTTATAATCTTTTACACTGTTTTTTTTCGTTGAAAAATTAATTAATTTTACCATGAATTTAAATTAATTTCGTTGTTGTTAAAATCTTAAATATTTATAATCTCTTACACTGTAATTTGGTATAATAAAGCAATTACTCTACTTGAGTTTAGTTAATTTTACCTTAAATTTAAATTTTATATTCGTATCGGTATCGTTATCGGCGATATTGCTTCTGAAAAAAGACGTATCGTTACATCCCTAGTTTAAACAGTTTAAGAGAGTACTGTTAACCCATTTTATGCTGACCGGTGATTATATTCACTAGCACTCATAATGAATTTTTTTTTTGTTGCAATGTTTTTTCTCTTTCAGTCTTATTTCGTTATTATATTGTCAGTTTACTTGATGCGGCGAAAAATGGGTTAACGGTTATCTGCAAAAACTTCTATTGCAAAAAGTGGCTGTTACAACGTTATTCGCGGCTGTGCGAATGCAGCTTATAAAAATAATAAAATGTTTCTCTTTAACTTTATTATGGTCTATTTTTAACCAATTTTTTTTTTTTTTTTTTTTTGTAGCCAGAAAATATTTTTTAAACGAATTATTAATTTAGTAACAATTTGTAATTGATTGATTCGTGTCAGTATCTAAGAGATAGAATAAGAATAATCACATACGACATGCTGCAAAAAATCCAAACAGTTCAGCAAACTGGTTTAACTTGATGCAAACAAGTGTATCTCAGTACATAGTTGATACTTTTTTATTTAGAGAAAATATCTATGAAAAAATAACATTGAAACTTTTAAATTGAAATTCACTCAGACTCCTCTCTTATCTATTAAATCATGGGGAAAAAGTACAAAACTCACCAAACAACAAAACATTTTTGCACATAAAAATCACCACGTAGATACATTTTATAAATTCTATAAAATCGTTTATTTTTTTTTACTCGTAACATGTAAATGTTTATTTTAGAAAAAAATTTTTATACAGAATTTTTTTGTATTAAATTCGATTTTCTATTTCGGTTTAACATTTTTTCTTTATTTATTTTGGTTTTGTACTCGAAAATAGAGATGAAATTCAAATAAAAATGATTTCAAGACAAAAAAATTTACAGCTGAAAAGAGGAAGAACAAGACCCTGAGGACTTTGAAGAACAAGCAGAAAGACGGACGGACGTATGATTTATTTTAAAATTGGCGCCAATTTAATGTATTTTTGGGGTTTTTTACTGTGCAATTTTTATATTTTTTTTTTTTTTTGCTAAAATTTTGTTGGCTAAAAATATATAAACGACTATTTTGGTTTTAAAAGCTGTTTCTATTTTTTGTTGGCTACTGCATATTTCTAAAGCAAACCAAGCAATAGAAATAGAAAAAGATTTCTAAAAAAAATAAAAAATTAAGAGTAACGTAAAAGAACTAAAATTCTATTCAAACATGGTTGGTATTTTTCTTTTAAGTACAAAAAGACAAAAAGGAAATAAAAGTTCAAGGCAAATAGACGTTTTTCATGTCTTCATCAGCATCATTCATCTACTACAGCATCATCATTATCACCGTCAATTCGTCATCAACATTCTTGTTATTTTTGTATTTTCGTGATAATACCACTTTGTGATTAAAAACGTGAATATAACTGTTTTTTTCTATTTAATTTTTCTAATTGTTGGGAAAATTTTTCGTAATAAATACATAGAAAAAAATAGGAAATAAACTTGTTAATACGATCCGTAAAAATAACAACATTAAACACTATAAGGGCAACTTGAACATCGAATAACCGAGTTCGGGGGAAAAAAAAGTAACCATGATGGATGTATGTAAGACAAATTGGTCCGTTAGATCATGGCCGAGATCATAAAGAGCCAAATAATTTAGGGCAGAGATGGAAAAGATGATACAATAGTAATTTTTTGATACAACATATTTCGTTTTGGCTCTCTAAAAGAAAAAAAAATTTACATCATTATAATTTTCCGTTTTTTTTGTTGCTATACAAAATACTCTTTTTGACAAACATTTGATGTCAAGTTTATGCTTCGCAAATACGTGCTCATTTTTTATACATATTTTCCATAACTTTTCGCAAAATTTAAGTTATAAAGACCATCACATAATTTTGAAAGTAGGTTTTTAGTTGGAGGATGGTTCTTGGCTTGTTAACACACACACACACACACACACACACACACACACACACACACACACACACACACACACACACACACACACACACACACACACACACACACACACACACACACACACACACACACACACACACACACACACATACACACACACACATACACACACGCGCGCACACACACACGCACACACTTTCTTTCCATAAAATATTCCTTAAGAAAACTGTCAGGGGCTGTTAAGTACGCTGAGGGTGAAGGCCAATTAAAATCGCTTGGGCTCGAAATAATTTGTTCGCCAAATATGTTCCTTACGAAAGCCCTATTTTAGGTGCTGTGGCTCCATTTTGCTGAACCCCAAAGTTTAGATGGTTTTCCACAGCTGGCAAAAAAAAACAAAAAAAATTTTCCAACATTGTCCGATTTGCATCATATCAATAAAATATGAGCCAATTATACCTTCGGAAGATACGCGGCAACAAAGAGTATACTTAAGTGGGCGTAATGGTGGCTGCATAACTGCTCTTGAGTTCTCCGTATCCCAAATCCTGAAGTTTTGCTTGTTGACCTAGCCGTTTAATAGGAAATGAGCTTCATCGCTTATAATCAAATTGTGAATAAAGTCTGTAACAGTGGATTGTTGGCTTGAAAAATAAATTGTCTTGGTGCATTATTCGATTGGGTCCTTACTTAAATTAAATTCCCTAAAGAGCGAAAAATCCGGCATAAAAATACCAAAATATACACCATCCGTTTTTAAAAGTGAGCCAACTACGTTTGTGTTCAATTTGATAACGGATGGTGCAAATATTTTTTAACCCATTCGCTGTCACGTTGTAACCATTTGGTCTCATTCTAACAACAAACCGGTAATAAATTATCACCATAACGCTGTCATTCCGACAACATGTTGTTTTAATTTTGGACATCACACCGTTTGACAACATTCAGTTGTCATTTCGACAACACATTGTTCTCAGTAAAGAATAACACATTCTGAACCCAACAAATAAGAAACATATTATGTGCATTTAATATGATTCACCAGAATGGAAAAAACATAAATTTAAAGAAATTTTGTTTGATGTTTTTAATAAAATTGAATAAATTTTTTGAAGAATTTTTTAAATATTGTTAAAATAAATGCACTGGAAAAACATCCAAATTCGCACATGCAAGGCACATCTGTCAAAACCAAACGTGAACAAAGTTTTAAAGAGGTGATCTTCCACCCCGTTACGACGAGGCCAATCTGAATATTAAAGCTCTCCTGGTGTGGGACTAATTTGTAACCTTACAAAAGTGTGAACGCTTAGTGTATCGGTTAACTAACATAAACGCCTTTTGTATTGTACACAGAAAAAACTACAAATTTATTTCAATTAAAAAATTTGTGATATTAATTGAAAAGTTAATTAAATTTGCACCAGTAAACAAATTAATAGTGTCAATTTAACGTTTAATTCACTTGATTAAACGTTTAACTCAATTGATTGAAGGTTTAATTCACTTGATTAAATTTTTAATTAAAACTGATTTTATTTTTGATTAATGCTTTAATTGCTAAAAATTTCTGGAGAATTTTTTCTGTGTAGTAATACATGACAACATATTCTTAAACGTAACCCTAAACATTTTGACAATTTTGTTCCTAAATGCAAGTTTGTAGTTGTCACTGTGCAGAGAAAAGAAAATAAAGCAGTTAAAAAAATTTAGTTGCAAAACATATACCACAATTTAAGTACACAGAAAAAATTCTCGCCAATTTGTTTTCAATTAATCCATTATTAAAAATAAAATCAATTTTAATTAAAAATTTAATCAACTGAATTAAACGTTTATTTATATCAACAAATATCTGCAGAAAATTTTGTTAATATCAAAAAATATTTAAATGATACTATTTATTTGAGCAGGTGAGTTGCAAAACTCGTTCGTTACAAAATTAAAAATGCGAGATGACAACCTCTTCCACGTTTTTCCAAGGACATGCATTGATACAATTAGTATATTTCTTCTCATAAAGGGCCAAACGAACTGTTGTTAGAATTAACTGTCATCTCGTATTTGTAATTTTGTAAAGAACGAGTTTTGCAACTCACCTTCTCATTTCTTTACTGGTGCAAATTTAATTATTATCACAAATTTTTTAATTTAAATCAATTTCTATTTTTTTTTTGTGTACACAATGCATCAACATGATGTCAATGCTGTATTTACACTCATTTAGGAAAACGCCGAACTTCAACTTTTTTTCGCATAAGACAGTTAAATTTTATTGATAGCATGTAAAATAAAATATATTTATTTCTATTAAATTAAACAAATTTCTTTACATTTTAGAATATTTCTAAAAAATTACCAAACAGTAAAAAAAAAAAAAAAATTTATTTATTCTTGTGTATAGTTGACCTGTTGTTTATGTTGTTTTATTATATGCTGAGCGCCAATGTTAATTAACCTAAATTATTTTTGAATTTCAATAAGTTTTGAGTCAATTTAAAAAAAAAAAAAATTTAAATAAAAGTTTGTACTTTTTGGTCTTTTATCTTTAAAATGAAATTTTTTTTAAAAAATTTTATATGCTGGGAATCATAAAATATAAAATATTTAGCTTATTAGAGCAGAATCAAATTCCATCAGCTTAAATCCAAATAATCTCTTATGGTCAGTTTTTTACTTCATATTTAAATACGTATTTAGTAAAGTTTTATTTAAATTTAAGTTATATTTCAGTTTCTAAGTGGTACTTGTTAAGTCTTATTTAATTAAGATAAAAGTATGGTAGTACAACTTAATATAGCAAAAACTAAATTCGTAAATAATACAAAAAGTTTTCATAAATGTATCTTAATATTTTTTATTATGATAGAAGGATCTATAACAATTATCTGTGAAATAAAATATCGGCCAAATGCTCTATCCAATGACTCTGCGACATAATTGAGATTCAATGTCGTTAATGTGCCTAATTATCTCATTCCTTAGTGTTGAACTATTCTTGGCATATTGACGTATACGTTTTCTTCCCCAAAGAAAAAAGCTCAACGTTTTCTAATCACATGAACATGGCATTAACATCACCACGCCGTGAGATAACACGGCCATTGAATTTCACGCGCATAAGTACGGCCCGATAACGCCGCCAGCCCATAAAACGCACCAAACAGTCAATCTTTGTGGATTCATCGGCTTTTCAACAATAATTCGTGGATTCTCTTTTGCCCAAAATGCGGCAAATCTGCTTGTTAACGAATCCACTGAAGTGAAAGTGTGCCTCGTCGTTGAAGAAATTTTCTTTGTAAAATCTGTTCAACCAACCATTCGGCGTTTTCGCGACGCTTGAAATGATCAGTAGTGAATTTATAAAACACTGAAACAAGATATGTCAAATTAAGTTGGGTGAAAAACTTGACATTAAGGTGTGACTCACAATTAACATGTGCATTATGGTTGGACCACCCTTTATAATTAAACAGCTGTTTAACCAAAATAAAGTAATTTGTAAAGTGTAAAGGTGGTCTCAAAGAAACAGCTGATTGTTTTTGTTTTTTGCTTTGACTGTTGTTTTTTTATTGTTGTGATATTAAGGTCACCTTGTCAACTAAACACACCATGGAAACTTAAATAGACCTTAAATAAGCAATGTGGGCTATTAAAGTTTCATTTAAAAAAGTTCGCGTAAACTCAATTTTATATTGAAATATAACTTAAATATAAATAATTATACAATACGAAGTAAAAAACTGGCCCTTAAATTTACTTAAATTTGCTAGTCAACCAAATTTAAAATTTTTAAAAATCAACATAAAAATTTTCCATTTAAAAAAGCATTTTAATAACCCCATCTCTCGTCACGCTTTGATATTTAAGTATGTTACATATGCATTTTAGCTTTTTCTGAACATATTTACATTTATATTTATATAAAAACCAAATACATATTTGCTACATGCATCATATATTACAATCCAATTTTAAACCCCACCCATTTATTTAAAACTGGGAATTGTTTTTTTTTTTTGACAAAGTACTTAAATCTTACATATTTGAATAATAAAAAAAATAAAAAAATTATATTGCTTAAATAACAACCCACACAAAACAGAATTGGGTCTAAAAATTACTAATGCCACTTTTGCTGTTGGTTTTGTATATTTTAATGTGGCTAAAACCAACCAACCGAACAACCAACGCTTTGCTTATTCTCCTTTTTTTCTGATCTAACATAACGTTTTGTTGTTACTGTTCCTAAGCGGTATATATGTAACAATAGTTGTAAAATACTACTTTAATACAACAGCAACAAAAAAAGTATAAATATAAATAATTCTAACATATAAAAAGTCAAGAGACTTGAAAACTGTCATATACATGCTAAAGTAAACAAAAAAAATTTGAAATAAAAAAACTGGCAAAATTGTTTCCCGTTGTGTAACGTCATGTTATTTTGTTTGTTTTGTTTTTTGACATACAAAAAAGAATAAATTTTACATATACTGTCGCTGGCAGAATAGTTATAAAAGTTACAGAAAATCAGTCAGAAATCAATTCAAAATGCAATCAAAAGCTCTTTTCCTTGAACCGACTTTATACTATATTTATCGGCTGGACTTTTGGACTAAAGACAATACTTTAAGCATGCCTAAGATAATACTATAGACTAGACTATAGTAAATAGTATAGACAAAGCTAAAAGTAAGATTGTGGAAAATAATTTTAATACTACTGAAGGCACTCATAGAAAAATGCATCTTCGTATTAATGATGCTCTACCATCAGAATTGTGACATCAATGTTATAACAAATGCCATCAATTAGGCAATAAATGACATCAATTCAATGACGAACGTTATCATTCAATTTTGTCATATTTTATGCGTTATTTATGCTATGACTACAGTGACAACAATCTGATTCCACATTTTGTGTGTTATTAACATTATTTTCATGTTTAAAAAATAAAATAAGAAGCACAAAATTCCCATTTTCTATTTTTTTTAATTATTTAGTAAAATACATAAAATTTTTAAAGTAGAATTATTACGAAAACCATATCGGGCATGCTGCTGGTGGCTTATACTTGAGAGCTATTCTGTAAACAAAGGGCGGAATACAACAGAAGTGAAACAAACATTTGTAATGAGTAAGTTAATAATAATATTCTCTCAATTTAACTTAAGTCAATTGCAATGACTCAATTTAATGACAGTTTGTGATTAAATTAAACCTTTCAATGATGCTACTGAGTCATCGTACTGATGACATGTTTTATTAAACTGACCTGATTCGTCATTTCTGTGATGCCGATATGTCATCATATGACATAATTTCAATTTTTGACTCTGATGATAATTTGGACAAATGATGTTAAGGCTGACATCACAATGATGAAAAGTGTCTTGGGGTCAAAAACGAAGACACTTGTCATAGTAATAATGTAAAAATACATCAGCATTATGACCAGATGCCCGATAAAATTGTGAAAAAATCGTAAATTTCCTGAGAAAAAATAAAAAAATCGTCTTTTTCTGTTTAAAAAATCGTCAAAAAAAAAATCGGATAGTTAAAATTTAGATTTTAAACAAAGTTTGTTAGATTTTTATTTAAAAACAAGCAAACAAAAACATATGATATACATACATATATCTCCGTATGTTTATGAAATTGTTTGTTAAGGAAAATTTTCATAAAAAATTTGTTTTGTAAACATTAAATTACTATATGATTATTATCTAAGGTTTTTCAAAGTCTTAAGAATAAAAGATACTTACAATCGGGCCATTTTCTAAAACATCAAATGCCGTTCACCAAGAGGGTATATATACAAGTTCGTTTTTATATAAGTTTGTAATTCCTTTTGTTATTGCTACAATACTAATGTTAGGCACTATAAAGTATATATGTATATTATGAGCCCTTATGAATAGCAAAATTGGTTTAAAGATGTCAATCTAACCATGTGTTTGTTGAAATGGGATTTCCGAAGACTCGTATATAAACAATGCTATAAATTTATATTATATATACACAGAAAAAATTATAAAATTTCTCCAATCACCAAATTTGTTCTAAATTCATAATATCAAGCAAACAAGTTGTTGAGTTTGCACCTATTACCAAAATGATTATATTGATTACTAAAAATTTTAAAATTTTGAAAAAATATTTTCAATAAATGATATTTTTAATTTTTACTAAACAAGTGATCAAAAAATTTTGCCATTTCAAACCATGTGTTAATTTATTTAAATAAATATTGACAAATCCCTACAACAATTCTACATTTTTAAATTATTTTATTTTAAACGAAAAAAGTCAATTAAGATTTTTTGTTATTTAATTAAAATTTTAATTGAAAATTTATTTCAAAACAACTAAAATGTTAATTAAATCAAAATAAAATTTTTAATTTTTTTTCAACTAAAAAAATAATTGATTCAATTATCACATTAATTAAATTTAAATACTTTTTAATCCATTTTTTAATTGATAAAACACTTTTCTGTGTAGTAAGGAATAGTGTGCTATTATATTTCAGCCAGATCGGTCTACAAATGCCTAAGATATGAAGTAAAAACCACGACTGCCTGTAATTTATACCCATAAATCTCTAATTTTGACCTGTAAACCTTAACTTCTTCAAATCTTCTTTAAATTTATTATTATTTTTTATTTTTTACCTGAAATATTCTTTCTTCACGACATTATAGTTTTGGCTCCATGGCACCCATATAAGCTAGGATGATACAATTTTTCTTAAAAATATTTCATTTATATAGTGTATTAAATGTTAAAAATGGGCCAAATCAGTCCATAACTTCACCTGCTCCCCACACGAGTGAACTCTCAATCTCAAAATCAAGGTTTTGGTACGAGTTTTTACGTAAATTGACTTGACTCAAAATTTAGCTTTTGCCCATAAAATTTTTTATGAAAAAGAAGAAAATCTTTTTTTTTCTGTGCTGTCTGATAACAAACTTCAAAAGATTTAAAATTGTCTTATTTTGAAGACTGAATAAAATTGTCACTGTTTAGAAAAAAATCAGCAAATCGGCACTTTGCTAATTTTGGAACCAAAAGCCGTCAACTCGTGCAGCGCTGGTTAGGACGCATTTTCTATCAGCGTATGGACACGATAAAAGACAAGGTTTTAAAAACGCTATAGACAAAATTTAGACAAAGATATTAAGATGACTATGGGCTATATATTTAATACTATTTTTTTATTCAATTTAAAGCTTCTGAAAATATTTAACGTTAAATCTTTTTAAAAATTTTATTTATGGATTTGTTTTCTCCGTTACAGTTCCTTGTTTTTTAGGGAGTTTCTATTAAAAGGGTACCTCCGAAGAAATGCAAACATTTAATATGTCAAAGTATGTCCCCAATAAATAGAATTAGTTTTCTTGTGTGGTAAACAATAGAATGAATATTGAATATTACGTCGCCTTGAAAAGAAATATTTTAAAAACACTGAAAGAAAAAATAAGATGCATTCTATAAAAATTCCCAAATAACCGATAAATATTTATTTATAGCGGACTCCCGGGAATTTTTATTGCACGGAAATTTACTATAAAACATTTTTTTAGATGCTCTAATTTAAATTTTTTTTTTTTTTTAAAAATATTTGAAAAACAGATTTAGGGCCATTATTACAACTTACAAATAGTTATTTTAGGGATGCTATCTGACAGATAAATAGTTTTTGGTTATTACAAGTTAACATTAACCTTAAAAGTGACTGACAAGCTAACATCAGGTTTGTCCTCATGGTAACTTTACAAGTGAACTTTAAGAACTTGAAGATGACATATTTTCTGCTGAAGATGTGGTAGCATCAGTGACAGTTTTAAGTCAAATTAAATTATGCAAACTTAAAAAAAAACACAATTTAACACAAAAAAGAAAACAATTTACCATTAGGAACAAAAATAAAGCACAAAAATTTAATTCTTTTTTTAATTAAAGAAAGAAACAAAAGCAAGTCGTTGCCACTACGTATTTTAACAACCAAAAGTAGTCGGTATATACTGCAATGTTGCCACAGTATATAAATTACATTTTTTATTTTATCGGACAGTTGTAATAATGGAAAAAACTTGTTGGTCACTTTATCGTTCAAGATAGCTATTGTTCACGTTAACTATCAGTAACTTTATCATTAGGTTGTAATAATGGCCCTTAACTATATAACTTTAATTTTACATGGCATTATTTTACTATAGCTTAAAGGCCCCGAAGTGGCATACTGGCAATAATGGAAATTCAACTTTAATTTTTTTCAGTGTATTTATTTCCAAAGGAGAATAATAAAAAATGTAAAATATAAGTGTAAATACGAGCACTTTTTTTTTGCAAAATTTCTTATTTGTTACTAGTTTTTCTGATAAGACATTTTTATATTTTTTATCTTCATTTTCTTAACTCATCCTTGAAATGGAGATGAAAAAGAAAATAGCTGGCGAAGAAAATTACATTATTTATTTATTTTTTTCTTGTATTAGTTAATATAAAATATTTTATGCATATCTTTAGTTATTGTTCGCTAATAAATGGTAAACTATTTAACAATTTCGAAAATTTTATGAAAAACAAGGAAGTAAGTGTGCTATATTCGGCTGCGCCGAATCTTTAATACCCTTTACCATACAGACTGGAAACACGTAAGTGCTATATTTGGCTATGCTAAATCTTAATACCCTTCACCATGGTGCGATCTGAACAGAACATTATTTAAATACCGTTCTTTAGATGTATGGGCATGTTCAACAAATCGAAATGAAGTAGATTTAAAATCGCACAGTTTTAAAAAACGAAACTGAAAACAAAGTTTATAAAAATATTTAATTGTACCTTATTTAAACTGGCTCTTGATGTTATCCAGATATGTATACAGAATTCTATAATGTCTTTGTACGGAACATTTTTAAGAGAGGCTGTGTTTTGATAACCCATCTATGTGTACCAAATTTGGGCAATTTTTCTTTTACCTCTCTTTAGATATAAAAAAATCTATTTTGTTCCACGCCCACTTTGTCGTGCTTGTATCATCAAGTGCCACGCTCACTACTCCAATGTCGGATGTTGTGTATTGATAACTAAAATGCTTAAACCTTTTTTGAAAACGTTGGCTCTTGCCGTTTTCCAGATATACAGAAAAAATAAGAACAAGTTATTTATTGGTGCTTTTTTGCTCATATATCAGCCATTTGTGGACCGATCAGTCTGAATTTCAATAGCAATTTAACGGGGCATATTAGTTTTGGCTTCTTCGGAAACCCGATTTTGACATACATATACACAGTCGAACTTCATTAAATCAACTTTGCTACTAATAATCACCCAGAATATGTAGATGCTGTGTAGGGTCTTAGATGAAGCTGGGGTAGAAGTTGGATAAACGCAGACTTAAGCATTTCTGATATAGAATGCAATTTTTACAATCATTTTACAATAATGTTGTCCATTTTCATAAAAAGGATAAGAGATACTGCAGCACTTTTCTGATCGGAAGTGGGCTTAACACCTAAGAATTTTCGTCCGGCATTGGCAGGACGTAAACTTAAGAATTAGATTAAGATTTGATTAGTTATTGTTAGTCTATATTCTTATATATGATGATTCAATAAATAAATATTAAAAAAAATCTTTTCATATTATTGACATATTTCCATAAAATGATGGTGCCATATCAAAAAACTAACACTACCTTCAGACGGTGATTTTTGGTGTTTTTTGGCGAACGGTGTAGCGAAGCAAGCGGGATAGATAAAAAAATAAATGTTCAGTTGTTTCATTTTATTTTGTATTTCAATGGGGCAACATCTCTTTACAATAAAAAACACATTTAAATTGTTTGTTTTTGGAAATAAGCAAGTAAAGAAGAATTACCGATAACGGGAAAAATCAACCCTAAAAT
Organism: Pollenia amentaria; assembly: GCA_943735925.1. Taxonomy (NCBI): domain Eukaryota; kingdom Metazoa; phylum Arthropoda; class Insecta; order Diptera; family Polleniidae; genus Pollenia; species Pollenia amentaria. The sequence continues at coordinate 216,515,921 of OX031007.1, read as the reverse complement.
CATGGGGAAAATTAACGTTTGAATCTGTTGTGTTTTTGTAAGCAACTTTTAAATGTAATTAAAAATAAGACATGAATGATTTTTAAATCACGGTCTGAATCTAGTGTAAGTTTTAATTTTTTACTTAAGATTTCTACAAAGAAATTTTACTAGAAACAGAAAGTAGTAAAGACATTCACAATGATGTTTCCAGATTTCCATAACGTTGCCATATTTTCACAAAATTATATGGGTATATCCCAAATGTTGTATTATTTTAAATTTACAGGCAAAGAAAGGGGGAAACTGGTGTTTTTCCGGCCGACTTATGTGGGTGCCTTAAATTACTTTATACTTTTGACTTTAATATTCTGCAGTTAACTTAAATTAAAGATTTATAGTTTATAATTGCACCACAAAACTAAACTTTTAAACGTGTCAAAAATGTCAAAAAAGAGAAACTTTCAACGTTTGTATTTGCCACATTTTTTGGAGTTATATTGTACTACAAGTACGTGGCAAACATTTGAATCCAGTTTAATTTTGCAACATACTGCAGACGGGCTTTTAGTAAAGCTAAAAAATGTTAAATTTTTTTTCTTTTAATTGCAGAGTTTGTATAAATTTATGGAAATATTATGTTGTTGGTTTTATAGTTATTTTTTATTTTAATTACTTAAACACTTACTGGCCCCAAATACTTATTTGTTGGAAAAAACCCTTGAAAATTGTTAAAAACTTTTCTTTTTTGCTCACAATTCAATTGCAGTTTTTTTTTATACAGCAATATCGACATTTTAGCTTGTTCTTTTTTTTCCTTTTAAAGGTTGAGTTTGCATTTTTTTTTTTGTTCAAATTGATTTTTGGCTGAAATCCAAAAATATTATGATACAAAATTAACTTGCAACAAAAGTTTACAAAACTTTCGATTAAAAAATCTTGTTGGCGATTTTGTTTGGGATTTTGATTTGTTTTGGCAATAAACAGAAAATGCTAAAAAAAATATATAATCTAAATAAAGAAAAAAAAGAATAAACAATTTTGATGAAATTGACCTTGGCTGATAAGAAAAAGCCCAGCCAATTGATGGGGTATGAGTAACTGGGTCGATTGGTGGTGATGTGGTGGGTGCTGAAAGAGCCAAATTAAAGTTTAATTTGCCTAATTGTGAAAAAACTATATATTCTAAGTTGTTATTTTTTTGATCATAAATAGTAGTTTATTGTTACAAAACACAATGTAATTTTGATTTTATATTCGTTTGCCTACTGAGGATAATAAAAGAAATATTAGTTTTTTAAGATTTAAGGACAATATTAAAAATAATGATTCTTATTGCAAATTTGTATATGCCTCAAAAGTTGGCGTCAACCACCTACAATGCATTCGGTTTATTGATTTATTACTGCCGGCTAAAGATTTTTAATATGTGTTGCGATTGATGTAGAAGTTGCGTCATTGACCAAAATAAATATAAAAAATAAGTATAAAAAAATATAATAATTTAAATTACATATTTTTAATAAATTTTGGCACAGTACAAAAAAATTAAAAACGTTAAAAATATACTTTTTTGATATCACCCTAAAAACTTACCCTCTTATGCAAAAAAAAATTAAAGTTCGTATTAGTCAACCAGCATATTGAGCCCACTTAAAGTGTATGATCGGCTTAATGTATTGGTTAACTAATTTGAACTTTAACTTTATTTGCATAAGGGGGTTAACGGTTAAACCTTTTTTTAAGCACAGAAGGAACAAAAAAATGTTTAACAAATGTTAATACACACTAAAAAAAAAAAATTGATTTCAATTAAAAAAATTCAAAAAAAAAAATTTATTTAATTTCCGCCAGTAAACAATTTAATAGTATCAAATTAACGTTTAAATAATTTGATTAAACGTTTAATTAACTTGATTAAAGGATTAATTCACTTGATAACATTATTAATTAAAACTGACTTTATTTTTGATTAATGCTTTAATTGGTGAACAATTTGCGAGAATTTTTTCTGTGCAGGATGGCGCAGAATGAACTATATGGTTTGAACTAAAACAATTGAATTTTATTTCTCAAACCCACAATTCCTTGGTCCAGGCTTTATTCACAATTTTCTAATGAGCGATGAAGCTTATTTCCATTTAAATGGCTACGTCAGCAAGCAAAATTGCAGGATTTGCATTATGGAGAATCCAAGAGCAATATATCAGCGACAATTACATTTGCTTAATGTCTCGAAAATTACCTTGGTTAAATCTCTGTCAACGGGGGTGGATATGGGCAAATTTTATTCGTTCATCTGTAAAAAAACATCCAACTTGTGGCTTCAAATAGATAAAGCCCCATCACATGCTTCTGGTGCCTCAATAACATGTTCATGCAAGCGATTTTAAATGGTCTCCAAGTTCACGGAATTTATCAGCTTTTGATAGTTCTCTTTGGGAATATGTAAAAGGAGAAGTCAGTCTCAACTCATCAAAAATCCATTCCATACTCAAAACCAACGTTATAAATGAAATAAGGGCTTTTACTGCTAAAATATTGCAAGAAGTTTGGGAAAATATGGTGAAAAGAGCACGTATATATGTGCGACTTGTTTCTTGTTTCGCTAAGGAGTTTTGGATTTTATAAACGAACAAAATCGGTCTAATAGGATCACCGAAATGTTAAAAAACAATAAAAAATTGTTGTTAATGAATATTTTCATTCTGCTTACAACTAATTTTAATTATTTTTTATAGTAGTAAATAACATTTTGTAACCAGAAACTTTTTTTGCCACAATTAAAGCATTAATCAAAAATTAAATCAGTTTTAATTAAAAATTTAATCAAGAGAATTAAACGTTTAACCAAGCGAATTAAACGTTTAATAAAGTGAAAAATTTTAGCCACGTGAAAAAGTTTAATTAATACTATTAACTTGCACCAGTTAACAAATTAATAGACGTTTAATTCACTTGATTAAACGTTTGATTCACTTGATTTAACGTTTAAAATTTTAATTAAAACTGATTTATGCTTTAATTAGGGCAAATTTTTTTTCTGGGTACCCTTGAATTTTGTGATGATCGGTCTATAACACTGTGCTAGTAGAAAAAACTGACAAGCGGGGCACCTGGTGGGTAAACCTAAATCGAGTACACTGAATCCAGCGGTGCTAACCATTTTTTAGTTTAGCTCTTGTTTTCGAGATATGCCGTTATTCCGGAAATGGAGGAGGTTGCACAACGCAAATTAGCGTTATTCAAAAACGGTGTAGTTTTTTTAATAAAGTAAGGCTACTCTTTATTTTAATCTGCGCAGTCGTTTTAGAAATATTATATTTACAATTATTTTTTTCATATGTACTGAAGAACAAGTCCCGTAACTGCCTAGGAGTTTCACTTAGGGGATAAAATGTTTCACCGACCTCCATTAGTTTTTTGTCCTTAACATTTTCTCAAAACATACTTGCCCCTTATATCCATCTATTAGGGGGTCTTGACAGCAAAAGGTGTCGAATTCGAGCATATTGTAATTAGCTACGGTTTTCAAGGAGCGCTAAATCACGAACATCACGTTAATACGCCTAAAATCGTAACGAATATTGGTATCGTAAAATGTAGTGCAAATAAGATTTATGCGACTAGAAATAATACTTTGATGAAATTTGATTCAAAATAGTTCTTTATGTCTACACTACCAATTTTATTTATCTATGGGTTAAACGTTACCATAGGGCCATGTCGCCTTAAACCTCAAACTGAGTTGTCTTAAACCGAAATGATAAATTACATTATAAAAAGTTCACTCCCGACTTAATATTTTATTTACTCTATTAAAAATAAGCTATTAATTTAATTATAAAATATGTCAAATTGATTTTAAAAAAAATTGTTTTTAAAACATTTTTTTTTCTATAAAATTTCTGAACGCATTTTAACCATATTTCTTTTCTTTTTCTTTCTAGGTAAGTTTTGACTCAAAATTATTTAAAAATCTTTATCGTAAGTAATTATAATTAAGAAGTAAAAAATAGGGAATCTGAGTATCTATATAAATGCCAAGTCTAGGGGCCTTAATTATGTACATTTTGTTATTGTAATAAGAAATGTTTTTTTCTATTACATTTTTTTTTGTAAATAAAATGAAAATAAAAATCAATTACAAATTATTGTAATTGCAAAAATTTTAATTAAAATTTCATGTAATTATATTTAAAATAATTTTAAATACAACCACAAATAATAATTTTTTTAATAGCACATGATTTTAACTGCTACACAAATAAATTGGAAACATTTTAGTTACATATTTCAAGTAATTGTAATTCAATTAAAATGTAATCGTGAAGGTAGGCCTGGAGAATGCTACATTTTTTTTAAAAAGCATTGTATCTTTTGGCAGACTTGAGTTCTGACGAATTTATAGGTTGTGCTTCTCTTTTTCAATCTCTTAATCAGTTCGTTATACCAGTGTTCAACTTTCTTTAATTTATAAAAATAAAAATACCAATGGATATTGAACTTTTTTTTATAAATATTTTAAACGCCTAAATAACTTGCAATAGCTACTTTAACACAAAACAGCCATACTACAAGTATAGTTCATTAATTACTGGTATCTAAGTTGAAATATTGTAGAAAATCACGGTTGTTTGGTCAGTGACGCAGAAAACTCACTGAACTTGTCGAATATAAACAAATAAATTGTTGGTTGTTATTGCTGCTACTCGAGTTTATACAGCTGCCACTGCTACTAGTTACTACTTTTATTGTTGCCGTTATTGTATTTGATTTTATATTAGAAATTATAAACCCTAGATGATGATCAATGAACCGAAATAACAAAACTGTTACTCCTCATTTAATGTTAAGAGAAAAATCTACAGAAATGGGTATTAAAAAGTAAAAGTACTCGTAACATTTATATTTGATTCTATTAAGGTGTTCAGAGAGGTAAAATTAACCCAATTTAAATTTTTTTTACTATTTTCAATGAGTTGTTTAGTATTAGTGACATATATAGTTACCAGATAAAATTAATAAAAAACATTTTTTTATTTTTCGAATTTATTCTATGAGCTAAATTTCAGTTATGTATTTTATAAAGCTTTTTGTAATAGTTCTATTCCTTTAAATTTTTACCAGACTATTATCTTGTATCTTCCTGTTACATTGTACCTTAGCTATCCGTTGGATAGCAATGAAGTATATTGTATGTACAAAAAAATTTACAATTATGTATTAGACACCAGCAGAATGTAATGCATTTTCTGGAATGGAACTATTACAAAAAGCTTTATAAAATACATAACTGAAATTTAGCTCATGGAATAAATTCAAAAAATAAAAAATGTTGAATATAATAAAGTAGCTTATGAAAAGAAATAATTCCCAGATTCTATTTGTTAAAATAGTTTAGTTTAATACATTCAATTTATAAAGCATCACTATCCAGTGTAAAAAAAGAATGCTGACGAAGGCCGTAGCGGGCCAGAAAATGCATTACATTCTGCTGGTGTCTAATAATTGTAAATTTTTCTGTACATACAAAATACTTTCTTGCTATCCAAAGGAAAGATCATGGAATAAATTCAAAAAATAAAAAAATGTTAAATATAAAAGAGTAGCTTATGAAAAGAAATAATTCCAAGATTAAAAAAAAAAAAACAGCGTCAAGATCGTCATCGTCGTTTCAAATCGTCTAAAACTTGTTATTAACAAATTAGTGTAATTTTTGTAGATTGTTTTTAAAAGTTTTCGAAAAAAACGCTAAAATTTTATATCACTTAAAGTTCAAGTTAAAATAAAAAAAAAACATAAAATTCGAACTCAACGAACTATAAAAAAAAATTAAATAAGCAATAAAAACGTTTTCCAGTAAAATTTATAATTTTCGAAATTATTTTCGAATTTTCCAACAGACTTACACGCTAAATATTTTGGTTATAAATAAATAAAAATTAGGAAAATTAGTTTTTATTGATTAATTTTTGTCAAAAACATTGAAAATAGTAAAAATGAAGGTCAATCCGAAGTTTTTTTTTAAATATTATTTATTCTTTGAAAAAGATTATCTATTGGACTTAAAGTCAATGTTTGAAATCATTCAGTTTATTGAAAAAATTAAAAATTAGTATTGTGGTTATTTTATTGAACTGTTAATGGATTTTAATCCAAATTTTGATATTTTAATCAGGCTTAAGTTCATTGAATTAAATTTTCATTAAATTATTTTTATGAAGACAGGAATTTTACAACATGAAATCAATTAAAATTTTTATTGATAATTTTTCATTCTTGACTGCGCTGATATTTGAACCCATGCGTTCACGGACAGGTTGCCCAGACTAGTTTCGATTGTAGCCACACAATCTCTTCAGTGGGGTTTGCCGTTTAGCTCTCACGCCATTGACGAGGGATGACGTCATTAGTCAAACATCAATCTTTAAACCAAATGGTATTTTACCTTGGTAGATCGAAATTTGCTTTGAATGAATGATTACCTATTTTAATTGATCTGCATGTTCTTCCTTACTTCTTGTTTTTCGTACTTTTTTTCAAAAATTCTTTTTAAAATCCAAAGTACATTTTTTGTTTTTCATGTTTTTGTCTTTCTTTTTTCTTGTTGACATTTTTCAGCACAGCTTGAAGGACAAATGTATACATATGGCTCGTGCCTTAGCTGTTAACAATAATTAGATTGTGTGGTTACAATCGGAACTAGTCTAGGTAACCTGTCCGTGAAAACCTGGGTTCAATTCCCAGCTCAGTCAAGAATGAAAAATTATCAATAAATTTTAATTCATTTCATGCTGTAAAATTCCTTTCTTAATAGAAATAATTTAATGAAAATTAAATTCAATGAACTGATTAAAATATCAAAATTTGATTAATAAAATATTTAAAATTTTATTTAAAACATAAAACATAAAAATTAAAATTCATCTAAGTATTCGTAATTAAAAATATAAAAATAAAAAACATATGTACATTAAGGCTATAACCAAAGTTTGGTGCTAGTACCACACGATTATGAATATTATGCTGTTTACGAAAAAAAAAATATTCGGGACATTTTGAAATAAAAACCTCACACACTAAAACGATTTTGTAAAATCTCCAAAAAAGGACATTAATGTTCCAAAAAAATTTTATTAATAACTAAAATAGTAAAGTAAAAAATGTTGTTTAATTATTAAAGACATAAACTTCAAATTTAGCGTGCGCGCTGATTTCCATAATTTTCCTGAACTACTTTAATATCACATTATGCGAATATGATGTTGCTTTGTTGTTGCATTTGGATTATTGAAGCTACTTCTTTGACCCAGTGTCTTTTGGAACATATGCGCCCGTTCTTAAATCGTGTTAAGGATTTTTCTAAAGCTGCGTAATTTTTGTTATCAATACAATGATTGGAAAACCATGTTCAACATATGAATTCACATATTGAGGTAAGCTGGTCTCGGTGTTATGGGATAAGGACGAGAGCTAAAATGGCGGTATGGCTTTAAAGCTCGTACAAGTATTGCATATCGTCACGCCATTTAATGTTTTCCATTTTTATGTATTCCTCATTCTGTATATTGTTTTGTTTCAGATCCTCGTAGTTATTTATTAGTTCCGAAACAAAGTAATACGAGATGTAAGGATATGATGTTTTTAGATCTAATAACTCATCCATAACATGCCTTACGATCAGGTCTAAAATATGGTGTTGGCAACCTACATATTGCGGCGGAGGAAGATCAATTGATATATAATAGCCCTTTAATAGCTCAACAACGCCGTTTTTGTAACCAGTATTTACACTTGTTGTCAGATTATAATTGTTATTGATTTCCATAAATCAAATTTGTCTAACGTTTCACTAATACAATTTAATATTGTAAGGGCTTTTCCATTTTCCAAACAAGCACTGACAAATTAATTTCCTTATACCTATTCATATTTTAAAACTATTACCTGTAGTTCTTTATTGTCAATTTTTTTCCGTCGAAAGGCAAGCGCCAGTTTTGAATTTTTTAAAGTTACCTTAAACATTTCCTCTTTGCTATCGGCCGACTTGATTACAGCTTTATAAATAGCTGGCTGTTATGAAATTGCAATTTTAATACCAGACCCTGCTAATTGCTGCTTTAGTTGTACTAACGTTGGCAGTTGTAACTAATGCAGCCGATGGATTTATTAACGAGCTATTTACTTTTATCCTTTCCGGGGCTTTTAATCAGATTCGTCGGATGAATATTGGTTCTCATACCCGTACTCTGATACTAAATTTTCATCTGACATAACTTCTTTTAAGGTACTCAGTTCAGACGGAATATCTATATTTTCATTAGAAATATTGAAAATATAGTTATATGATTTGTACGTTCTGTTTTTAAATTTATATCATATCGATCCTTTGCTGCAATAAAGTCAACGCAAAAAACCTGTTTTTAAGCCAATGTATTTAATTCTTTAATTCCTACCGGAACATAGAGCCGCTTACAAGCTAATAATGTGGAGTTAATCGCCACATCGTTTCTTCATATTATGTAAAAATTTGATACTCCATTTTAGCAACGGCTCAATATATTGGAATTAATTTTTCAGCTTTTCTATTTTAATTTTTGGTACTTTCATCTTATTCCACAAAACGCATAGTTCATTTGAGATAACTATATACTTCACTTTTTTGGATTTTTCTAAGGCAGCTAAAGCATGAAATCTTCCAATTACCCTTTTTTGGGTTGGTGTTTAACTCAATTGATGTAATGAAGTGACGATATCAGGAATGTTTCTCCTCATTGTTGTGCTATCTTTAAATTTGGTCAACGCATTTGTGGACATTTTATCCTTTTTCAAAACGTTTAAATGACTTCTTTTAAAACCCATTATTTTTAAGTATTAAATACAAACTTGGAACATTTCAAACAGGTAACTATATAAACAAATTTAAATTAATAAAATTCTTTAAATATTAAAAGCAATGACATTACATTACTTTTTTTTGTTTAAGTAAAGAAGCGGATATTTTCTCCTTTACGTAAAATTTTAAACGAATATTGATTAAAAAAAATATTTGCGTTTTTTGGATAAATAAATAAAAAAAAAAATCTAGTTTCTTAACTCTATCGCGTTTTGTGGGTGAGCTGTTTTGACAACCGCGAAAAATTAATACCATTATTTAAAATAATTTTTAATGGTTATTCGACTATGCTTGGGCTATTTTAATATTTGCAAAAAATGTAATAAGTTACCGCCTTAATGTGCATACATTAGGGTATGACGAAATTTTTAAAAAAATTTACCTATCACAATGTGATTTTCAATACTAAATTAGTAATCAAATCGTGGCAGAAATTCTTCCGCACCAAATGCAATTTCTAAAAACTCGCAGATAATTTTTTTTTATTACATTATCGAAGTTCATTATTTGGTGCAAATGGTCTTGCGAAAGAGCAAATATGCGGGCATGTTCTAGAAATCGAAATTGAGTAAAATTGAAATCGAACCAGATTTTGATTTCAATTATTTAATAAATGGCTTTAGTTTTTACTGTTTTTAATAGTTGTTCTTGTAAATAAAGGTGGTACTTAAAGTATGAAGCATATAAAAAGGAATATTTTTATCACCTTTTTTTACAGGCTCGTTTTAAAAATTTGTTCCATTTCAAATCCACTTAATTTTGATTTACATATCGTCTCTAAACCTATGCCATCGCAAGAGATCTTAAAAATTTTAAAATGTCCATAAATCATGAGATATGGCAATATTGTTTTCAGCAGAAACAAATTTCTGTGGTTTTCATGGGTAACCGCGTATGTCAATTTTTTCGATTTTGAGATGTTGATGCCATATTGCTTAATTTTAAACGCTCTTTATATGGTTCTTAAAATTGCTGAAAATATGATGAAATATGGACCAATTCCGTGTTTTTTAAGTAATGACCAATTTCAAAAAGTTTAATACCTAGCCCATAGTTCGGGAAAACTTTGATTTTAAGACATACGCGGTTACTAGGGATGCCAAACGGGAAATCCCGAATCCCGGGACTTATTTTTATGAGTCCCGGGATTTTTAACATATCAACTTTTATGTACAAAACTGTTCGTTTTTATTGAATTTTTATACTGTATACAAAAAAAATTTTAAAATTTATATTTGAGTTATATTTTTTATTGCAAATAATTCTTATTTTTGAGTTTAATTTTTGTTTTTGGCAAACAGCGAGTATTTAAAATTTTTAATTTTTGCTTGATATATGACGACTATTTCTGGATTTTTGTATTTTGCTTATTAAAAACCATTATTTTAAGTGGAAACGATATTTGAAGATCACATCTCAAGCCTTTTTTACAATTACGTTTAGCAAGTTCAGCTTTGGCTTAAGACATAATACCAAAATAAAAATGATTGTTTTTATGCAAAATATAGAAATCAAGAAATAATTGTTATATATCAAGCAAAAAATAAAAATTATTCACGATCCAATTAAAGTTTTAATCAGAACCCAAAGAATAAAAGTTGATATAATTATAACAATTAAGTCGTAATATTGATGAAATAGCTCATATTCCTTCCTGTACAATAATAATAAAAAATTTGCTTAAAAAACATACGGTAAATAAAATAATTTTTTTATAAATAAACACTATGTGCCGTATTCATAAATAAATTATTTAAACTTGAAATCTTTTTTAAGAAACATTTGTATACACATTTTGTTTTAAAATAAATTTTAAACGTACTTAAATTATTGATAATGAATCTCGGCCTCACCCTGGAGGTGTACTGCACTGCAGTCGACATTGTTTTACAGTTTTTAACTCAGCTATCGAGATCGATGAGGGACAAAACTTTGCAGTGTATTAATGTCGTCACAACTTAATTCACATTAAAAATTGAATTGCTGTCAAAAAACCGAAATGAATTGATCTAGAAAAACTAAGAGATACGTATATTTTTTCAAGCTTTTTTCAGAATCTGATCAGTTTGATCATGGATGAGGCCAGTGTTATAAACATATGTATTAAATAAATTGTTTTGTTGTTTTAATTTTTAAAAATTTATGTTACGTATATAAAACCTTTTGAATATTTAAAAAGTGTTATTTATTAAAAAAGGTAGCATCTTAAAGCAACACATTTATCCCGAAAAATACCGAAATCCCGGGATTTTTAAAAATCAGTCCCGATTGGAATCCCTAGCGATTACTTATGAAAACCACAGATTTTTTAAAAGAAGTTTGTTTGTAGAAAAAAGCATTTTCTTATGTAACGGTGATTAAAATTAGGTTTCTGATTGTTTTATAGCATTTTTAAAGAAGTTGTGGCCATTACTGTTTTAAAGACCAAATCATATTAAATTATTTTTATGTGTTTTTATCTTCTTAATGACCACTTATGATATCACTTAAAAATTAACGGTCAATAAGTTTTAATTTTTTATATGTTGATTAAACAAAATTTAATTTTATTTCCTTTGCTTACACCCCAACCCCTCACCCCGAGAAAAAGTTTCAGTACATATCAATTCTTATAGTCAAGTCAGGAATGTAACGTAATGTATTTTATTAACCTAAAACGCTTTTTATTGCTATAAAAAAGTATACTACGTTTTTTTTTTATAGTAATTTTCAAAAGTTTACAAATAACATTCAATCTAAAGCGTCATGGCAACTACTATTTCCCTATAAATTTAATAAAGTTTTTTAATAACAGCTTTAAGACACAAAACTTTTTTAAGATATTTTCCAAGATATTTTTTTTAATCAACAAAAGTTTTGTTTCAAAAACACTTCCTAGTAATTAGAAAACTTTAAAATTTAATTAGCATCCTTAGAGGAAGTAGTTTAAGTGGAGTCTTATAAATTAAAATATAAAGAACAACGTAATTTTATTTTTCTAAGTTTCATTTAAAAAAAATATATATTTAAAAAAAAAACGATTAAATAAATTGCCAGCCAGTGTTGTTTTTTTTTTGTTTAGCTTCCGCTTTAGGTTTAACCTTTTTTTAACAAATTTTATATATTTCTAATACAAAAAACTATAATATTAAAACGATAAGGTCGTATAAGGAACTAAAAACTAAAGTGTGTTAAACAGAAATGTTTATAAAGATTTTTGCATGTTTTGTTTGCGTGTTAGAATTAAAACTTAAAAATATTTTAAAAGTTACATGTTATTTTAGAATTAAGTTTTTTTTTTCAAACTTCATGTTTTTTTTAAAGGTAAATGGCTTAATTTGAAGAGTTAAATGAAGATTTAAAAAATATATAACACTTGAATATTAAAACAAAATTATACTATTATTCAGCAAAAAATCTGCATAGTAAATAATCACTTATATGTACATAAAAAAGCTTTACTTCTTTCCTTAACTTTTATAAAATGATCTGTAATGAATTCGAAGTTTCTCCACGAAATTCGACTATACGTAAGATATTCTGAAAGTGTTTGCCTTATATTCCCTTAGTGCTGGCACACTCTTCAAGTTTTAGCCATACAGTCTTGAGTTTAAAGGAGAGAGGGGAAAATAAATGGCACTTCTTTTCCTTTTTATCCTAAAAGCTCAAGACTTAAGGACTAAAACGTGAAGAGTGTGAACCAGGACTTACCGAAACAAATCGTTGACTTCACCAAGTTTCGCAAATGTGTAAAATGTTATTTATCTATCTTCTTCTTCTTCGATATAAAAAACAATTAAGAAAGTAAAGTCGGTCAGGACCTACAATTTAATACGCTACACGATAGTATTTACAGACAAATTTCAAAGAGTTTACCATATTTGGGGCCCAGGAGACCCGCAAAATTATGTTTTAAGGCTAAAATTTATATAAGAGTTATTTGTGCCGCTTATTATCTAGATATCAACTTCTATTTGAGATTTTTTTTTTTAGGTAATTTTAGAGAGGTCCAGAATTGACGACATATAAGCTATTAAAAAATGTACCGTCCCCATTATACTCGTATCAATACCAACAATTGAAGCAAAGCCGCAAATAACGTTGTAAGTGACAAAATAATAATTTTTCAGGAGACCAAAAAAAAAAAAAAAACAAAAAAAAAAAAGGTTTTTAAATGCCGAAATAACATTTTTTTTTTATTTATATCAGCAAAAAAAAATTTTTTATTAATCAGGCTAAAGTTCATTAAATTTAATTTTCATTAAAATTTTTCCTTCTTGACTGACCGAGGGATTGAACCCATATTCATGGACAGGTCGATTTGATATGTTTCGATAGGTACCACACTATCTCGTCAGAAATCTTCGACATTTAACACTCACCGCCAATGACGACGGCTGACAGTCAATAGTCAAAAATAAATCTTTAAACCAAATGGTATTGTCACCTTTTTGGTGGATCGTAGTATGTATTGTGAATGATTATCTATATTAATTGATATACATTTTCTTCCTTACTTCTGTTTTTCATAGTTTTTGTCAAGAATTCTTCTTGAAGTCCAAAGTCTTTATTTTTCTCATTGACCTTTTTCAACACAACTTGAAGGACAAATGTAAACATAGGGCTTGTGTCTTAGCATAAAAATAGTTCAATAAAATAACCACAATTCTAATTATTGTTAAATGCAAAAAATTAAGAATTTTAATTTAAATTTTAATGTAAATTTACTAACCGGATTTTTTTTAGCTGCACTAGAACTTTCGATATCGATAACCTTAATTTGACAGCTGAGAATGTCAAACTGTGTTTACATTTCTGATGGGCAAGGACAACACTTTCAAATAGTGGAAATCTACTATAAAAAAAAATGTTCAGGAAGTTCATAAAGTACTTTGATCAATTTGCGAAGCTCATTTCTGGCTTAATGGCTACGTCAATAAGCAAAATTACCGTATTTGAAGCGAAGACAATCCGCAACCCGTTAACGAATCTCTATTACGTCCATTTAAATTAACTGTTTGGTGCGGTTTATACGCTCTTTCAAAATGAGCAAGGAGCTAACGTTACTACGGTGACTGAATTTTTGATTTAAAACATTCATCAGCTAAAGATCAGCGACATTTGGTTCCATCAAGCGGACGTAACTTGCCATATAGCGCGCTTTTACAATCGATTTATTGCAAAAACAGTTAAGTGACAACTTTATTTTCAGAAGTGGTCCTGTTCACTGGCCCCCTCGTTCGTGCGATTCAACGCCTCTGGATTGCTGTGTATGGGGCTATGTTAAGTCATTGGCTTATGCCGACAAACCAGCTATTCTTGAAGCATTAGAAGCCAATATTCAAGCCATAATTGACGCCATACGGCCACATTTATTGGAAAAAATAGTCACAAATTGGACTGATCGAATGGACCATGGAAGTCGTAGCCTCAGCGGAAATATGCCAGAAAATCATATTTTAAAAATAAATGCGATGAAATTATATACCAGATTATAAAAAAAAATTCATTTCAACAATACTTCTGTCTTGTATTATCATTTAATTTCTCATGCACCTGAAAAACACCCTAAACAATTAAAAATTTTTTTTTAGTGGAAAAACGTTTCATATCCAAAAACGCAATGACCGTTAAAACGTTTTTCCATTACGAAAAGCCTCATAAAACGATATTCCGCGCTTCACAATAAAAAGTGTGTACTTAAAACGTTTTTCCACATTACCTGGCTCTGGAGCGTTTTATTGTGGTATGGTCTTATTTTTTCTTGTTTTATATTAATTTTTGCTATTTCTCAGCCTTTTATTTACATTGTTTTTTCGATTTTACACATAAACTTTTATGTTTATACTCTCAACGTTCTTCGCCTGACTGACTCTTTGTAATTGCATTTTGACGGTTATTAGGTGCATAATTTTGGTTGATTTGGTGTTTTAGCAATGTAAGGGGGTTATGTCAACGGTAATCTGCAAAGAAAAACAGATTTTACATAATTTGTCTTTTACAACGTAATTCGCGAATTGGCTTCAATTGGAAGTTAAGACATTAAAATCTATTTTCCGGAGTATAATCTGATATCACTGTAGTCATAGCATAAATGACACATAGCTAAATGACAAAATTTTATGATGACGTTCGTCATTGGTTGATGTCACTTTTTGCCCCATTGATGTCATTTGTAATAACATTGATGTCACAATTCTGTTGTTAGGGTATCATCAATATGAACATTAATTTTTCGATGTAGTATAAATTTCTTAATTATTTCTTTTTTTGGTTTTGTTTATATAAAATTGGAGAAAATATCCTCTTAACGTTGACACTTGTTTTGACAAAATTACATAAATCTTGTACTAAATATGATTTGATTAACAGAGAGTACAAGTTATAACATTGTTGCATTAGAATAAATGCTTGTTGATCATATTAATAACTGGCTGCTTCTTTGTATGATTCAAATAAAATTTTTATAACTGCAGTGATTTAAAAAAAAAAACTGTTTGAAGAAGTTTGATTGGTTGATTTATAGAGAGATTAAGCTGCTCGATTGTGTGGGCAGATAATTTGGAGATAGATCTGTGGTATCAAGGGCAACCACGCAAACTTCTGTAACAACGCTTCTCTTGAATCTTTGGGTTAAGGTTGAGGGTTGATTTACCATGAACTCAATGGTGTTCTAAAAGATGTGTGTGAAGTTAGCTCCGTCAGTTAGCTTCGTTTTCTTGACTATCAAGTTTCCTGTACACAAGCAACTTGTGTTAACATTGTTCTCACTCAATGACTGTTAAGACAACAGAATGGATGTTTTTTGCCAAAAATAAATAATTTCAGACAAAAAAAAAATTAAAAATGGTAATTCAGAATAACAAATAAAACATATATTTTTTATTTAAAGAATTTGGCCAGAAAATTAATTAAAATAAAAAAAAGGCCTACTTTAGAACCCGAAAATGGGTATAAATAGAAATGGTGCTCTAATATGGACTAATAGGGTTGATAGCTTAGGTATTCTAGATTTCAGAACTATATAGTTTATATTCAGAATTTGTATAGATTTTTTGTACTAGAGCATAGCTGAAAGTGAAATTATGAAATTTCGTAAAAAAGCCCTATTTTCAGAACCCGAAAATGGGTCAAAATCGAAATGGTGCTCTAATATGGACTAATAGGGTTGATAGCTTAGGTATTCTAGATTTCAGAACTATATAGTTTATATTCAGAATTTGTATAGATTTTTTGTACTAGAGCATAGCTGAAAGTGAAATTATGAAATTTCGTAAAAAAAAGCCCTATTTTCAGAACCCGAAAATGGGTCAAAATCGAAATGGTGCTCTAATATGGACTAATAGGGTTGATAGCTTAGGTATTCTAGATTTCAGAACTATATAGTTTATATTCAGAATTTGTATAGATTTTTTGTACTAGAGCATAGCTGAAAGTGAAATTATGAAATTTCGTAAAAAAAAGCCCTATTTTCAGAACCCGAAAATGGGTCAAAATCGAAATGGTGCTCTAATATGGACTAATAGGGTTGATAGCTTAGGTATTCTAGATTTTAGAACTATATAGTTTATATTCAGAATTTGTATAGATTTTTTGTACTAGAGCATAGCTGAAAGTGAAATTATGAAATTTCGTAAAAAAGCCCTATTTTCAGAACCCGAAAATGGGTCAAAATCGAAATGGTGCTCTAATATGGACTAATAGGGTTGATAGCTTAGGTATTCTAGATTTCAGAACTATATAGTTTATATTCAGAATTTGTATAGATTTTTTGTACTAGAGCATAGCTGAAAGTGAAATTATGAAATTTCGTAAAAAAAAGCCCTATTTTCAGAACCCGAAAATGGGTCAAAATCGAAATGGTGCTCTAATATGGACTAATAGGGTTGATAGCTTAGGTATTCTAGATTTCAGAACTATATAGTTTATATTCAGAATTTGTATAGATTTTTTGTACTAGAGCATAGCTGAAAGTGAAATTATGAAATTTCGTAAAAAAAAGCCCTATTTTCAGAACCCGAAAATGGGTCAAAATCGAAATGGTGCTCTAATATGGACTAATAGGGTTGATAGCTTAGGTATTCTAGATTTCAGAACTATATAGTTTATATTCAGAATTTGTATAGATTTTTTGTACTAGAGCATAGCTGAAAGTGAAATTATGAAATTTCGTAAAAAAAAGCCCTATTTTCAGAACCCGAAAATGGGTCAAAATCGAAATGGTGCTCTAATATGGACTAATAGGGTTGATAGCTTAGGTATTCTAGATTTCAGAACTATATAGTTTATATTCAGAATTTGTATAGATTTTTTGTACTAGAGCATAGCTGAAAGTGAAATTATGAAATTTCGTAAAAAAAAGCCCTATTTTCAGAACCCGAAAATGGGTCAAAATCGAAATGGTGCTCTAATATGGACTAATAGGGTTGATAGCTTAGGTATTCTAGATTTCAGAACTATATAGTTTATATTCAGAATTTGTATAGATTTTTTGTACTAGAGCATAGCTGAAAGTGAAATTATGAAATTTCGTAAAAAAAGCCCTATTTTCAGAACCCGAAAATGGGTCAAAATCGAAATGGTGCTCTAATATGGACTAATAGGGTTGATAGCTTAGGTATTCTAGATTTCAGAACTATATAGTTTATATTCAGAATTTGTATAGATTTTTTGTACTAGAGCATAGCTGAAAGTGAAATTATGAAATTTCGTAAAAAAAAGCCCTATTTTCAGAACCCGAAAATGGGTCAAAATCGAAATGGTGCTCTAATATGGACTAATAGGGTTGATAGCTTAGGTATTCTAGATTTCAGAACTATATAGTTTATATTCAGAATTTGTATAGATTTTTTGTACTAGAGCATAGCTGAAAGTGAAATTATGAAATTTCGTAAAAAAAGCCCTATTTTCAGAACCCGAAAATGGGTCAAAATCGAAATGGTGCTCTAATATGGACTAATAGGGTTGATAGCTTAGGTATTCTAGATTTCAGAACTATATAGTTTATATTCAGAATTTGTATAGATTTTTTGTACTAGAGCATAGCTGAAAGTGAAATTATGAAATTTCGTAAAAAAAAGCCCTATTTTCAAAACCCGAAAATGGATCAAAATCGAAATGGTGCTCTAATATGGACTAATAGGGTTGATAGCTTAGGTATTCTAGATTTCAGAACTATATAGTTTATATTCAGAATTTGTATAGATTTTTTGTACTAGAGCATAGCTGAAAGTGAAATTATGAAATTTCGTAAAAAAAAGCCCTATTTTCAGAACCCGAAAATGGGTCAAAATCGAAATGGTGCTCTTATATGGTTTAATAGGGTTGATAGCTTAGGTATTCTAGATTTCAGAACTATATAGTTTATATTCAGAATTTGTATAGATTTTTTGTACTAGAGCATAGCTGAAAGTGAAATTATGAAATTTCGTAAAAAAAAGCCCTATTTTCAGAACCCGAAAATGGGTCAAAATCGAAATGGTGCTCTAATATGGACTAATAGGGTTGATAGCTTAGGTATTCTAGATTTCAGAACTATATAGTTTATATTCAGAATTTGTATAGATTTTTTGTACTAGAGCATAGCTGAAAGTGAAATTATGAAATTTCGTAAAAAAAGCCCTATTTTCAGAACCCGAAAATGGGTCAAAATCGAAATGGTGCTCTAATATGGACTAATAGGGTTGATAGCTTAGGTATTCTAGATTTCAGAACTATATAGTTTATATTCAGAATTTGTATAGATTTTTTGTACTAGAGCATAGCTGAAAGTGAAATTATGAAATTTCGTAAAAAAAAGCCCTATTTTCAGAACCCGAAAATGGGTCAAAATCGAAATGGTGCTCTAATATGGACTAATAGGGTTGATAGCTTAGGTATTCTAGATTTCAGAACTATATAGTTTATATTCAGAATTTGTATAGATTTTTTGTACTAGAGCATAGCTGAAAGTGAAATTATGAAATTTCGTAAAAAAAAGCCCTATTTTCAGAACCCGAAAATGGGTCAAAATCGAAATGGTGCTCTAATATGGACTAATAGGGTTGATAGCTTAGGTATTCTAGATTTCAGAACTATATAGTTTATATTCAGAATTTGTATAGATTTTTTGTACTAGAGCATAGCTGAAAGTGAAATTATGAAATTTCGTAAAAAAAGCCCTATTTTCAGAACCCGAAAATGGGTCAAAATACAAATTCTGAATATAAACTATATAGTTCTGAAATCTAGAATACCTAAGCTATCAACCCTATTAGTCCATATTAGAGCACCATTTCGATTTTGACCCATTTTCGGGTTCTGAAAATAGGGCTTTTTTTTACGAAATTTCATAATTTCACTTTCAGCTATGCTCTAGTACAAAAAATCTATACAAATTCTGAATATAAACTATATAGTTCTGAAATCTAGAATACCTAAGCTATCAACCCTATTAGTCCATATTAGAGCACCATTTCGATTTTGACCCATTTTCGGGTTCTGAAAATAGGGCTTTTTTTTACGAAATTTCATAATTTCACTTTCAGCTATGCTCTAGTACAAAAAATCTATACAAATTCTGAATATAAACTATATAGTTCTGAAATCTAGAATACCTAAGCTATCAACCCTATTAGTCCATATTAGAGCACCATTTCGATTTTGACCCATTTTCGGGTTCTGAAAATAGGGCTTTTTTTTTTACGAAATTTCATAATTTCACTTTCAGCTATGCTCTAGTACAAAAAATCTATACAAATTCTGAATATAAATTATATAGTTCTGAAATCTAGAATACCAAAGCTATCAACCCTATTAGTCCATATTAGAGCACCATTTCGATTTTGACCCATTTTCGGGTTCTGAAAATAGGGCTTTTTTTTACGAAATTTCATAATTTCACTTTCAGCTATGCTCTAGTACAAAAAATCTATACAAATTCTGAATATAAACTATATAGTTCTGAAATCTAGAATACCTAAGCTATCAACCCTATTAGTCCATATTAGAGCACCATTTCGATTTTGACCCATTTTCGGGTTCTGAAAATAGGGCTTTTTTTTACGAAATTTCATAATTTCACTTTCAGCTATGCTCTAGTACAAAAAATCTATACAAATTCTGAATATAAACTATATAGTTCTGAAATCTAGAATACCTAAGCTATCAACCCTATTAGTCCATATTAGAGCACCATTTCGATTTTGACCCATTTTCGGGTTCTGAAAATAGGGCTTTTTGTACGAAATTTCATAATTTCACTTTCAGCTATGCTCTAGTACAAAAAATCTATACAAATTCTGAATATAAACTATATAGTTCTGAAATCTAGAATACCTAAGCTATCAACCCTATTAGTCCATATTAGAGCACCATTTCGATTTTGACCCATTTTCGGGTTCTGAAAATAGGGCTTTTTTTTACGAAATTTCATAATTTCACTTTCAGCTATGCTCTAGTACAAAAAATCTATACAAATTCTGAATATAAACTATATAGTTCTGAAATCTAGAATACCTAAGCTATCAACCCTATTAGTCCATATTAGAGCACCATTTCGATTTTGACCCATTTTCGGGTTCTGAAAATAGGGCTTTTTTTTACGAAATTTCATAATTTCACTTTCAGCTATGCTCTAGTACAAAAAATCTATACAAATTCTGAATATAAACTATATAGTTCTGAAATCTAGAATACCTAAGCTATCAACCCTATTAAACCATATAAGAGCACCATTTCGATTTTGACCCATTTTCGGGTTCTGAAAATAGGGCTTTTTTTTACGAAATTTCATAATTTCACTTTCAGCTATGCTCTAGTACAAAAAATCTATACAAATTCTGAATATAAACTATATAGTTCTGAAATCTAGAATACCTAAGCTATCAACCCTATTAGTCCATATTAGAGCACCATTTCGATTTTGACCCATTTTCGGGTTTTGAAAATAGGTCTTTTTTTTACGAAATTTCATAATTTCACTTTCAGCTATGCTCTAGTACAAAAAATCTATACAAATTCTGAATATAAACTATATAGTTCTGAAATCTAGAATACCTAAGCTATCAACCCTATTAGTCCATATTAGAGCACCATTTCGATTTTGACCCATTTTCGGGTTCTGAAAATAGGGCTTTTTTTTACGAAATTTCATAATTTCACTTTCAGCTATGCTCTAGTACAAAAAATCTATACAAATTCTGAATATAAACTATATAGTTCTGAAATCTAGAATACCTAAGCTATCAACCCTATTAGTCCATATTAGAGCACCATTTCTATTTATACCCATTTTCGGGTTCTAAAGTAGGCCTTTTTTTTATTTTAATTAATTTTCTGGCCAAATTCTTTAAATAAAAAATATATGTTTTATTTGTTATTCTGAATTACCATTTTTAATTTTTTTTTTGTCTGAAATTATTTATTTTTGGCAAAAAACATCCATTCTGTTGTCTTAACAGTCGTTGAGTGAGAACAATGTTAACACAAGTTGCTTGTGTACAGGAAACTTGATAGTCAAGAAAACGAAGCTAACTGACGGAGCTAACTTCACACACATTTCTAAAAGAGATGCGTTGAATAAGTATAATTGCTCCAAGCAATTACAATTATTTGGGTTGCGTATTTGGTAAAAGAAAAGAAACCAAATAAATCAGAGAACTTCAATATTTATTTTGGGTTGAGGGCTGATGCTCACCTTTGGGTTGTTGATTACAATTTTAAATTAAATTTAGGTTATTTTATGCATGTAAACTTAAACTGGACACAATTTATTTTAGACTTTAAATTACAAGTTTCAAGAGTAAAATACAATTTGAGGTTCAGATTAATTCAAGTAAGTTGCTAATTCAACGATCAGAAAAGAAGTGACTTAAAACTGCAGTACTTAAGTATCTTCTAAACTTCATAATAATAATTCAATAAATTGCAATATGCATCTTTGTAGCAACGGTTTAAACTTAACATTTCAACAAGTACTTTTAAATACAACAGTTCAAGTTGAAGTAATGTTATATAAATGTAGATGCTATGTTAGTTATTTCTTGTAACGTATAATTATATTTAAATTTTATAGTAAAATAAATGAATGATTTTTAAGTCCAGTTTTATTGTTATGGTCCAAACCGAGTTTGGACACTGTTTCAAGTAAAAATCTGCGAGACACCCTTACACTTCATAAATCTGCAAAAAACAGATAATTCTTCACATTTGGCAACGCTGTACACTCATCTTTTTTCATGGTTGGTTAAACTACTCTCGTAAATTTTTTGCTTTTTATGCTGGGAATAAGATTCTTATAGTCCAAAGAATATGTTACGGAAATCCAAGTCACAATGATTCGCAGTCGGTCACGTGACACTCTTAAAATTGTTTATTTTTGGCTTCAAGTAATCAAAATATAAGCATTTAAATTCATAGGAAATACAGTGGTCAACATCAATGTGGGCTTTCTTAAAACACACATGATCATTGTTGTCTTTAAAATAATGATGACGTTAATAGTGGTCGTAACATTTAGTACCCAGTGCCATTTTCAAACATCTACAAACAAAAACAATCAAACTAATTTTTTTTTTTATTAAAATATTTCACACAAATTTCTCAAATAAGAAAAAAAAAAATTTAAATTACAAATTTAGAACATGAATTTCTGGTTGGGAAACTAAAAAAATAAAACCCCAAACTAATACTTTAACTGTAAAGTGTTTGTTTGTTTGTTGTGCTCAAGATCTTAAACGTTTGCATTTGATAATTTAGATACATTTGAAATCTTTTTGTCATTTTCGGCATAACTTATGATATTTTTTTTTTGTAAATTATTTAATAACAATTTCATTGTCTTTCTCTTTTATTGCCTATTTGTTGGATGTAAATTATTGTGTTCTTTTCATTTTCTAGTTCCATAAAATTTAAATAAATAATTTTTTTAATACAATTATGCCAATATTTGTGCATATAAACAACGTAATAATAAAAAAGATAAAATATACTAAATCTCTGTATGATGGATAAAAATAAACTAATATTTCTTTATTATCGAGGCAATTTTGACTCAAGTCGAAAAAAAGATTTGAAAGAAGAAAGAAACTAATTCATTCATAAAACTAAGCGAAAACGAATTCATAAATTCAATTTTATTTAGTCATAAGTAAACAGTTTTTTAAAATTTTTTTTTATGCTTTTCTTCCAATGAAATATTACACTTTGCGCCTTTCAATGCCTTATTATTTAGTTTAGTTTCTTTTGGATCACAAAATATTTGCCGCCGCGTTTTATTACAAAGTCAATATGTAAAAGTGCTAAAAAAAATTTTTAATGGGTTTCTTAAACAGAATATAAATCTAAAGAGAAACACAAGGAACTCTACGCCGCTCTAACATGGAAATCATAGAAGAGACCCCCATCTTGAAAAGGCCACTCATTCATTTATTCAGTCAGTCAGTAGTCAGTGGCTTGATAAATTTCGAAATGTAAGAAAGATGAATATGAACTGTTTATTACTTTTTGGCAAAAAAAAAAAAAAAAAAGAAAAAAAAAAACGAAAACAAATATATACAAAAATATTTGATGGGGTCAGTTGACGCCATGATAAATTATCAATTGACTTCATACTCATACAATAGCCTTTGCTCATTTTGAAATCATAATTTTCTTTGTAGTTTTAATTTAAATTGTCTAAGAAACAAATAAGGTCAAACATTATGTTTGCTCTTAAAAAAAAGTCGTAAAGTTATAATTGTTATAAAAAGTATAAATTCAAAAATATTTTCAGTTATTTTGCCATTAAAATGTTGTAAAGAAATTTCAGAGAACAAATGAGAAAGTACATACATTTATTTACAAGGTAGCGCATCAGTTGTTACCCGATGTTTTTTGACTGTAATTTTTTTAATTAATAAATGAAAAACTTAAGCTTTGCTTTTGGAATGTGCTTATTTGATATCTAAGTTATATCAGCCAATTGGCCGCCGCCAGAATAAATGACCACACTGGCCCGATTGATGATATTTTCCGTGATTCTTGCCAGAACATCCGGCGATAGGTTGCTGCATTCCTGGCAAATATTCTTTCTCTTTACTGTATGAAACCCACAAAATGAAGTCTAGAACTGAAATCGGGCGAACTTGCCGACCAGTGCATATCACCGAAGCGAGAAATTAGGCTACCCGGAAATGTAGTCCTCAGAATTTTGGTTGTAGGTTGTGCAGTGTGCGCCGGTGCTCCATCCTTTTGGAACCACATGTCCTCTTGTCCCAATTCGTCTCGCCGTTCAAAGTAGTCGTTTGGCTCGCGGCGTTTTCGAAAAAATTGGGGTCCCTGACACCTCCAGCGTAAACACCACACCATATAGTAACTTTGAGCGGGTGTAATGGCTCTTTGTTTTTTCTACGCAGATTTTCGGTGAACCAAGAACGATTTGCCGATTTAGGTATCAACAGAGATAAATATCTTCATTGAAGTCGAGATTTAGAATGGGTTGAATACGCGATCCATTTTTTATTGACCTGTATTTTGTATTTGTTTGCTTTACAAATGTCAAAGCAGAACTGAAATTTACCGCTATTTGCAAAAATACAGAGTCTTCCGATAGCGTGATAAATTCTGCGCCACCTTGTCCATATACCAGATATCACGGATGGGATTTCCACCCGGGAAAAATATTCCAGAAAAATAAACCAAATTTTTTTTTTAAATTTCTGGGGTTCCTGGGGACGTTCAGTTTATAAGTGGTAATAGAAAATAAAAAGCTAAGGCCCGTTTTTACAACTAGCCGAGAGCTAAAGGTAGGTATTTGTTGGCCATACAAAAATTATTCCATTATTACATCTTTACCTTAACCTACCAGGTATGATGAACATTCCATTAACTTATCGGTCACTTTAGGTTCAAGTAAAGTTGTAATAATAGAACATTTTTTATACTGCTGAATGAATAATACCTAGAGCTATCGGTAAGTTGTGACAGCGGGCCTTATTCTCTTAACCGGAGTAATAACCGTGAATGTGGAATTGATTGTTTTTAGGTGTACGATCGTTTTAGAGCTTTTTGTGGTCACACATTTTAAGACTTTCTGAGTTACAAGACTTATAAGCGTTTCATTTGATTCATTTTGAAAGTTTCACAATTAATTGCGGATTATTTGATTGAACCGTACTTAAAATAATCAAAAAACCGGATTGACTTAAGTAAAAGTAAGATTAAAATTAATCTGAAACTGTGTGCTTGATTCCAGAATTTTGAAGTTGTCTTGATCCCAAATTCGTACTAAAAATAGTCCGAAAGTGAGATTTTGATTCTAACCTAAACACTTACTTTTCGCAATCATTCTACTTTAAAAATTGTATGTATTTAACCAAATATTTTTAACAAATAGCATTTGGGAATTCTTGCATCTAATTATTCTTTTTAAACATGAAAGAAATGTATTTTTTTCTTCTTGTTTTGTTGTCGATGTTTCTACATAAAAGAAGCAAATCGTTTTTTAAATATTTTTGTAGTGCTGTTGTTTTTTATTACTACTAGCTTTTACAAACACACGCGTATGTATGCATTAAGAATTCAATGGTGTTCGAAGGTAATGCAATTTTGGATCGTTTTAAGCACTTTTTGGTGTTACTCGAACTAAAAAAAATTTAAATTTAGAACAAGTTTTTCATTTTGACTATGGGCCCCAGAAAGGGTACACTCTCAAAAAATATTCTGGAAATACTTTGATGTACACTGATAGAAAAGGCGTCATAACGCTGATGTATTTTGACATCAGAACTATGACAAGTGTCTTCGTTTTTGACCCCATGACACTTTACATCACTGTGATGTCAGCCTTAACATCACTTGGCCAAATTGTCATCAGGGTCAAAATTTTAATTATGTCATCAATAGGATGACACATTAGTATCACAGAAATGATGAATAGGAGTCGGTTTTATAAAGCATGTCATCAGTGCTATGACAAACTGTCAGCAAATTGAATCATTGTAATTGACCTTAAGTAAAATTGAGGGAATGTCATTAGTTACTTACATGTTACACATGTTTGTTTCACTCTCCGCCTTTGTTAACAGAGGAACTCTCAATTATAAGACACCAGCAGCATGCCCGATATGGATTTCGTAATAATACTACTTTAAAAATTTGATGGATTTAAATAAATTATTAAAAAAATTAAATATGGGAATTTTTTCTTCTAATTTTACTTTTTAAGCATGAACATAATGGTATTAATATATTATGACATTATATATTTGTCATCGCACTGATGACAGTTTGTCATCGCACTAATTACAATTTTCACCACACTGATATATATGGTCATCGCACTGATGACAGTTTGTCATCGTATTGAAGGACATGATATATTATGTCATCGCACTGATGACAGTTTTTCTGTACTGATGTCAAAATTCATCTGCGTTATGACGCCTTTTCTATCAGTGTACAAAAAATGTTGCATCGAATTGATGTCACAGTCGTCATAGCATAGAGATGACGCATAAAATATGACAAAATGTTATGATGACGTTCGTCATTGAATTGATGTCACTTTTTGCCTTATTGACGCCATTTGTAATAACATTGATGTCACAATTCAGATGTTAGAGCTTCTTCAATACGAAGACGCATTTTTCTAGACGCATTTGCCGAGTTCACCGAATATGCCTCTTTACGGTGTATTAATACAAATAATTTAAAATTTTTAAGTGTTTTTTGTCAAATAAGATCTTTTAAGTTTTTTTAGGGCATATTTTACAAAATTTTTAAGAGCATTATTCAAAGTTTTCGTAATAAATGCACACAAAACACTTTTAGAGAACATTTTTTCCGGTTCCCTGGTTATAACGCACCTAAGAGCACATAAAAAATAACAGTAAAAACTCATTTAAATAAAAAAAAAAAAAAAAAAAAAACTCTTTGAATTTTAAACGTCTGGAGTTACAACAACAAAGTAAGTAAACTCTTTTCTTGCAGAATTAGCGCTACCGATTTTATCCTATTTTGGCGGTCTGCTACTTTTTGTGATACTTATTAAACTCATCTAGTTTTGCGAGTTTTTTAATTTTGTGGCGACCTTTCCCCCCTTTTTTACACAAAAATTATGAAAACGACGAACAGTCATCTAGTCTACGTTTGGCAATATTGTTTTATATATTTTTTGACCCATTGACAGCTTTTTATAGAATTTATATACATGAAACAAAGAAAACAAGATAGTGTACGTAAATTTTAAAAACAATATTTGTCTGATGTACGTCATAGTAGTAAATGAGCACAAACATGATCAGACAAACACATGTATGTGTTATGCTGAATGTTTGTTTACATTCAAATCTCTTTACTACATTGGTGTAAAAATGACGTCAAAACGAGCGTAAAAAGTTAACTGAGTAAGGCGCTATCTTGTTTTCTTTGTCGTTGTTCTTTGCTTTTAATCATTAAAATTTAATGGCAAACAAGTCAACCTTGTTTGTCTGCTTTTTGCGGGTTTTTCGTTTCATCTAATGACTTGGCGTCGTAAAACTGTACCGCGTTACAGTTTTTCCGGTCTTCAACACAAACCACGTGCAATCGTTTTTAAACGCACATTTTTGAATGTAACTTGCAGGAGAATCATATAAAACTCTGTCGATCTTCTGGTGGAGAACCATTTGAAACTCAGATTATAAGTGACTCTTCTAGAATTAGTGTGCTTCTTGAGGTTATACCTTCCTTTTGACGTTCATGACTCCAAGATCGCTACCAATCACACTATAATTTTCCATCACAAGAATTAGTTGGGGTACTACTTTAGGACTCTCGACCTTCGAAAATAACTCTATTAGTTAAACTTAAATTAAGGGGAGAGATATGCTGTGTTATTAGCTAATATTTCTCTGGTCCTCGGAAAAAATATTTTAAATTCTAAAGGATTTTCCTAGGCCTTGAATGTACAACAGCATTATTTGACGGACTTATTTAATAACTTCTTATTGCATTACTTTGTAACCATTTTATAATAACTTCGAAAATAGATTTTAAAATATTCACCCTTATCGTGGTTGGCGTTTTTATGGCGAAAGTTAGGCGTTTATGAAAAATGAAATCGTGATAAAAAAAAAAAACACAAAACAACAAATACGACAATATTTATAAATTTATTACAAAAAAGGTCATCGCGTTTGGCTTATTTATTGCAGAAACTGTCGTTAAGTTTTTTAATCACGACAGGCGTCTTAATACGCCTACGCCAAAAACGATGAGAGTGATTAATTGAAACTTGTAATTAATTTGATTAAGTTTCTTTAATTGCGTTGTAGATTATTTATTAAGAGACATTTTTGATTGGAGCGTTGAATGATCGAAAATTTAACGTTTTTTTTTTTGAATCCGTAAAATAATCAATAAATTCAAATATGTGGAAATAAATTTACTTAAGCTCTTATAACACCTCAAATGTCATTTATGTTAATATATATTTTTTTTGTACTAAAGAAAAAAAAAAAGTTTAAACATTTTTCAACATATTTGTCATGCATTGTAGATATCAAATCAAGTTTATAGTTTATGAAGTGGTTGAAATGCATATTTTTAAAGTATTTCCCATTGAGATACAGTGGGTAATAAAAATAAGTTGACAGTGACTGCTAATAAAATGATTAAACTTTAATATTCTTTTTTTTTTTTTTTTGAAAAAAGATTTAGAAATCATTTCACACTTTAAACTTAAAAATTTTGTTATTTCTAAAAAGTTACTCTAGAACAGAGCTGTAAATGAATTATTCATTTTTGAATTAATTCGCGAATCATTCATGCACTAAATTAGCAAATTTTGAATTAATTCTTTTCACACAAAAAAATGAATTAAATGAAATTTGAGTCAATTCAAATGAATTTGGTAAAAATGAATTGCAATTCATTTCCAATTCAGATGAATTTGTCAAATGAATTGCAATTCGTTTCCAATTCAAATGAATTTGCCAAAGTGAATAACAATTCATTCTGCAAATTCATTTGAATTTGTCAAAGTGAATTGCATTTTATTTCCAATTCGGTTGAATGATTCAAATTGCATTCAATTCTTTTTTTTTTTGTGTGAAAAGAATTAATTCAAAATTTATCCAATTCGTAACGAATTAAAATCAAAAAAGAACGATTCATTAACAGCTCTGTTATAGAATTTTGAAAATGTTGAAAGTAAATTGACCTCAAGTTATTTGATCCTCATGAGAAAAGTTCGCTCGCCATTTTCAAAAATGTTCTGTTCCCTAACTTTCTCCACCCACTGCCGATGAAAACTATTTTCTTATTTGAATTTATTAGTAGACAACAATTTTATGGCTTCTATAGGTCTATATCCCATCCATAAGCCACAGATACAATACTCATGTAGTTTGTATTACGAATATTTCTATTGCTGCCTCTAATGCCACCACTCGAGTGCTCCAACTGCATTTCTTAGCGTACAAGTTTAACTTACACTTATTTGTTTTTATTGGTTTCTTTATGTATTTTTTCACTAAACACATTTTTTTTTTAATAGTCTTAAAAACAATTTCAAATATGTTTAATTTTATCATTTTTTTATACAAACAGAAAACAATCAATCGATGACTGCCTGTCTGTCTGTCTGTCTATCATCTTAGAGACTAGGAAATGTTTAATGTGGTTGGTTGAAAAATTGTGATATTGATAAAAAAATAAAGAAGAATTACAAAATTTATTCAATTATATATTTAAAAGTTAATGAACTTGAATGGAAAAATAAAAAAAAAATAATAAAAATATATAAAAGAAAATTAATTATATAAAAAAAAAAATAAAAAAAATTTCAGTAAGAAATTTAGTTTCGATTGAAAGAAACGTTGAAACGGAACCACCTTTTTTTTAAATATATATTCGAAAAAAAAAAATTTAAATATTTTTCTAATCTGCGTTTAAAGTAAAGGACTTTTGGTTTAAAATAAATATCTACGGTAAAGTTGTTTTTTTTTTTAGAAAATTTTAAAGCTGATACTGGCTGACGTAAAGTAAATAAAACGTTTAGTAATCTTAAATCTTATCTTAAAATCAGTTATAGCCCTTAAGAATAGATAAAAAAAAGTTAAAACCTAAAAAATTTTTAAATACTTCGTTTGTGCGGAGCAAAATGTGACCCAGAAAATATGACCCCAACAACGGAAGACTAGAAGTAGCCTAGGGCTAGAAGATTCCAGGACTATAAATTATACGTCCAGATTCAGTCCAGTATCGGAGATATATAATTTTTAAAATTTAAGTTGTTTATTGACTTAGTATGAAAAATATGGTAATTTTCAAGTCCAAAAATTATATATCTCCGATATTGGGCTGAATCTGGACGTAGAACTTATAGTCCTGGAATCTCATAGCCCTATTCTACTTCCAGTGTTCCGTTACCCCTATTCATGTTTTCTCGAAATACCGATTGGACCAACATATATTTGCCCCTTTTATAATGTGAATTTCGATGAAAATACTTTTTTAATGAAAAAAAATATTTTTTTTTCGGGCATAATTTAAGATCAGCAGGAGTGGCCAGACAAATTATTGCATAATGTAAAAACTTATTGCCGTTAATCTGGAAAATTAAATAAGAAAAACAAAAGACCTGATTCTAAAATTTTACAATATTAAAAGTTTAACGCAATTTCATGACATTCTAAAAATAAAAGATTGTTGCAACATTAACATGAAAGAAAACTTTGTTTTAATCAAAGTTCTTACAAATGACCTTTTTATGTAAATTTTTATGAAAATAATAATTTTTAAGAAACTATACTTTTCAAAAGTATTTTTTTTTTAAATTGAGCTTAACATAACATTTCTTTTTTGTCCCGCCTTTTTAGGGCTCGACACCGCCCCAAATTTTTTTGGTTTTATGTCTGCCTTTAATAAAGATCAAACATTTTTTCCATATATTTAATCTCTCCACTAAGATCTAAAGTAAATAAACATTTAGTCAAGTAGACATCTTATAAGTACAATTTATATTTTTTTAGTTTTCTCTGTCAAATGCTAATAATTATTTCGAAACATGTTAAAAACAAATGACATGAAATGAATTATTCAAGGTTTTTTGTTGTTTTTCTCTTTCTTCTTCTTCGCTTTTTATTAGATTCAAATGCATTTGTGAGTCAGTAATAGAGTTAGAAGTGTGAGTGTGTATCTGTATGAGATTTATGCATTTGTAATAAATTAATGGCGACCACATGCTTTTTTTTCTCTCATAAAGTTTTCTTTGTTTTTTTTTTGTCTAATTTTTTCTCATTGGAACGACATAATAATGACAACAGCAATGAATGCCATGACAATAGCAAAAATAGCAACACCAACAACCAGTCAGCCAGCATTAGCAGCAGCAATATGTTGTCGTTTATTCAAATGCATTTGCAATGCATTCATTTATCATTGTGACACTGTAGAACAGAAGAAGAACAATAAAGTGCCTGTATGGCTGGTTGACTGAATGACTGACAGCCGGTCGCATTTAAAAAATGTTGTTGCTAGTTGTTTGTTTTTAGCCTCTTTCTTTGGTTTTTATTTTATTGTCATGGATTGCTTGACGAAAATGACAAGAGTGTAATTGTCAGTCGTCGTGTGTATTTAAAAGTTAAAAAAAGTTGTAAAATAATATCACAATAAGACAAACATGAACAGCAAACGATTACAAAAACAAAAAATATAATTTAATTTTGCAGTTGGTTTAATTGCTAACAAAAGCAACAATATTAACTATCGGTACAGTGACTTTCAAAAGTAAAGAAATGCATAAAGATAAAAGCTGTTTTGTTAAATGCAATTCGGTATGGGAAAAATTAGTTTCGCATTGTAAAATACTATTATCATGATAAATAAAGTGTTTTTATTAATTTATTGACATAGACCTTCAGCCCGTTGTAGTGAGACAGAGCCGAGTCCCTGGCAGGAATCGAATCCGTAACCCTCGTTCTGAATGACTAGCTCATTACCAACTATACTACCGGAGTACCTTATTTTTAGAACCAGTTATGGCTCATTTGCTGCAACGTCTTTATAACTCAAAAATATTAATTTTTTGAGTTAGCGATGCTTTATTTTTTCTTTATATTGTGTACAAAATTCATTTTTATATCTTTTATACTTTCTCCGTTTGAAGAGAATGTGTCGTTATTTTAGAAAAAGAAAAAGTATCTTTTTAAAAAATTGCCTTTTTTTTTTAAGTGACTAAGAAAAAATAGGTATCTTATTTAAAAAATAAGAAGTAAGTTAAAACAAAAATTCAATTATTAATAACTTTTAAAAAAGAATATCTTTAAAGCTTGGGCTCACAATATGAAAGATTTCTATCAGAAAGTCTGAGTTTATTTGTGAGAGGGGAAGACAACATGCTATTTCCCCCCTGAATTCAAAAGAAAACTAATGTGATATTTTCACAACACAAGTGATGGTACGTGTAATAAAATGGATATCACGTGTATGGAAATCACTCAAAAAACTGGGTGCTTTTCATATAAATTTTACTAAACTTTCAATCACTTGTGTTTTGAAAACTGCACATAAATTTTTTAGAAAAATATTTTTTTTACAGAACTTGTACTTTCTTAGAAAACTTTATTTTTTAAGTAAAAAGCTTGAAAAAAAAAATTTTTTTTTCAAGAAAAGTTCATTTTAAGATAACATATATTCTTAAGTTATGGTCCAGACTTGCAATTTTTGTTGCTGCAATTTTTGATTTGATTGGTGAGATGAGTACTTCTCCTTTTCTCACCAATAAACTAAAGAATTGCTGCAACAAAAATTGTAAGTCTGGACCATGTCTAAGTTAAAAATTTACTCTTAAAAATGCCCTTATAAAACTTTTTAAAAATATATATTTAACCCAATTATGATGTAACCCAACTTTAATTTAATCATAATTTTGTCACTGACAAACATATTATGGTTAAATTTGTTCTCCATCAAGCAGCCACAACCATATTATGGTTGTCTCCAAACATGTTTTGGTTAATAATAATTAAAATATGCTAAATACTTATAATAGCATGGTTGGTTTTCAACTATAGCATGTTGCTCTTGGAAAAGAGAAAATACTATTGTTAATTTAATAACAAATTATTGTCATATTTAACAAAAACATGTCGTGGCTTCTTGACGGAGCACCAATTTAACAATAATATGGTTGTCGCTGACAATAATATGGTTAAATTAAACATAATATGTTTAAAAATTTTCTTTCAAAATAGTTTTGTTGGAGGTGATCATTTTTAAACATGTTTTTTCTCTGCGTGTATGCACGCTTCTGAGTAAAGCCGGCGAATTACTATCGTATTCAGCCGAACCATTTGTAGAAAGCATCGTGTGTGATCATAAAGTATGATAGCGTGAGCTAAAAATTTAATTCAGTTACAGATTTTTTTGACAAGTCTCTCCGACTTGCAAATGTTTATGAAAATTTTCATATAAACTGATTTTGTATCTTTTTTTGTGGTGTTGAAAACAGATTTGGCAGGCATTTGTTTTTTTTATGCCGGATAGAATTCTGTTAGAATTCAGTTAGATTTGAATCGCACGATTGTGTAGGATAGTGGCCTTAATAAGTAGCAGTCTAACGTTTTTGAGACAGTACTAACGGATGATAAATGTTATTGAAATAAAATTTTTTATTTTAATATGATAATTTTAATAAAAAAAAGTTTCTGAACAAGACATCTAGTGAGACTATTTTTTTTAAAAAAGTCGAGGTTATAAAGACTGTAATGTAAAAATATTGTCTGTTGCGGTAATCGGGGTATTGCGAAAATCAAGCTCGCACTGTTCTACCTTTTTAAGAAAGTAACTTTTAAATAAATCAATTTTTAGAAAGTAAACCATTTTAACACTTTAGGCAGCGTTTTTAAAACAAAATATATTGGTTAAAATTTTTTTTTAACATATAAGTACCTTTTTTAGAAAAAGATTTTTTTCAGGGAAACTAACATTTTTAAGTTTTAGAAAATAATAATACCTTTAAATTTCTTTTGTACCTATTGAAAAAGCATAAAATGTACCTTTTAAAACCAAATACATTTTTTAGGCTCATAATCTTTTTTAGACACAGTACGTTTTGTTAAAATTCAAGGTTGTTAGAACCAAAATTCTTGATTATTCTCAACCTCGGGCCTTGAAAGGTTTTCAAACATTTCCCTTGAATGCCCACAACTTGTTCGTCGCTTTCGAAACAATATGGTCCAATGATCTTTTCTGAAGTTATTCCACACTACACTATGAATCTAAGTCTGTGTTTTAGATGTTCAACAATTTTTCTTGGATTTTGGGGTGCCCCATATTTTTATTAAGGTGACCATTGATGTGAAAAATGGGCCTCATAGTTCATTATATAGATAGATATGAAGAAGGCCAGAGGATCTTTTGTGCAGCCTGTGTATATCACTATGTCTGATTCATGCTACGTATAAAGCCTATCACCCTGCCCGGTGCATGATCGTAGATTTCAGTTGGGCCCATCATTTGCCACCCAGAAAAATTTCCGCCTGAAATTCCCCAAAGCGGGACAGCAGCAGAGGAGATGTTCCGACGTTTCGTCATCAACCCAAAATTTGCATGTCCTGGTACCAACATTACCCATTAACAATTTCCGCCTGAAATTCCCCAAAGTGGGACAGCAGCAGTGGAGATGTTCCGACGTGGCGTCATCAACCTCACAAAATATGCATGTCCTGGTACCAACATTACCCAGTATATATTGATGGTATCTGAGACCGCAGTGCTCCGTAAATTGCCCTACAAGTAGCCTAAGTTCCCCTGAAGTAGCCTACCTGCCCTGCTGCGGGGCAGATTCACTCATTTCCGGACTCTCTTAATCCAAAAATGGACGTCCATGTGTGAAGGAATTAACGTTCGGACCATGTTTGCAACGTCCCTTTAATGTGACTGGCAGGGCCGACGACGAAAAGCTCAGGGTCTATAAATAGGCGACGAGCGCCACCGTTTGCCAAACAGTCATCCCTTTTTGTTGCCCACATGGCCCTCATGGCCGGGTATCCAACACAAATTCAATTCATTGTGTTTCCCGAAATCGTTCAGAGATGCAAAACAGTACATGACCAACCCGGACTTCACGTCTAAAGAAGATAGTGCTCTAAGAGTGGCCAGGCTATCCGACATTATATCGTTCATTATATGATACGAGGGCGGACCAATAACTCCGTGACTTTTTGAATGAAACACAGTGTTTTTTACAAAAAAAAAAAAAAAAAAAATTTATTTTTCAACATAATCACCTTTTAGCTCCAATTAGTGTATCCCTTCCAAAAAAGAAGATTTTTCGAGGTCTACAAAATAGGCATTTGTTTGACCAATAATTTCATCGTTGGAGCTAAATCTCTTTCCACCGAGCCATTACTTTAGGTTCGGAAATAGGAAATAGTCACTGAGGATGAGGTACCAATTCGTAGGCCAATTCATGTAATTTTGCCATTGAGACTGCACCGTGTGCACCCGTGCATTATCTTGATGAAAAAGAACTTTTTTATTGGCCATATGGGGTCGTTTTTTTTAAATCCTCGTTAAATCGGTCCAATAAGTTGGCATAATATTCGTCGTTTATTTTTTTCCCTTTTGAAGGTAATCGATGTGGACTATCCCGCGTGCATCCCAAAAAACTGTTACCATTACCTTATTGGCCGTCAAACTTATCTTGGCATTCTTTGGAGCCGGTTCACCCGGCTCCGTAATAAAAACAATAGATTCACTTATTAAATCATAACGATCATTATGCGCCACCTTGTAGGTATATTATGATTTTTTTTGCATTTATTTAGCTATTTCATTAAGAAATTTAATTGTTCTTTTCCTTTTTCTTTTCAGGTAAGTGTTACTTTTTTCTACATAATCGAAATTTGACAAGTATGTACATATGTTGTTGTTATTGTCTAAAGTTGTTTTGTGAATCTAGAATCTGGCCAATGTCACAATTGTCTAAACAAGAAGACGTCTCTTAAAATTAATGTACATCAAATTAAGTTTAAATTTGTATGCTTAATTGTATTTAAAAATAAATTTATTTTAATCTTACCCAATACCAAAGGTAATGGTGACTATATATGTCTGTACATATTTATGTATATGTTGCTTGAAGACAGACAGATTTAAACAAAATTCCATTAAATTTATTCACTCAACAATAGAAACAAAAAGTGAAAATGAATGCAGTCATTGTTGGCTGAATAAAATGCCATGAATTTGTTATTTGGTTAAGCCCTTTTGAAAAGAAAGAAAGAAAAAAAACCATGCATGCGCTATAGAAATATATTTTCCATAGAATTATACAAATATATTCAGGCAAAATACATAAAACAATTTTTATAAATAAAAAAACGTAATAAAAAATTAATAAAACAAATTTCAAATTTTCCACTGTTTTGCTTTATTAACAGTTGCAAACATTTTTAATAACATAAAAAATATTGACTTTTCAACGAAATCATCAGCAAAAATTGCGTATTTGCTTATTTTAACAATAACCCTATTCACAATCTTGTGTAAATGGTCTTGCAATGTACCATTTGCAAAATAATGAAGACAATTTTTACTATACACCAAAAAATATACAGCAATGCACTTGCTAATCTTTTATTCGAATACAACACCTAAAACCAATAGTTTATATTTACAGTGAATTGCAAATTGACAGCTGACACTAGGTGTGCAGAAATCCCGATCCTGAATAATCCCGGGATTTTCGGGATTTATTCAATCCTTAATTTTTTTTTTAACTTTTTTATAAAAAGAAATTCATCATGACATTCTCCTTGAGAGGAAAGGGAACACAATATTAACCTTTTATATTTATTTGATTAACTCCGTTAATACTGTCATTGAAAACGAAAGAAAAAAGTTAAACTTTGTTATTCTTTTTAAGCGTGTCCAACAATTATAGAGAAATTTTATTGTGAGAAGTGCTGATAATAATTAAAGAAGAAAACTAATTAAAGAAAGAAATGTCTTTTGAAATGCACAAAACAAAAAGTAAAACCAAAAGTTCCGTGTGGTTTTCTAATTGATTCCACTGGTGCACCAAATGCAAAATTTAGGCCTAACTGCAGTGTAGCCATTTTTGCATTTTTGCAGCTAAATTTAGCATTAAATTTTTTTTATTTAGCTGCAAAATTTTCATTTAGCACTTTGCATTTTATTTAGCTTTTTTAGAAAATATTTTAGCTTTTTTTAGCATTATTTTAAAATGTTGAACCAATAGTTGTATTTATTTTTCTTAAATTTTTTTTATAAAATATAATAAATTTTGACCAAAAATAGTTGTACCTAAAATGAAATTACGTATGTAAATGGATAATTCTTATGTTAAGAAACAATTTACCAGTCTTATTAAAAAAAATATTCAGTATTGTAAAGCGTGATCCATTTCGAGGTTCCCTACTTTTTTTAAAGAAAAAAAAAAAAAAAAAAAAAAAAAAAAACACAGAAAATTTAAATTAATGTGCTGTTTCCAGGTGACAGGCAATTGATTATGCAGTAAAATTTATATGAAAAACTCCCAAAAAACTGAGTGATTTTCATATTAATTTTACTAGACAATCAACTGCTTGTCACCTGGAAACAGCACTTAAATGGGGAATGTTTATTATTATTTGAAAGAACATTCTTTGGCATTTATTTTTTGAAGATTATGTCTATCAAATGTTGGCCGTTGCTACGTAGCAGATGGTCCATTCGTTGAGTCCAATTTTCGATGACTCGTTCGAGCATTTCGACTGGTAACTGGCGAATGACACGCGTGATGTTTTACTCCAAGGCCTGAATTGAAGCGGGTTTGTCCGCACAAACTTTAGACTTTACTTATCCCCACAGGAAAAAGTCTAACGTTGTGATATCACACGATCTTGGTGGCCAATCGACTGGCCCAACACGTGAAATTATGTGCTCACCGAAGTGTTCACTCAATAAATCCATTGGTTAAGTCGGTTATCATGGCACGATATCGGTCGGCATTGACGGTTACGTTCGCACCGGCTTCATTTTTAAAGAAATATGGACCGATGATTCCACCGGCCCACAAACAACACCAAACCGTTGTTTTTCTGGATGAAGTGGCAGTTCTTGAATCTCTTCAGGTTGCTCTTCGTTTCAAATGTGGCAATTTTTTTGCTTACATACCCATTGAGCCAGAAATGGGCCTCATCGGTGAACCAAATTTGTCTCGAAAACGTCGGATCTTCTTGGAACTTTTCAAGAGCCCATAGAGCGAAGCGATGTCGCTTGGGAAGGTCGAGCGGCTTCAGTTGTTGCACAAGCTGTATTTTGTACGCTTTCAATTTAAGATCTCGACGTAAAATGCGCCAAGCCGTTCCATACGTCAGTCCGAGTTGCTGCGAACGGCGCCGAATCGACTCTACACGTTCTTCGTGTACACTGTCAGCTACGGCCGCTATATTTTCTTCACAGCGTGCTGGACGTGGTCTATTCGGTCGAATATTATCCAATAATGAATGCTGGGTCTCAAAATGAGTGATGGTGTTTCGAATAGTACGCTCAGTAGGCCGATTATGTTGACCATAACTTGAGCGAAGTGCACGAAACACATTCCAAAAATAACATGACAGCATGACACGACTCACACGTGATCTGTCCAAAAAGGGCTATTGAAAAAAGTATCTCTACTTGAATCACCCATTGTTATTGTTATTTTTATTTGCCCTTTGATATTACGATCAGTGTTGCCACGAACAAAAAAAAATTTGTAACCAAAATGTTTAAATAATGTAACCAAAATATTGTAACCAAAATATTTTTGTATTAAAAATACTATTTTATTTGTACTTCAACAAAAAAAAAAAAAAATATTTTAGATAAGTATATTTATGATAAGTATGTTACTGATGGTCTGGGAGGTACAATAGGCTTCATAATTTTTCGAAGATTTAAGTGGAATTGTCATCTCCCAAACAAAGCTAGCACTTATTTGCAAAACTGGATGAGTAAGAGCTTTCAAACTTTATAAAAAAGTTTGTTTAGCCATAGAAATAAAATCGTTTAAATTTTAAATGTATCGGGGGTTTGCGGTCCCCCTTAATTAAAAATTTAATCTGCTAATTATTTATATGTATCAGATGCTTTACTAAAATCTACCCTTTTAGAAGGCCTCTATACCCCTTCTTTTGGATGTACAAGGCCTGATCGCTCCATTCAATTCTCATATCTTTTTTACACACGTTGTCATTGCAGGGAAGGCCTTCCGCTTTCCTTTCTTTCGCCAGAGCATTCAAATAAATGGCTTTTAGAAAGCTTTCCAGAGAATGACTGTCAAAAGGCCTTAGAATAAGGGTTATCTTGAAGGGTTTTTAAGAAAGGTATGTTAAAAGAAAGGCCTTTCAATTAATGGCTCTTAAAAGGCCTTTCAGACCATCCTTGTAAAAATTACTTTGATTAAAGGTCATATTGATGGGTTTTTAATTAATATAAAATATAATGGGGGGATTCACAAGGTGTGCTATCAAGTCATATAGTCATAATGTCCTAAATAATATTTTACAATTGTTAAAAAAAAAAAATATTGTTGTGTTTCAAACAACATAAAAAAATATTTTTTTTTTTTAAACAATTGTAAAATATTATTTAGGACATTATGACGATATGACTTGATAGCACACCTTGTGAATCCCCCCAATATATGAATAAATTTCAAAAAAGTAAAAAGGTTTAGTGTTTTATTTTAGTTTAGTATACATATGTATATATTTATTAAGAGAATTACACATACTATAATTACGATATAAACAAAAAATATAAAATTAAATAAAAAATAATAAATATATACTTAATAATTAATACATACTACATAACATTTTCATTATTTAGCACAAGTATCTATCTTCTTTAATGAACAAAACTCAACTAAAATGATTTACATTATTGTTTTCATTTGGTACTTTAATATGTATGTATGTAACTTGGATTTTATAACGGGATCTGAATTCTTTTGCTTTTGCTTGTGCAAAAAACAAAACAGAAAATGTTACTCCTTCTCTTCTCGCTTCTCATAGAAGCGAGTGTGGAAGGTGTATCTTATCTTTTATACCAAAGATCCAAGGCATTCTTTAGCAGTTAGATAATAATAGTAATTGAATCAACAAAATTTTTAAGAAGGCCTTTAAAAAGGCCTGAAGTAAGAAGGTTCATAATTCCCACCACAGTGGTTGGTGGTGGGTATAAAAATGTGTTTTTGTTAAAATAAGATTTTTATGGTTAACTAAAAAAATGGATTTTGTGAATTTATTTCGAATTCAAATTTCGATTATTTATCTTTATTAAATTTTAATAGAATCTTACAAATAAATCAATTACTATAGTTTGCTCTATTCAATTGCTATATAAATAATTTTTTTATTTAGTTTGAATCAACTGAGCTAATTGAACAAAAAATAGTTTTTATGTTAATTATTTTTTAATTGAATCAATTAACACATTGTTGGAAATCGTACGTTGTCCTTTTTTATTATATTTTAAATTAAATTAATCCTTAATTATGAAAAAAAATCACAATTTTCAATATTAACAAATTTTAGTAATTAATAATTAATGGGGGGATTCACAAGGTGTGCTATCAAGTCATATCATCATAATGTCCTAAAAAATATTGTACAATTGTTTAAAAAAAAATATTTTTTTATGTTGTTTGAAACACAACAATATTTTTTTTTAAACAATTGTAAAATATTATTTAGGACATATATGACTTGATAGCACACCTTGTGAATCCCCCCAATATATATATTAATATAATGAATTATAAAACTTTTGCTTGTAAACCTCTTTTGAAGACACTTTTTTTATAAATATTTATAAAAAGCATTCATCTTTTGACTTTAAAAAACCCCCAATGCCGAAAAATCGCGATATCCCGAAAAATCTCTGGATCCTGGGACTTGATTTTATAATTGAGGATTTGGGAAAACCGGTCTCGATTGGCCTATATGACACTCAGTGAACCAATTTATGAATCATCTGTGAATTTCGTGTGTTGCATTGTAATCTAAACCAAAGAGACCATTCACAATAGATAGAAAATATTTTCAATTGCATTAATTTGCAATCTCAAATTCACAAGATTGTGAATAGGGCTAATATTTTGCAAACTGCTTTTGTAGAAAATTTTATGGAAACCGATTATTCATCGGGTGTTTTTAGTGGATAATGTGAAAAAAAAAAACAGAAACACTTTAGTCTTTTTGTTTGTCTGTAATACAACAAACATTGCGATCATTGTCAATTGTCGCGAAATAATGTCTCTTTATTTTCTTTCGTAGGGATTGTCTGTTGTTTGTTTTTTTTTCATATAAAACTTTATTATTTTATCGTATTTGTGACCTCAAGTCGTGTTAAGAATTTTGAATTTACTCATTGAGCTTTCATTTACTTTCATATTTTTTTATTGATAATAATTTATTGTTGTTTTTTTTAGTGTTTTGGGGTTATTATTAAATATAAAAATTATAATAAATGTTTTTTAAGTTTTTGGGGGCCTTGAAAAAAATCAAAAAAATTAGAAGAAAGTGTAAATAAATTTATGAACGCAATTAAGAAATTTTGAATGCTTAAATTTGTTTTTCAATATAATACCAAAGAAAAAAAAATAACTTTAAACGAAACAGGCTTGTTAGGGAGACGTGTAATTGCTTCGCTTGCCATATCGCTTACAAATAACAGACGAGATCCCCAATTTTTAATAAAATACGGCGTTTTTTAAAAACCCCTATGCACAAGCGAATGCAACATTTTAATCTGAAGAGAATTTTTATTCGCTTCTTGTATGTTTTATAATGTTAATTTTGAATAAAACAAAAATTATTTAGGAAATTATTGTCATTTTTTTTATTATGATAATATTGGTATGGTTCAATGTATGGAACAAAATATCGGCCAAATGGCCGCCTCGACCTCGGCGGTACACCTCCATATGATGGTGCAATCGATGACGCTGGTGCATAATTGAGGTTCTATGCCGTTAATGTGCCGAATTATCTCATCCTTTAGCTCTTGAATTGTTGCTGGCTTATCGACGTACACCTTTTCTTTCAAATAACCCCAAAGAAAGAAGTCCAACGGTGTCAAATCACATGATCTTGGCGGCTAATTAACATCGCCACGACGTGAGACAACACGGCCATTGAATTTGTCACACAAAAGAGCCATTCGGGCCATAAAAGGTTCGTTATCATCTCACGATAGCGAAAACCATTCACATTAACTGCCTGACCGGCCTCATTTTGGAAAAAAGGCCCGATGATGCCTTAGCCCATAATACGCATCAAACAGTCACTCTTTGTGGCCTCATCACTGAAGATGATTTTCACGATATGCATTTTGATTTTAACGCCCATTTTCATAATAAGCCTGAATACCTTTAACGCGTTGCTCGATTGTGTATCTTTCCATGGTTCCAATTGAGTTAGTCTGAAATTGAGAAATGTCAAATGAAATGCAGAACAAAACTTTACGTTTAGGTGTGGTTCACATTCAGCATAGGCCCGCCCTTAAAATTTAACCACCCGATATTTAAATATTTTAAAAAGCTTTTACATTATTTTATGCGTACAAAAAAATATTTATTAACTTTTTATTTCGGTAATGAGACAGCAAGTCACAATGTTTTTTGTCTTTTTTTGACTTGTTTAATTGGTGAGGGTTACTTCATAAGAAAGCAAGCGATAAGCATAATTCGCATTCGTAATTCAAAGAGCGAACACCGCCATTCAAATGTGCTAGCATAGCATTAGACAAACAATGAAATTTAAGAAATTTAAAAACTTAAGGATGCAGTT
This sequence comes from Pollenia amentaria, assembly GCA_943735925.1. Classification (NCBI taxonomy): domain Eukaryota; kingdom Metazoa; phylum Arthropoda; class Insecta; order Diptera; family Polleniidae; genus Pollenia; species Pollenia amentaria. Next base: position 216,473,273 of record OX031007.1, on the reverse strand, counting down.
CGATAGACAACAAAACTCTGCATAGTGTATAGTGAATTTTCAAGTCGTTTGATTGAAATTTGTCGTTTTGGGACACTGTTAAAGTCAGGAAAGTTGAGTGAATTGGCGTGCGTTTACATTGACTTTTTACGGCTTTGTTTACAATATATTTTTTGTGGCTAAACGAATAAAGAAATCACATAAAAAAATTATCTGCAGTTTTTTATCAATTAAAAAAATTGTTTGAAAAGTATTTTAATTTAATTAATGTGATAATTGAATTAATTATTATTTTAGTTAAAATATTAATTAAATAACAAAAAATTTCAATTGACTTTTTTCGTTTAAAATAAAATAATTTGAACTTGTAGAACTGTTGTTCGGAATTATCAAAACCTGAGCTATATTTGATGAAATTAATTAACATATTGTTTGAAACGGCAAAGTTTTTTAATAGTTTTTTTAATTAAAATTAAAAATATCATTTATTGAAAAAAAAAAAAAAAAAAAAAAAAAAAAAAATTCCAAATATAAAATTTTTACAATTTTTAGTAACCAATATAATCATTTTGGTAATAGGTGCAACATCAACCAATTCTTTGCTTGATTCTATGAATTTGGTGATTTGAGAAATTTTTTAATTTTTTCTGTGATTACATTGAGTTTTTTTTCTGTGAGATACTATATTAACAGCTACATAAAGTTATTCTTAGAAAAATTTTATTTTAAATTTTAATGGTAAAAAAAAAAATTCGTTCGAAATTAGAAAAACGATTTTTTGTTCACTTTTTTGTAAATAAAAGAAAAAAAAGGTTTTTGAGTCGCGCGCGATATTAAAAATGTTATATAACGCGATAAAACTTTAAACCTCTACTTTAAGAATCAAAAAATATAGCTTGCGCGTTTTTGCGTCATTTTTTCGGTGATTTTTTTAAAATTTCTTTTGAATTTTTCTGTTCACCAACGGCGAATGGTTAAAAGCTGCGTTCAAAATGACTTTATTTTATTGAGCAAAGGAAATGTACCTGTTAAAAATAATTTTTAAAATTATTATATTTAAAGACAAAACTAAAAAAAAAAAAAATCTTGGTTTCAGCCCAGCCAACACGAAGTCAAACCTTTAATATTAAATTACATAATCATATGACATCCAACACAATTTTCAAACCTTTTTCAACTGTTTGATTTTAACATTTGAATTCAAATTGATAATGATTTAAATGTAAACATTTGACATGCAATGTTTTATCAATTTGATATCAAATTGCTATCAAATGTTATTCTTAAAAAAAAAAAAAAAAAAAAAAAAAAAAAAAAAAAAAAAAATTATATCAATTTGAAGCGAAAAATAAATGTAAACATTAAAAAAGGCGATTAAAGTTAAATGTGTTGCATATAACGTGAAGTGCATTTGCCTTTAAAAAACCTTAATTTGCTGCTAAAAAATATAAAATATATTTGTGAGTAAAAAATTAATTACAAAGTGTAAGAATGTAAATAAAAATAAAACGCGGTGCTACGCCATGACATTCCTCAAAACAAAAAGGAGCCAAGTATTTCGTCTTTGCAAGAATTAGAGGAAGGAAATGACACTATTTCATCTTTTAGCTATGGTCCCGAAGGTTAATCTCACAGTTAATTTAAATTAATAATGAATTAAAATTAAAAAAAAAAAAAAAAAAAAAAAAAAAAAAAAAATTGAAAAACATTTAAGAATAACGTTTGAAAGAAAGGTGAAAATAAATGCATTTCTCAATTTGAAAATAATTTTCCCTTTTTGTTGAGAATGCCATGATTTTCAATTGATTTTCAAATTAATATCAAACGTTTGTCAAAGGTTTGATTTCAAATCATTTTCAATTTGATATCAAACCTCCGTGTTTGTTAGGAGGTACTTAGCTTTTTTTTTTACTATTTATTGTGGTTTATAGCACAAAATTTTGAAGCCTCTAGAGTAAAATGGAAAATGTGTATACATACGTGGTAAGAGTTGTTTTAATTGTAGTTTATATTTGGTTCGGCTGTAGGTTATTTATTATAAATTAAAAAACTATTTTGATTTTAATTTTTAATATTTTTATTTTTGTACCCAATATGTTGAGGCAACTCCGTTGCTCATCTTCAGGGGATTTATTTAAATAAAAAACAAATTAAAAATTCCTGTTGTCACTATGCACTGTAAGCTTTAGATTGCTTGCTGTTTTTATTTTTATAAAATTTATTGTTACTATAAATTTTCATATTAATTCGATGATTGTGTATTCTGCTGGTATCTAATAGTTGTATAGATTTTCTGTACAATTTATTTCATTGCTAGCCAAAGGATAGCTTAATTAAGCCTAAACAAATATAAATTCTGATATTGCATAGAAAATATTCCTAGAAAAATATTGAAGAAATAAGACTTTTCAAGTATGAAACTTTATATATTGTAATTGACTTAGAATACACATTTGAATTAATATGAAAATTTATAATAAAAATTTTACTCAACATGAGAACTAAAATTCCCAGATGTCTTGCTACTATTATAAATAATTTATAATTAAGAATAAATTAATTATTTACAGATAAATTAAATACTATAAAATACATCAAAGTGACATTAAAGCTTAAAAATAAATATTTTGTGGAAATTAGCAAAAAAAAAAATTTTTTTTTGACAGGGTAGTTCCGGGGGTGGGGTTGAAGGGGTACCTCCCCCTACCCATAAAAGCTTAAAAATTTGTATGGTAAAAAGGCGTAAGAATTTCATTTCTTTTCATATTTACATTATTTTTGTAAATATTATTTCATAAAATGGCATTTTACGACATCCTGGGTCCAATTTAAGCTTTTTTGACTTTCGCCGACGTTAAAAGTTGCATTTGCAAAACAAGAACTTTTTTTTTTTGGGAAAACTTTAAAAAAAAATTGCTTTTTTCAGAGGTAGGATTAGTTCTTATAGAGGGAACTTCTCCTCTTTGTTTCGATTTAATTTTTTTTTTTTTAGCTAAGACCATATCAAATATTTCTGCCAAGTTTCATCGATCTAAGGTCACTCAATAACTTTTAATAAGCAATATCAGCTAAATAAAAAGTAATGTCCGGCTAGATAGGCAAAATATACATATGCGCATCGGTTCAATTCCAAGTCTATGGCTTCATTTGTTCGGGCTCGCCAATGATCACGCCGTCAGTCACACTATTCTTATATAAATAGATAAAGTCACTAAAAATTCTCGGGTGACTAGTGTGGCACGAAATGGCAGCTGAAACTTATTATACTTACTTCTGATACTTAACTTCTTCTAGATGCTCTTTTTTTTATTATGGTGATTTGAAATTTGGTTTTGTTAAGATTTTATTTATTTTAAAAGTAATTCACAATAAAACCGAAAAAAATGCGCACAAAATCACAATGATCAAATGGAATGCTTAATTACTTACACGGCTTAAAAACCACGTGCTAATTTACAAAGAAAACTTTGAAGAAAAAATCGTAGCTTAATTTATTCAAAGTCCAAAAATCAGTTTTAAAAACTTTAAAATTGCAAGAACAACATTATCCACTTTGCTGTAGTAACAAAGTTCTCCAAGAGCCAAAATAAAAAAGGAGTTGTATGCTTTGAAGTCTATAATCTGTCATCAAGATTTTATTGAAATTAAAAAAAAATTATTTTTGGCCGGAATTGATCAGTGTGCACTCGCTGAAAGTAGTGGTTACGTTAGTTTTGACGAATATTTCTACATACCGTATATAACCAAACTGCGTTTGAAGGGCGCGGAAAAATTATTTCGGGGATCCGTGTAGCAAAAACGTTTAGAAATTCCAGGACTAAACTATAGACTAAGCTATAGGCTAGACAAGGTCATCTCTAAAGTTATTGTTTATGTACGTAAAATCGATTTGCTCTATCCCTCTTTTAAAAGTATGCCCTTAAGGATCATTTCATTTTCAACAAAAAACATCTTTGTCTCTAAATCGCAATTTTCCATTATAAAATTATACAATTTTTGCTATCAATATTGATGGATGCGTATTTATGACTGAGCAAGTGATTGTCGTAATTATTTAAATCGTGCTAGGTACTACCAGCAATGTATTTAGTCTGTCAGCCAACTAACTAGACGGCCAGTCAAGCACTTGCACTCATAGCACCACATATTACAATAGTAAACAAAACAAAAAAGTATAAACCTTTTATTTGTTATAACAAATAAAAACAAAGCGAAAATATTAATAACAATTAAGGAAACGTGTCTGTAAAAAAGAACGTCATCATAGACAATATAGTATATTTACATATGTTTATGTAGTATAAGGTTGTAAAGTAACCCAGCTAACATAATGGTAATAAGTTGATTTTTGAACTTTCATTAATTATACTCAGAGATAACTTATTTAAAAGGGTGTTTTTTTTAACCCGTAGAACTTGAATCTGTAAAAAACACAAAAAATAAAATTTTAATAAAAAATATTTATTCGAAAGACATAACTGTTTGAGAATAATTTCATGCATATGAGTAACGCTGCTGTTATTGACGAAGCGCATTCTGTTCGTCTAATTTTGAGCCAATTTTTCGAGCATTGCGTGCCGTACGTCACGAATAACTCGAACAATGTTTGCCGCAAAGGCTTCAATCTGCATAAAGAGGTGTCAAATCGTAAAGGGAGGTCAATTGACAGGCCCCTTTTTCGAAATCAACTATCGCCGAAATTGCATTTTAATAAGGAAAGCAACCGATTCCGATATACCGGCAATACTTCAGGTATTCCGATGTATTAGTATCGACAATAATTTAATGGCGATACAAATATACTTCCTTAATTTTTTTACAGCTTTTTTTTTAACAAAAAATTTAATTTTCAATGCTAAATTTGTACATTACAACTGAGAGAAATAACACAGTATAAGACTCTGTCAATTCTAAGCCGTGGTTCTGCTAAAAAACAAGTCAAGAGATACCGTAGATCTCCTAATATTTCTGTTGCTCCAGATCCCCTATACTAAGGCCCTAATCATGTAAAACGCAACGCCAAAGAATAACATTGAAAGCACAAACAATGTCATAAATATTTTGTAATTTTCTTGTTGTTTTCCACAGAAATTCACATTGCGTTTTAAAATTTCAAACGCTCCATAGCTTGTGGCGTTGAAAATTTTAAAACGGTACATAAATTTCTGTAGAAAGCAACAACAAAATTACAAAATATTTATGACATTGTTTGTGCTTTCAATGTTATTCTTTGGCGTTGCGCTGCGTTTTACATGATTAGGGCCTAAAGCTTTAAAATGAGTTCTGTCACATCTAAGGGCATATTTTCCACTTCCAGCGTGGCTCAAACTGATTTGCGAAATGGTCTACCTCCCCAAAAGTTGAGAATACTATTTTTTGAACAAAAATCTAAGTTTTTCAATTTAACATTTTTATAACCTCTTCCACGGTTGTTTTGTATAAAAAAATAATTTTTTTTTTTTTTGTTAATTTTACGATTGATTCAAATTAATTTCATTGTTTTTTAAATCTTATTAATATCAGTTTTATCTACATATATAAAGGCATGTTCTGAAAATCACGTGATTTCAAATCACGCGCTTTTAAAATCACACGTGTGAATTTGTGGTGTTCTGAAAATCATATCGATTTCGTGTGATTTCGGCAATAGATAAAAACACCGAAAAACACAATAACGGAACACAACAATATCACACGAGTAATTCTAAAAGGCGCATATGAGTAGAAAACACGTGATTTGAATTAAAGCGATTTTCAGAACAGGCCTGATAATCACGTTTGTGCCGTGTATGTGCTCAAAAAACTCAACAACCGCTTGATTGCCACTAAACTTGGAAAATAAATTATCTTAGTCGGGAGCTACGTTTCTCTTAAGTTTCATCCCGATAGGTGGTGCTGTTGTGATATTAAATTTTTTTTTATTTATGGTGCGATATTTATTACACAAAAAAAAGTTTCCTGGTAAAATTTTGACCGGGTAGATAGCGCTGGGGTCAAGTTATTAATAAAATTCTGCAGTATTAAATTTTTTTTTTTATTTAGAAAATGCCGAGCAGAGCCTGGACCTTACAGCTACTATATTAATAAACTCTTACTTTGTAATTTGAGTTCAAATTCAATATGCCTTTCGGTATCGTATCAAGAAAAAGACGTATCGTTCGTTACATTCCTAATTTTAATAAGTCGATGGTTGCGGTCGCCATCCTTTTGAAACCCCATTTCGCCCGGATCAACGTCATCCATATTAAAAAAAAATCACTGATCATGGTGCGTTAACGATCTTCATTGACCGTAACGCGAGCTCTGGAGTATTTTTTTTTAGAAATTAGATACTCTAACGCCTTCAGCGTGTAAACCGCACCAAACAGTGCAACTTTTTTTAGATGCAAAGAAGTTAACGGGTCTGTTGTAACTTGGTCTCCTTTTGCGTGCGGCAAATTTTGTTTATTAACAAACTCATTTAAACTAAACGTTTGAGCGCCATTGCTTCAGAGGGTGATTTTGGAAAAAAATATGGAAATAATTTTGAATTTTGTAAAACGTTAGTTCGATTTCAGGTGGCAATTGAGGACTAGCAATCAAGTTTAAGTTTTGGATTTGAGGTCTATAGATTTATCAGGCTGGGCGCCATAGGTTTTCAAACTAGAGCATCTCGGGTATTACAAAAATTAAAGATGATCCACCAGAGTTCTTTTAAAATTTTTTTATAAATGAAATGTTCTAGTGAAGTTCTGCAAAAAAGTAAGAAACAAGCATAGTTTATCCTCTATACGAATAATTTACGATATATCCGACTTTGAAAATTAAAATATGCTATTTTTGATCCATTTTTTTGTTAATATGAGATTCAAATTTATCCCGATTTTTCTGAAATATTATTTTGTGATTTACAAACCCATAAATATTTTGCAGCAAGATTTGTCTTCTTTTGTAATTGAAAAGTTATTTCCATTTGAAGTTAAAATTGAGAGAAAAAAGTCGTTTTTTTGTAAGTTTTCTCAATCTATTTTATTTAGTTAAATATATATTATTTAGAGTTTTTTGAAAACCAACTTTAGGTATAATATTGCTTTATACAAATTCCAAATATACCAATTTTTTTTTCCAAATTTCAAATTAATACCATATCTTCTCTAATCGCAAAGCTAGAAGCAGTAATTTTTAGCACTTTTTGTATGACCCAATTTGTTCCTGATAATTGTGTAACGGGAATCGTGTGCCCCCTTTTTTGTAGGAAAAATATATTCATAAGTTTTTTTTTGTGAATGGTGGGATTCCATTTGAAATTTTAATAGAAATTTTAGTTGGTTTTTTTTTGAGCTGACCCAGTTTTTGATCTTATCGGGGATTTCGGGCTCGGAATAAATAATGACCAAATCGGAATGCTTTTCTAATCTGGATTGCGGAAGGTTGTTTCTATTGTTTGTCTCTTTACGAAAAAATGCCTCAAATTTTAGGAAAAATGGCTTAGAAGATGTCTTAATGCTCGATAGAAAAGGATTAAATTCTGGCTTTTAAATGGCTAACCAAGATTTTATTACAAAACAAAAAAAAAAAAAAAAAATAATAAAAAAACGGTAAAAAAATAGCAACAAAATTTTTGAAATTAGTTCTTTTCACAACTTAATTGCAAATTAGAGATTATTTTCTATTTTGAATGAAAATTTTTAAAACAAAATCTGTAAGGAAGTAAACTTTTGGAAGTTCTTAAAATGCAAATCTTTGAAAAATTGATTTTTTTAATCATGAATTCGTTAGGAAAAATTAATTTAAGAACTTTTTTTTAACTATAAAGAAATTTTGCTAAATTAATTTTTTTCATGGCTTAATATGTTAAACTTTTTCAAACTCAAATATTTTCTTAATTACTTGATAAAAAGTTTGCTGGGTATTGATGTCTGTAATCATAATCTCGAAAAAGCATTCTAGTGTACATACACATACCACATTCATCCGTAATATTACTATTGATATTTTAATTTGCACACAAAAAAGCAAATATTAGCACAACTATAAAAATATAAAATAAACTAAGCAAAATTAACTAAGTAACTACTCGTTTGAGTAAGTCGGCATATATGCCTTTATCTCTACAATGTACTCATATAATAGCCAACTAACTAGAAAGCTTAATTAGATAAATAGAGGGGTACAGAATAAAAAAGAATTATTATAAAACATTTTAAAGCATTTCAAATATATTCAAATTCATAGCGGTGTTCATTGTTTGGTTGCGAAACACTGAACTCCGCTAATACTATCTGCCAATGTAACGACTACTCTTGGTGAGAATACGAAAAGCCTCCGATTTCAGTTTCGAAGTTCTCTATAGTTCCCAAAATTTATTTCTTTTGAATGACCCTACTATAATGTGTGAAATTAAAATAAACTATAATATTTCTCTAATACTACGAGGGATGTTGGGGAAATTTTATATACATATAATAAGTAAGTATTATGATGCGGAAACGGAAGTAACTGAATGAATGATTACAATTTTCAATTAAATTAAAAATCAATTATTCAACAGGAAATTTAAGAAATTTTTCTTTTGCTAACAAATTAATTTAAAGAAATATGTAAATCTAAAATATTATTATTATTTTTATTATATTTTTAAGAAAAATTTTTACTATATATTCTACTAAAACAATTTTTGGTAAATTTTTTGTTTAAATTTAACGGAAAAATTTTTAGAGAAAAAATTTCTGTTTAAAGCCTGGTACTCCGTTCGAACTTGCGAAAAATGTTGAGCAACATTGATAAATTCACACGAAAATTTTGGCATGTATCAATATTATCTATTTCGCAATTTTTCCAAACTTAACGTTTTTATTAGTTGCAAGTTTACAATATTGTTTTGCGAAGGTAAACAAAAATCATGTTTTTTTATTGTCATTAAAAAAAGTAAAACAATATTATTTTTCCAAAATCAAAAAACAAAAAAATTTAATTTTATTATTAATTTTAGGACTTTTCAACATTTTTCTTTGTAAAACGCTTGTTATAACAATACTTTACAAATACAAAATAAAAAATTACAAAAAATGATAGCTGTTGCTTAAAATTCCTTGCGAAATAGTATGAGCTGCACTCGTTTCGCACGGAAAATAAAAATGTTGCTAGAAACATTTCCAAAATTTTTCGTAACAACTCTATCAAAATTTTTTCGTTTGTATTTCACTGAAATTTTTTTTATATTGAGTTTGATAACATTTCCCACGAAATACCGAACAGAGTACCAGGCTTAATTTTTACCAAAAACTATTTAAGAAAAACAAATAAGAGTGCTATATAGAGCTGTGCCAAATTTTTGTAACCCTCCACCGAGAGTTTGAATATTTCAGGTGAGGGCTTTATATGGGATTCATAAATTACACAGCGGAACAAAATTTAACATTTTGTGTGTTGATTGGAAGTTTGATACAATTTATTTTTACTGATTTAAGGTCGCTGATTTAAATTTAGAATGCCAGCCAGACAGATGGACATACAGAAATGGCTAAATCGACTTAGAATTACTCAAGCACCAAAATGTATATATGGGGTCTTTGATGAATATTGAAAAAGTTTTACACGGAATGACAAACTTAGTATATCCTTATTCACCACTAGTGGTGGTGGGCATACAAATTTAATCAACGACTTATAAAATTTTACTTTTGTCAAAATTTTTTGTGTAAAATAAATGTTATTTACATATTTTTGTAAACATTTTTTTTTCTTATTATACAATTTAATCAAAATCTCTACCGAATATTCCATCAGGCATATTTTGACAATCGCAAAACGCTTAACATTTGCGATTCTGACTTGAAATTACATAATAAATGTTCTGTAAGTCGCAATCGCAAGAAGTTTGGCGGCTTCAAAAAAAAAAAGTATATTCAAGGGAACTAGAATATTTTTAAGTGTGCCCCGGTAGGCTAGCTGGTAGTGAGCTAGTCTATCAGTACCGGGGTTGCGGGTTCGATTCCCGCCAGAGACAAGCAAAAAGCTTCGCGGGATTTAGTGTAGGAATAAAAAAAAAAAAAAAAAAACTAAGACAGATCGCAAGCAAAACGCACAAGTTTCAGAACACCATAAAAAAATTTTGCGTGTTGCAATTTCATATCGTGCGATTGTAAGAACATGGCCATATATATATGAATTTTTTTTTTAATTTTTAACCACTCCTCGCATAACAATGTGTATTTACTAATATGAAAAATATCAAGCATATAATTTACATATTCCTAAATAATTAAAACATTGTATTTACTTATTTATGTTCAGAACTTTCTGGTCTACCAAATTTTGCTTTGGAATAGAATAATTTTAAGAATATAATAATTTTAAAAAATGAATTATGAAAATAATACGAACAAGGTTTTTTTTTTTAATAGAAGCAGATTTTTTATGTTTCTATGACACAATATAATTTTATTACTTGCATAATTCTAAAACAAATAATGACAAAACATGTGCAAAAAAGATTTTCTTTAAAATTAGTAATATCGCTAACAATTGATAGGCAGGTGTTTTGAAGTTGAAAATAGTTTAACAAGTTACTTGTTTTGAATAATTCAGCTGTTGTCATTTCAGTTTCAAGACGATTTTATGTTCAAATATGATACCCTACGCCACCACAATTGAGAAATAATGGTGTATTATGTTTGTCATTTCGCGAGTAACATCAAGAATATTTATTTATGTAAGACCTCATAATTTTTTGTTGGTCCTTGAGAAATTCTAAAGGTATGCTCAGACTTAAAAAATATTTGACGAAAAAATCCAATAAAGCGTGACCAGTAATTTTTATCAAACTTTAGCGTTATTTTTAACAATTCCTATTGGTTTACTAAACTTTATTCGTAAGAAGGAAATTGTATAATGTAATTTAAAAACTGTTAAATGAGGTTTGATCTGGCCAAACGTTTTGCAAAAGCAAATAATTTCGTAATAAAACTAGTGATTACGTGTAGGACGTAAAATATTTAATAGGTGTCAAAATGGTTTTAGTCAATTTAATTATACCAGTCTCATTCTTAATAAATTTTTACTCATTCCGAGCACAAGTAAAAAACAGGCTAAATTGTAATAACAAAAAGGGACAAAATGCGTGTTTTAAGTTTAGGTCTAAAATTTTGTTCGAATTTCAGGTACTTAAAAAAGGACTTAATCTAGCCCGAAAAGGCCCAGTTGGCGTCACTGGAAAAAACCTATCTCAGAGGTTGTTACGCACGGCGAATTTCGGTCTACGCAACGATTGTGTGTACTTTTATATACATCAAAGCGTTATATTTCTGTCGACGAATATTCGTGTTGAATAGTTTGTCGTTCGTCACAGTTGTGTTTCTTGCTTAATACATTATTCAAATAAATACTTTTATCGCGGACCAGCAAGCTATGAATTTACAATGAATACTTATTGATCAGAAATTTGGTCCATGACCATTTCTAAGGAAGAGTCCCGAAGAATTTTCGAGAAAAAAAATTCTTAAACGAATATTTGACCCAATTTCTAATTTCTAATTGGGTAAAATATTCGTTTGAAGCTGCATTGCTTCCCAGAACTGTTACAGCTTCATCATAGATGGATAGACCATCTCACAAACTTCAAGGATATATGCCGCTAACATTTACGATGATATGCGAGCAGTTGTGATTTTGATTTACATGAGCACCTGCACTATAGCCTAATCCCATGGTGGATCTTAACCACTTTGGCGATTTATATAAGTATGTATTTACCAAGTGCCCCTAAGTATGCGAGAATCATTTTTCATACACAGGTTGCAATTTGAGAGTATAACCGACAAAATCACACCCTCCCCCTGGTTTAGGAGCTGGAGCTATCTAACCTCCATTGCTGATAACAGTTTCCGTGCTGATAGCTACATAACTTTAGGATGATTTAAACAACGCAGCAGGTGCCCACTCCACATGGGCTCCCCTACGAGTAATAAGACCCCGTATTTATCCACGATGTAGGTATAACTGCAGCCACCTCCTGCTCTCCGAAAGTATTCCTTCAAAGAGGGACAGTACCATCTTCTGAGTCCACGGGATTCAGGAAGCATTTCTTGGAAAAGCATAACGGAGACTTTAGCAATAGTCAAACCGGTTTGCTAAGCCTGAATCCCAATCAGTTAAATACTAAGGTACAAACTCCTTGAAATCATTAGACCTCAAAGAGTCCTATAATTTCGGATGTTTGCCGCATCTTAGGTATGCCGAGGAAAGAATATCGACACAACAGTAAACTGTCATGCTCCTCTAGCCCGCTACCATATCTCTGTTCCGAAGAAATCAATAGAAGTACAACTATAAAGCAGAAAAGTTAAATCTTGCGATATCTCGACGGTTTTTTATGTGCGCGTCAACTGTTGCGAGTTATTAATTTATTGATTTACTTGAATCCTTTCGGATCCCAGAAATGGCCTGAACCTGATTTCCCCTGGAGTATGTAACACCAAAAGGTGAAATATTTTTTAGATGATCCTCACAACCCACGGGGAGATGGGTGTGCGAGAAATGAGAGTTAGGCGCACCGGTACTGAAAGTAGAGAAAAATGGAGGAGAGTTGTAGAGAAAGTCAAACCCCACCTCGGGTTGTAGAGCTGAATAATGATAAAGATGATAAACTTCTATTTGGCATGAAATACTATAGAAATTCTAAGCAAATATAATATTTATTTTTTGCTTTATCAAAGATTTGGCACAGCGAAATATTGTTGACATAAATTATTAATTTTTATCTATTTTGAATTTTTTAACATTCAATCAAGTGTGATCTAGAACAAAAAATACTTAAATACAATTTAATCGCTGTCATAATTTTCAAATGCTGATTACTATCTTAAATGTCTAAAATTATATAGGATTACAAATTTTTTATTTTATGTTTTTAGGTTAATGTAAATTTACAACATTTGCTACATTTCCCATTAAATAATTGTGCCATTTAAAAATCTTAAATTTAATATGAAAGCAATTGTTTTCAGTGAATTGCATGATTTTTAAGTAGAAAATTAGGATTAATATTGTGTAGTTTTTTTTTTAAATTAAAATTATTAAGAACATGATTTACTACATTTTACATATTGTCAAAGCAGCACAGAGCTTCATAATAAATATTTATGTTAAAAAAAAAAAAAAAAAAAAAAAAAAAAAAAAAAAAAAAAAAAAAAAAAACACTTATTACTTCTATCTTCAAACACTAGTTAATTTTTTTTTAAATGTGACCTAAGCGGCAACGCTGTTAAAAAACAATGTATGGCTATAAATTGTCGACCGGCTGCCCCATGTATGTTATTCTCACATGGGTGGCAATTTAAGCGCTCCCGCCAGTGGCTTTGAAGCTATCTAACCACCACTGTTGAAATTCAGCACCCGTTTCACACTTTAATACAAGTCTTAAGTTTTGACGAAAATGCTTCCCTGATATGATTTTTGCATGAACATTTTCTAAATACGATAACATGGTTTTATTTTCCTCAAAATACTTAAGACTTCTATTAAAGTGTTAAACTGCCTATAAAGAGATCCGCCAGCAGATCACATTTCTCCACAATGGGTTGAAAATTGGCCCTAAGAGCGGACTTTTTAAGATCTCCATTTCACATTTTTCTTAACTAAATATCTGGCAACTCCTTCTATTTTTGTCCCTTCGTTATATGGGGACAAATCACGGTTGCCACTACTGTCGGCAAAAAACGGTCGAATTATAGCACAGTGTAATCAACTAAATAGGTGTCCATCTCTAAACAAATTTAGACTTTGGATTAGGAGCTTAGACACTATAGAGACTACTAAGAACGAGCTAGGACAAAGAAATTTAATGCAAAAAGTTTTTACATACAAAGTTTGGTATTGAAAATGGTTCAAATCGATATATTATTTTACATAGCCCCCCTGAAGAAACAGTGGGTATAGTAGATTCAGCTTGGGCGCATATACTCTTCTCACTTGTTTTATAAAAAATATTCATTGAATCTTTTAGCTTTATTTACTACTTATATTTATTTTAAAATATTTTTTATCACCAGTTACTTAAAAAGCTCTATTAGCACGTTTTTTTTTATAAATTGTTAATTTAGTAAAGTAGCAACAACTTTGTTTCATATTTTTATTTTTTTAGTTCAATAATATGCGACTGGTTTTATTTTGCACTTTAGTTTTCATTATAAATAATTAGTAGGTCATCAGTTAATTAACGTGTATAGTTAAGTAGTATTTTGTATTTTCTGCAACATCTACTATGTGGATTTTTTCTACATTTTGCAATAAAGACCCGACAAGTTGTAATATGTATTTATTTATTTATGACATTTCCATCTGCATATACGAATATAAAACCTGGGTAAATAAACGAATTCTTGTGGAACTGAAAAACATAGGAAAAGACTAAAGTAGGAACTCTCTAAAACAAATGAAAAAATTTACTAACACAATCGTAGAGTTAGGCACTTTTGCCAATTTAGCTATTTTCTTATCAAATCTAGCGATTATTAATCAAACTTTGCGTAAAAATTTGTGATTTAGCTATTAGCCGGAAATCTAGCGATTTTTTATTAATGTTTTGTTAGTTTGTCAAAATGTTTAAAGAGTTGTTTTGAAATAAACTAAAAGGACAAATAAACCACACAAACGGTAACACAAACATATGAAAAAAAAGCCGCATTCACAATGGAAGCAGCCATTTCGTTTTTCATATGTCTCATTCTCTGCCTAGGTGTTTCCTATAAATTCTTTTAATTTTAAGTAATTTTCGTGTTATTTTAACATACTTTTAACTGTTTGGATGTAGTATAATTGGTGGTATAAGTCTTATCTGTGAAATAGCATAAAAATATAAATGAATGGTTTGTGTTTTTACAATAAGGATATTGTATTTTTAATAAACAAAAAAAAAAAAAAAAAAAAAAAAAATCCAAATACTAAACTTCAAAGTGATTTGGGGGGGGGGGAACTTTTTTAACGCCCGCGAAAAATTGACCCCACTTTTCATCATAGATTTTCATTGTCTATATGGCATGGATAGGTAGTTTTTGATAATTTAAAAAATTGTTCAAAAGTTATACTCCTAATGTATATCATATCAATCTTTAAACAGAATAACCGAAAACAATTAGAAGTGTTAGATATTCTGTTTCATGGGTTTCTTTCGATTTCTCCAACATGTACGATAAATGAAACAAACTTTTCCAAGTTAAGGTTTTTAAAACTAAAAAAAAGAATTGCTTAAATCCTAAACATTTAAATCAAATTATTTGTCTAAAAGATTATTTTATAAGATCTCCTTAAACTATTGAAATAACTAATAAAATGATCTCACAATAACTAGTATTGTGGTTATTTTATTGAACTGTTAATGGTTTTTAATCCAAATTTCGATATTTTTAAGTAGGCTTAAGTTCATTTAATTTAATTTTAATTAAATTATTTTTATGAAGACAGAAATTTTACAACATGAAATTAATAAAAAATTATTGATAATTTTTCATTCTTGACTGCGCTGAGAATTGAACCAAGGCTTTCACGGACAGGTTGCACTGATTGTAACCACACAATCTCTTCGGAGGGGTTTGCCGTTTTACTCACACCTCCATTGAAGACAGATGACGTCAATAGTCAAACATCAATCATTAAACCAAATGGTATTTTACCTTGGTAGATCGAAATTTGCTTTGAATGAATTATTATCTATTTAATTGATTTACATGTTCTTCCTAACTTCTGTTTTTTTGTCTTTCTTTTTCTTGTTGACCTTTTTCAGCACAACGTGAAGGACAAATGTAAGAACTAATAAAATGATCTCACAATAAATAATAAAATCTCACATATTATGTATTAATTAAAAAATATGTATTAAATTTTTATGAATTATTTTTTTGTTTGCTCCCTTTAGTTCAGGAACTGTAATATTTGTTATGTTATTTGTTTTTTTACTTATAAACTCCAAATAATAAATAATTTATGTTTTTTATTTATTAAAATTACTTAATTCATAAAAAAATCTATATTAATCGGTTAGCCGATCAAGACCAAAATTAACAGATTAATAGCCGATTAAACCAAAACCTCGGTTAATTAATCGAGCGATTAACCGATTAAAGCAGAAGCCCGATTAAATGAATACCCTAATAAAAACCTTAAGCTTAATACTTGAGTGCAACAAAAGTAAAATTAGTTCTCCTATGAAAATTTCATTCATTAGTTTTGATAAAATAATGAAAATTTTTTATTTTTCTGCGTTCAAACTATTTTGTATACATGCTTTTAATTTAAATAACTGTATGAAGCTGTTTAAAAGCTTTTATTTATCAAATATACATACATATTTTAAAAATAAACTAGGAAGTCATTTTAATCAAAACATTAGCCTGCCAATAAAAAAATTACGTTTTAAATGCTTATAGAATATGTTTTAAAAACCATACAACCACACACAATATAAAAATTTGTTAGTAAATTCAAAGTCCCAATTCTCTTTGGTTTTATATCGCGTATTCTATAGCTTACGTTATAAGGGGTGTTTTTTTTAGAGGCATAGAACTTTTTATTTTATTAATAAACACATAAAATTTAGAAGAATGGAAAAAAATTTGGCTTTATTAGGTCACAAATTTCATGGAATCTAATGTTTAAAAATGATTTTTGGCATATGGCCTTCGTGACTGAGCATTATGAACACGATCCTGTCGGTCCATTTTCCCACTACTTTTTCCAGCATACCCCTCTCATTTCGCCAATGGAGCTTTAAATGTTAACTTCAAAATTATCAATCGTTTTTGGTTTATCAACATAGACCAGAGATTTGACGTACCCCCACAATAAAAAGTACAAAGGTGTCAAATTATACCAGATTATTCGGTCACCAAACTTTTGGCTCAACAAAGTAATGATTTCACGCGCTGTATGACACGTTGCGCCCTCTTGGTGGAACTAATTCTCCTTAAAAGGATTTATAATGACGAGGAATCAAAAAATACCGTATCATTTGCCTCTAGCGTTCGCTACTCACGGTAATGTTGGCACCGGTTTCGGATTTATAGACATATGGGTCGGTCACGCCCTCGAGTTTTTTGAGGATTGTGATCCATCCAAACACGGCAATTCTGCTTGTTTACATTACCGTTAAGTAGTGTTTTACATAAAGGATTCATATTTCCCGAGGTTTTTTTCCCCAAAAAATGTACGGGAATTCCCGTGATTTTTTTTATTTACTTATGACAACTTTACTGCTGATATATATGTTAATGAGTTATATGAAGAAAAAGGTGTTAATGCAAATCCGATAAGCAAATGGCAAAATAAATCACACACTTTGTTTCCGTTTTGTGTTCGCCAATAAATAACACAAACATAATTATCAAAAGTTATTTTTGGGGAAACAAAATTTATTATTAATAATAATACCGTGCTAACTTCTCAATTTTTATTTTTGATAAATACACTGAAATTTATTGTTGGGGGATAAACTAGTTCCTATGCACATTTCACTGGTTGCTTGGTCCTGATCGTCAGGAAACCTTTTTCCAAAGACTTTAAAAAAGCTAAAAATATATTTACAAATAAAACTGTAAAGCGAATAAGAATTTTAAACACTCAGGTTTTACTTGTAACAATATCGAAGCTTACAGCCATACTTAAATAAGAGCGGAAATCGTATTCGAGCTGTCAAAAGTTCTCATGCCCATAAAAATTGCGCGGCGGCAAGGCTTTGCAGTTGGAAAATCCGATATTGACAGCGCGTTTTAGTGAAGTTGGCCGGGTTTTTAGGTGAATATAACGGTTTTTTCTCCATTTTTATTTATATTATGTGGGTTTTATTAAACAGGAAAGTTAGCACTAATGTTCTTGCCCAACGTTAACGCTTTTATTTAGGTATGGTATTTCAGCGTAAAAGCTAAGCGGAAGAAAACGTTTCGCCTTCCGCTCTTATTTAGGTATATTTCGTACAAACATTAATTTCTTATATCGTTAATGCTTGCTATTTGTTTAAAACGAAGGAGAAATATAAAATTAAGCAAACGCATTCGGAGTAAAGAGTGGTTTAAAAAACAAGTTGTTTTGTGGTAAACAATACTTCCTAAAAAATTAGAATTTATGACTGAAAATTACTTTAATGCTTTTTCTTCAACGCCTTTACTCTGCAAAGTTTTTGTTGAAATTATGACATAATTCACTAGACACTACAAAAATTTTGACAAATATCCAACATGTGTGCTAAATATTAAAAGCTGTTAATATTTCTACAAACATGCTGCAAATGTTTGTCCAAACAGAAAAAACCCCCATTAATAACACAAAATATATGTACAATCCTAAAAGTTTGACATGTTTGGCAAGCAATTTGTGTGGTTTGTTTTGCCTATAAGATAATGTTTAATGTCTGATTCTTTGATATTTCGTACTAGTAAAAGAAGAGGGTAAAAATGTACATAATAAAAAACCCCAGATTTATTTTATGAAAACGAAAAAAATTTGTTCCCACTTGCTTAAAAATGTTTGTGATCTAATATGCAGAGCAGCTGAATAAAATATTTTTTTGGATTAGATTCTGAAAATGCACTTAATACTATTTGTTCTAAGAGATGATGACAAAGGAAATTTTGAATGCAGCAATTAGTTAAGAAGACGCTGGTTCGATTCAAAGAAAATAATTTCCTTAAACAAGGAATTACAAGTTTTTGAAGGATGTGGTGAGAAAGCGGAAAGTGTCCAGAGATAAAGGCCATAATTGTGTATAATGCAACGAAACGTCAAAAATTATATGGGAAGCAAAGACAAAGTCAAAAATATTTTATAATTTGGTTTTTACTTTCTACATAAATTAGTATTGAATTTTTTAATTTCACACGCTGCATATCTTGTGGCGTTGAACATTTTTTACACAATTAGGGCCTAAGAATATAATGTTTTTTTTTTGGCTATAAAGGCAATCACTGTAGAAAAGGACCGTGTTTTCTCATTGACAGTCCTCTTCTTGATTAAAATTAGAAATAGACTGTCAAAAGATTCTGTACATGCATTATTCTGTACTAAAATCTTATTTTCAAAAACCTATTTTGTAATATTTTGTTTAAATAATTTAAAGTTTAATGCATTGATAAAAATACTTTTTATTAGATCTCATGAATTGTTATGCATTTTTTGTTCAAATAAATTAAATTAAATTAAACTTTGCATCGTTTTATATTAAGCGGGAATTCCCGGGAAATTTAAAAAATTCCCGCATTCCCGGGAAAAGAAAAACTCTACCGTTAAGCCAGAAATGTGCCTTATCGCAGAAGATGATTTGCCGATAAAAATCTGGTTCAACTTTCAGTTAATTCTCAGCCCATTAACCGAACACACGACTCAATTGATGGTCCACTGGCCATAATTCTTACACCAGTTGGATCTTATATGAATGTAGGCCAAGATCTTTCCCAAAATTTTCCAAGTAGTGGACGATCAGAGACCGGTTTGCTGTGAACGTCGTTGGATCGATAAATTTGAGTAAGTACTCAGTCACACTCATATCTACAGCAGCGACGGGGCTCGTCTGTGCGCACGGTGCGTGCTCGATTTGGATGAAGATACAAAAGAGTGAATATGATTATTAATCGATCTATTGTAAAGCGTATTGAAGTAGGACTCTATAAGTTTGGCGAGCAGTGCGCGAATTTTGTAAATAAATTTCCACGTTTCCTAAACCTTGTTCTGGTGTAATAGTGCGATTCCATTATGAAGAAAAACACTTGTTTTGAGCAAAACACGTCGAAGTGTTTCCATTATGATGTTAAGTGTTTTTATTTTCGAATTTTTGAAATAAGTTTGACGGTTATTTTTTTTCATGTTTATGTAAATAAATCAAAACGTAAAAAAAAATTATAATGAAAATGTAAGATTCTATTGAATTTTTATTAAATTATATCATATCTAAAAACGATATGAAAAATAAGTTATGTAATTACTTTTCAAACGCAAGAATTTTGTGCCATCATTAAGCAGAAATATTTCGGCGAAGAATTAGAAATATGTATGTTTTACTTCTTCTTGCGAAATCTTTAATTATAAAATCCCCCAGCCTTTGGAAATTGGTAATTTTTTTTTATGTAAAAAATTAAAAACAATTATTAACTTTAAACGTATGTATGTTTGTGCTCAAAGGAACGATCTTCACGGTTCTGGGAATATGATTGTCAAGTAAATGGGGGTGAATTCTTTAAAAACAATTTTAGTATGGCTCGTGAATCATTTTCCAAACATTGCGAAAATATAAAAAAAACTTAAAAAGAAGGCACAACGTTCAGAAAGGCTATAGAAAGGCGTATAGAATGGCTTTATAATTTGTTTTACAATTAAATCTTTGAGCAATTCTAAAAATTTATATGTATGTTTGTATTTTTATATTAGCACTTTTTATTTTCAATACAAAATTACCACAATATTTTTTTCTTACATTACAAATGTCACTTTTTCGAATTTTTCATTCACCATTAAGGGATAGCTAAGTGTTGCATTTTCTAAGTGTTGCATTTCCGATATATATGGAAACGCACTATAAGTCTTTGCATAGTGATTTGCAAAGAAAACTGAAAAAAGGCGAACACAGTTCATTAGTTTGACAACTAGTTTTACAGTTATCCTAATTATAAGTTATATACGTCTAAAAAGATACCCTTTACATACAAGTGTGGCATTTGTTTGAATGAACGTAAAACGTGTTCGAATAAAATATGATTTAAATGCATGGCATTGTTTTAAAATTTATTTAAGCTTTAAATTAATTCCCTTAAGGCGTGTTTAATGTACTCCTACTATTTATACAATGATTCTCTTTTTTTTACATACAATAAAATATTTTGCACGTTAAAGATACAAAAAGCTCTATGGAATTAACATGCACAGTCTTGCATGTATTAAAAAAAAACACTCGTACAAAAATAAAATTGTTTTCCAACAATTAACGTTGGTGGAAATTTATTTCAAGAGACCTACATTTTATTTAGTACTATTTATATTTGTTAATTTTGCTTTTTAGCAATCCAAACAAAAGGTATCAAGAGATGTTTAATATATTCTTATTTGTCCTTTTGTTTTTGAAATGTTTTTTTTTTAAGAAAAACATAAATTAGGGAATCACCCCTATTGTGAATAAAAAGTGAATATAATAAAATTTTTATAAAATGAAGCTGTATTTTAATACAAGTTATATTAATTTCTGAACAAAAAATCTTTTACTATCTCTAAAGGGTACTTATTTGTTGCGCAGTTTGGTTATATTTTTAAACACAAATGCATCAGAAATTTATGTGATGCTAGTTTTAAATTTGTTTGCGCATTATCTGCTTTTGTTATGTTTTTTCGAAAAGCTGACATTTGCAGTGATGCCAGATAATGGTTTACGAATGCGCTGCTGCGCAGTGATGCATTTTCAAACAGGCCCTTTTAGACACAATTGACATTTTTTTAAATTATTTTACTAAATGTCATTCAATTACAAAAGATCCGGCTATGCAAAAAAAAGTCCTATTTTTTCATAAGCAAAATACGCAAAGAAAAAGCACATTTTGCACAATTTATTTTTAGAAAATTTCTATTTTTTTGAAGAGATACTTTTTTGTAAAAAATATACTTTTTTAGATAAGGTATTTTTCCTTAAAAGGTATTATTTTTATAGAAAAGGTCCTTTTTTCTAGAAAAGGTCTTTTTCCTTAAAATGGTACTGTTTCCTAAAGAGGGTACTTTTTCCTAATAATGTACTCTTTCCCAAAAAAGTAACTTTTTATTTAAAATGTACGTTTACTTAAATAGATTTTTCTTAAAAAAGAAATATGTAACATACGTATTCTTCGTACAAAAGGTAATTATTTTTTAAAAAGGTACATTTTGTTAAAAATACGGATGCACCTTAAAAACGGTATTTACTTTTTTCTAACAATCATTTATCTTGACAGAAATTTTTTGTACAAAAAGTACATTTTATTTTATGTGCTGTTTCCAGGTGACAGGCAATTGATTATGCAGTAAAATTTATATGAAAAACTCCCAAAAAACTGAGTGATTTTCATATTAATTTTACTAGACAATCAACTGCTTGTCACCTGGAAACAGCACTTTAAAATTTACTAATTTTTAGAAATGTTTTTTTTTTACAATTGGTACTTTTTCATATTATATCACCCAATTTTCACGGAGGCCTTTACGACGTCGCTTTTTGTTTGTTGGCAAACGGTGTAGAGAAGAAAGAGGGGTAAACAAAAAGACAGTTTGTGTTTTTCATGTCGTTTTTTATATTTCTGTTTAAACTTCTTCTTGCTCCGTTTTATTCTTTTTCTTATTTTGAAGTGTCGGGTTGTAAATTCAGTGAGACCTCGATTATCGATAAGAGACGGGACCGGCAACATTCTGAATTATAAATTTGTTGTTGTTTTTACTTTATGTAAATATATGTATAATGTAAATATTTAAATAATATGGGGAAAAAGTAATTTTAATAGAGGTATTCGTTGCAAAAAAAAAATGTAAATCAATGCCAACAAATTATTTTTATTTCCTGTTTAATTGATGCTGCCGGTTAGTCGAATTACGGATAATCAAGGCCCTACAGTAAACAAAAGAAGACATGCAAACAAAAATCATCGTATAAATGCTAAGGGTTTTTGGAAGTTGCTTCAAAAGGGAATCAAGGAAAAACGACGTCGTAAAAGCCCCCGTGAAAATTGGGTGTATGAAAGGTGTTTAAAAAAAAATAGTTGTTAGTACAAATTCTTAAATCGAACTTTTAAGCCTCGAACACAATAGGCAGCAACATTTTCACTGGTGTTCAAAAAAGAGCAACAATTTTTTTCGTAACCACACACATTTTCAGATAAGAAATCGTTTGCAAATTATGCCCACAACAATTTTAAGAATTTATTATTATTTTTTAAAACATTTTGTTGAAATTTTCATTCAAAACTAAATAAAATTATTATAAACATCATATACATTTCCATACAAATTGTTGCTGTTGAAACTGTTGAAGAAGTAGACTCAAATTTTTAAAAAAAATTTAGTTACATTTTTGTTCGAAAAATGAAAGGTAAATATATGAAATACTTTGGGAAGAAATAAGGTAGAAGAAAAAACAAAATTGTTGCTAGCGAGGCTTTACTTTTTCTTGTTAAAGTTGTTTTTTGTTTGTTTTTCCATAAATTGCATATTTTTCATTATGTTAACATATGTGTAATTACACAGTTTTATTTTCTAACCAAAAATACTTTTTTTGGTACTTTTGTTGACAAAATTTTCTTTATTAAGAAAATCGAATTAATCCTGCAAGAAGTACTTACTTTATTAAAGGATGTGCATTCAGAAGTGGTACGTACTTTTTACTGAAAACGTTAAGCTTTCTTATTTAAAATAGCCATATTTCTTTTTACAAAAGTTACTTTCTTCGGCAAAATGTTTTTTTTCTTACAAAATGTTTTTTTTTCTATCCCCACATTAAACCGTTTTTGTTACTTAACAATAATTTAAAAATACATTCTAATTTTGATATCAAATATTTTCACTTTCAACGAAGGTAATTGACATTATCTCTCCAATTCAACAGGCTCTTCATTACAATATTTATTGCCTTATAGAAACATTTTAGTGGCTAATACCTGAACATTTGAAGCTGTAGCTTTAAAGTAGTTTCGTCTTAACCATCCACATAACACTTTAAAATAAATAAAAATAGCTTTTAAACATTCCAGTATTTGTTAAAAATAAACATGATTTTTTATTTTAATATTTGCAAAACATAAGCAATTCGTTAGTTGTTGTTTAATTTTCCCAATTAACTTAATGCCAAACTTTATTTGAAATCATTGGTCAATTCAAATAAAATTTAAAAACGAAAATCTCCAACAAGGTGACCTTCATTCGGACACATGCAAAGAAACTAAATAGTGAATGTATAAAATAAAATATTTTAAGAGTATATAATTGTTTTTTTTTTATTTGTGGTTTTCCAAGCAAAATTGCATTGTTTTTCAACCAACCAACCAACTAACCACTATTATTAATTTCCAACATGTTCAAAATGACTTTTCTTTATCCACACATCTGCTTTCTTGATTTGGTTTGTTTGGTTTTTCGTTGTATCTATAAAATAAGGAGCAATTTAAATAAAAACTTTCACTTTCTGGTTTTAAAACGAAATAGAGAAAAACCAAACCTTTTTTTCAGTCTAAAACTTGCAATTTATTTTTTACATTTGATGGTTACATATTTTACATGTAAACTAGACACTTTAATATTGTTTTCGTTAACGAAAAAAAAAAACATAAATGTAAGTGAAGTATATAGTTGAAGAGCGGTACAAGCAACAAAATTTTAGTACATTTAACAGTACAAATACATACTAAAGTATGTATACGAAAAGTTTGAGTTTGTAACTAAATGCTGTTTGTAGAAAATGTGTTACTTAAAAAATAAAAAACAAATAGTCAGTAGTTGCTCAATAAGCTGATTATATGGCATGATATTCGCCCCAATTATTTATATATATGTAGTTGTCGATGTCGATGTTGACGTCAGTTTTATATTATTGTCACGTCAAGTCGACGACTACATCACTTCACCGTTAATTTAGTATTTTCTAAGAATGTTGTTGTCAAAGTCGACAATTTATCTGAAAAAAATCATACCACTTATTATTTTATTCTTTTGACCCTTAATGTTTTTTTTTTTAAATAAATTTATTTTAAAATAAAATAAAAAATAGAAGAGTGTTTTATTTGGGTAGTTCCTGTCGACTAAAACAGTGTCAATTCTACCCGACGCACAGTGGCGCCCGTAGAGCAAGCGAGGTTGCAAAAATCAAAATTTTCATGAATGCCGACGAAGTTTTGAATAAACCCATGTTATAGGAAACTTTTCAACGATTTCAAATATGCCACTCTTAATAATATCACATTTTTAGTTTAGAAGATATAACCGTTCAAAGTTGACCGACTTTCGGTTTTCAAAAAAACACACAATTTTTAGTCAATTTGTTGCGATTTCAGGTGTAATATCACGAAAAATAGGTAACGAATCGCCTTATTTTTTGTTTGTATTGATTGATGTATTTATTAAATGTATAATGATAAAAAAAAATTAACTGTTTGCTTTGTGTTTCTCCTGGTAAATCACTATTTAAAAACTATCCGTTTTTTCACTATTTTTCAACTTTGACGGAAAATAAAAAAAAACTATATTTTTCTATATTTGCCATATTTGCAAAACCTGTTCTTTGATTATTTCTTTACATAATTCAAAAGGTTTTATCTGCCCGTACGTGCCCGTTTGGCTTCTAGAGGTAAAAAAGTTTAAAAAGACATGGTTGCAGAAATTGTATGGCGTCCATCCCTTATATGTTTTGACTGACAGTAGTTTGATCTAATAGTTATTATATTAGCAGGTACGTACCTCACATAAACAATACTTTGGCGTACAAATGGTCAGGAACAATATTGACTTATGGTCCCTACAGGTAGGCACAAATCTTATTTGGACACGTGCATAATATCAAAATTGCATTATTTAGCCTAAATCCATATGTATGCAGGGAACAGGTAAATTTTTAGGCATGGTAGCATAAGCCTATATATTGCAAAATAAGCATAATGCCTGGATTAGTCTACGCCTGAAAGTTGGCGCAACAATTACTGAAACCATTTAACAATTTAAGTACTGAAAACATGGCGTTGTACAATTTAAAATTATTTGAACTGTTTAGAAAGTCAACCACACCAAAGTTTTTCACGGAAGTGAAAATTCTTCCTGAGAAGTTGACATTGATCAGCAAATGAGGCTGCGATGGATCATCCGGACAAAGCGTTTATAAGCAAAGGATATCTCCCGATGACGATACAATATCGGACGGAAATATGTTTATGGCATCTGTTGTTCCTTTGCGGCTAAAATCGGATGATTCCCTACACTGGAAAAATCCACGTCCGTCATCAGTGCATTATTGCCGACCAATAATGTTTCAGTTTGCAAGGGAATCGGCAGAACTCATAAGGACTACGGTGAAGGACATTAAAGAACAAATAAGCAAGATTAAGCCTACAAAGCTGCAAATTGGAGAAGGAAAATAAATGGTGTTTTTTTAAGCTAGATAGAACTTTAAATTGTAAAAAGTAACACAAAAAATTAAATTTTGATGAAATATTTTTTTTTTATCATTTCAGTATACTCTGACAAATCATCATGAATAGACTCACGCTTGAACAACGCTACGAAATTATCCAAATTTACTTTGAAAATCAGTCGTCGATTCGCGCAACTTATAGACGACTTCGTCATTTTTATGGCGTACATAATCGTCCATCTGAACAAGCCATTTGTCGAACTGTGGATAGATTTCGTACCACATACTCTCTAGAGGATGCAATAACACCAACACGTCGAAGGAATGTGCGTACTGAAGAGAATATCGCCGCTGTAAACGAAAGTGTTGAAGAAGATCCAAATTTAACGATTCGTCGTCGGTCGCAGGAATTGGGGCTCTGTCCGTCCACTACGTGGAACATTTTGCGCAAAGATCTCGGCCTACACCCGTATAAGATCCAGCTGATGCAGGAATTGAAGCCACGAGACCATTATATGCGTCGTTCTTTCGCCGATTGGGCTCTAGAGCAGTTTTCAACTGACCCGTTGTTTTATCGCAAAATTGTGTTCAGCGATGAGGCGCATTTTTGGCTTAACGGGTTTGTTAATAAGCAAAATTGCCGCATATGGTGCGAGACCAATCCACAAGAGACCCTACAGACTCCATTACATCCAGAAAAATGCACCGTTTGGTGCGGTTTTCACGCTGGTGGCATCATCGGACCTTATTTCTTCAAAAATGAGGCCGGAGCTCGCGTTACGGTCAATGGAGATCGTTACCGCACCATGATCAATGATTTTTTGTTTGAAAATATGGATGACATTGATCCGGAGGAGATGTGGTTTCAACAGGATGGCGCTACGTGCCATACGGCGAACGCAACCATCGACTTATTGAAATCAAAATTTGGCGATAAGTTGATTTCGAGAAATGGAGCTGTCAATTGGCCTCCAAGGTCGTGCGATTTGACACCACTCGATTATTTCCTGTGGGGCTACGTGAAGTCACTGGTTTATGCTGATAAACCAGCAACAATTGACGCCTTGGAGGCCAGCATTGTTCGTGTTATTCGTGACATACGGCCAGCAGTGCTCGAAAAAGTGGCCCAAAATTGGACGTCCAGAATGCGCTTCGTCAAGAACAGCCGCGGTGCCCATATGCCCGAAATCATTTTCAAATGTTAATGTCACGTATTGATCTTTCGAATAAAAAAAAAATTTTGATTACAATTTAATTTTTTGTGTTATTTTTTACAATTTCAAGTTCTATCGGGCTTAAAAAAACACCCTTTATATTGAATGCAATTACGAGTTCCACCTGACCATGGTTGACGGAAAAGTCGTAAACGAACTGACAGGAACAACCTCAACAATGTCATGCCCGATTTGCAAAAAGAGTCAGAAGAACTTTTTTCAATTCAATTCAATTTATTTCATATATAATATGTTACATCTCAATTTTATATAATTAGTTGTAAAGAGTTTAAGATTAGTATCTTTTTCTGCTTAATTATAACATATTTCAATTAGTTATCATATACATATATATAGACAGAATTATATTGGAGGTAAAAATTTAGCAAAAACCTATTTAAACCCATTTTTTCGTTTTATTTTTATATTTTTTTTTATCGATTTTATATTATTATTTGTCAGAAGAACTTTGGTAATTTAAACGATTCTACAAATGAGGAGAATTACGAATATGGAATGTCACCATTGCACGCAAGGATAAGGTGTATGGAATTCTTGCTAAAACTGGCATATACCCTACCACAAGAGGAAGAAAACTTCGATGAAAATACATCAATAAAGGATAAGGAAAAGATCAGAAAGAAGCAAATACAGGATGCTTTTTTTAAACAAGTTGGACTAAAAGTAGACTGTCCCAAGCACGGATACGGTAACTCAAACGATGGAAACACTTCTAGGAGATTTTTTGAAAATGATGAGGCAGTAATTTATTTTTTCAATTTTCTGTAAAATATTCATCACAATTCGTAAGAGAAGGTATATCTAAAAGACTAACCATTTCTAAACTATAATTATTTTGTAACTCTATTCGTGACTTCACATGCCGCAGGGAAGAAATAAGTGGATCGGAAGATGCTGCCAACATGTTGAAGAGGTCCTTATTTTGCCTTACCCTTGATGCTTTAAATGTGTTCTACATTCTATATTTTTTATAAAATTTGTTAAGAGTCTCCTGTGCTTCTTCAGAAAGCTCTCCAATTGGCAAAGACTGGTACTCAATTATATCTTTGCCATGCGCCAATATTTTATGGACGGTCGGGGTCAATTTCTTCTGTGGATACATTTCTGCTAAAAATGATGCAGTTTTCGACGCATATTCTCCATATTTTGTAGAATTGACATTTTCTTTGCAGTTTAAAACATCCAAGATCGTTCCCAATCTTTTCACGATTTGATTGTCAATTCCAATGATTCTAGTTACTGCCTCATCATTTTCAAAAAATCTCCTAGAAGTGTTTCCATCGTTTGAGTTACCGTATCCGTGCTTGGGACAGTCTACTTTTAGTCCAACTTGTTTAAAAAAAGCATCCTGTATTTGCTTCTTTCTGATCTTTTCCTTATCCTTTATTGATTTATTTTCATCGAAGTTTTCCTCCTCTTGTGGTAGGGTATATACCAGTTTTAGCAAGAATTCCATACACCTTATCCTTGCGTGCAATGGTGACATTCCATATTCGTAATTCTCCTCATTTGTAGAATCGTTTAAATTACCAAAGATCTTCTGACAAATAATAATATAAAATCGATAAAAAAAATATAAAAATAAAACGAAAAAAGGGGTTTAAATAGGTTTTTGCTAAATTTGTACCTCCAATATAATTCTGTCTATATATATGTATATGATAACTAATTGAAATATATTATAATTAAGCAGAAAAAGATACTAATCTTAAACTCTTTACAACTAATTATATAAAATTGAGATGTAACATATTATATATGAAATAAATTGAATTGAATTGAAAAAAGTTCTTCTGGCTCTTTTTGCAAATCGGGCATGACATTGTTGAGGTTGTTCCTGTCAGTTCGTTTACGACTTTTCCGTCAACCATGGTCAGGTGGAACTCGTAATTGCATTCAATATATTTTCCTTCTCCAATTTGCAGCTTTGTAGGCTTAATCTTGCTTATTTGTTCTTCAATGTCCTTCACCGTAGTCCTTATGAGTTCTGCCGATTCCCTTGCAAACTGAAACATTATTGGTCGGCAATAATGCACTGATGACGGACGTGGATATTTCCAGTGTAGGGAATCATCCGATTTTAGCCGCAAAGGAACAACAGATGCCATAAACATATTTCCGTCCGATATTGTAGCGTCATCGGAAGATATCCTTTGCTTATAAACGCTTTGTCCGGATGATCCATCGCAGCCCCATTTGCTGATCAATGTCAACTTCTCAGGAAGAATTATCACTTCCGTGAAAAACTTTGGTGTGGTTGACTTTCTAAACAGTTCAAATAATTTTAAATTGTTCAACGCCATGTTTTCAGTACTTAAATTGTTTAATGGTTTCAGTAATTGTTGCGCCAACTTTCAGGCGTAGACTAATCCAGGCATTATGCTTATTTTGCAATATATAGGCTTATGCTACCATGCCTAAAAATTTACCTGTTCCCTGCATACATATGGATTTAGGCTAAATAATGCAATTTTGATATTATGCACGTGTCCAAATAAGATTTGTGCCTACCTGTAGGGACCATAAGTCAATATTGTTCCTGACCATTTGTACGCCAAAGTATTGTTTATGTGAGGTACGTACCTGCTAATTTCAATGAGTAGTTTTTTTCAAACTATTAGATCAAACTACTGTCAGTCAAAACATATAAGGGATGGACGCCATACAATATCTGCAACCATGTCTTTTTAAACTTTTTTACCTCTAGCAGCCAAACGGGCACGTACGGGCAGATAAAACCTTTTGAATTATGTAAAGAAATAATCAAAGAACGGGTTTTGCAAATATGGCAAATATAGAAAAATATAGTTTTTTTTTATTTTCCGTCAAAGTTGAAAAATAGTGAAAAAGCGGATAGTTTTTAAATAGTGATTTACCAGGAGAAACACAAAGCAAACAGTTAATTTTTTTTTATCATTATACATTTAATAAATACATCAATCAACACAAACAAAAAATAAGGCGATTCGTTACCTATTTTTCGTGATATTACACCTGAAATCGCAACAAATTGACTAAAAATTGTGTGTTTTTTTGAAAACCGAAAGTCGGTCAACTTTGAACGGTTATATCTTCTCAATTAAAAATGTGATATTATTAAGAGTGGCATATTTGAAATCGTTGAAAAGTTTCCTATAACATGGGTTTCTTCAAAACTTCGTCGGCACTCATGAAAATTTTGATTTTTGCAACCTCGCTTGCTCTACGGGCGCCACTGTGCGACGTCGACTTAAAAGCACCGTAGAAAATACCAATTGACTATCAAAAGTATTCGATTGATTGTCAATAACAACTAAGAAAATGCAGTTATTGATCCGTTTTCGTAGAAGGCTTTAAGAAAAAGTATTTTTTAATTTCAATCTAAATTTTTAATATATTATTCAGGCTAAAAATACCAAGTGACTATCACAAATATTCGATTGATGTCAAAAGCGACTAAGAAAATGCAGTTATTGATCCGTTTTCGTAGAAGGCTTTAAGAAAAAGTATTTTTTAATTTCAATCTAAATTTTTAATATAATATTCAGGCTAAAAATACCAAGTGACTATCACAAGTATTCGATTGACTGTCAATAACGACTAAGAAAATGCAGTTATTTATCCGTTTTCGTAGAAGGCTTTAAGAAAAAGTATTTTTTAATTTTAATCTGACTTTTAAATATTTTATTCAGGCTAAAGTTCATTAAATTTAATATTCATTAAATAATTTTAATGAAGAAAGGAATTTTACAACATAAAATAAATTAAAATATATGGATAATTTTGCATTATTGACTGACAGGGGAATTGAACCCACATTCACGGGCAGGTTAATTTGACATAAGTATTTCAATAGTAACCATACTATCTCCTCAGAAATCTTTGCCGTTTAACACTCACCGCTATTGAAAGCGGCTTTCAGTCAGTAGCTAAACGTCAATCTTTAAACCAAATTGGTAGATCGCAATTTGTTTCTGATAATTTATTTTAATTGATTTGCATGTTCCTCTTTACTTCTGTTTATCATACTTTTAAAACTTCAAATTTAATAAACTTTAGCCTGAATAAAATATTAAAAATTTGGACTAAAAACCAAAAACAGTTCAACAAAATAACCAATATATTAATTGTATTTTTTAATTGCTCAAATTCTTTAAAAAGAAAATGTATAGTGTCCGACCGAAGTCAATTGTTTAGGCCGATGCCGAACTTTGGCCGAACCGAAGCCAAACTTTACTTAATCAAACTCATAAGAAGAAAACAATTTCGAAATATTCGAGATCAATTAATTTATTAAACAGAAATAAATGGTAAAAATTTTTGTTAAAAAAAAAAATAAAGAAATAATTTTTTATCAATGTTCATATCTCGCCTTTAATGCAACGTAGTCCTATCTCAAAAAATCAGTATCTCAAATCGTATCCCAAAAAAATAGGAAAGAGCTAATTAACATAGTATTTAACTAGTATGCCGACTGGTGAGAACGTTCTCTTTTTGTTATAACTCTCATCACACATATAGGTTCTGTGTGAATTCAACACACTTAAGAACAACAAAAACAAAACAAAATTTGAAATTTTTTAATTTAAAATTTTTCACAATATAACACTTCATGTTTAATTTTATGACTTAAACACATAATTAATAATTTTTTTCAATACATTTTGCTAATTTGCTTTTACAAAATGTTTTTATTTTTCACAAACTAAAAATTTTTAAATAAATTTTTTTGACACTAAATTTTTTCTGTTGTTAATATTATTAAAGCCAGCAGAGTAGCATTTTGTGGTATAAAAATAATATTTGAAATCATTAATTATTTATATATTATCCGATATTGCAGAATAAAAATTTAGCAAACATGGCTTTTAAAAGTTTATAAATGCAACCAGCATTCAATAAATTGAAAATTTATTGAACTAAGAAAATTTTATTTTGGAATAACAAATTGTTGCCACATTCTATACGATTTTATGCAACTATGTTTAGTGGTGGAAATAGTTTTATACACCAATACATTTGAAAAAAATCTTACTAATGCAAACATAAAAATGTACCACTGACAGTTGAGTTATGTACCTGTCAAAGAGTCGGCATACTAGTTGTATACTATGCTAATTAATACCTTCTCTATATCAAAAAAAAAAAAAAAAAAAAAAATAATCGGTATTATATCTCAAACTGAACCGAAATTATAACAAAATATATTTTTTTAAATCAGTACATAAAGGTACATTTTAAAAACTTTGATTACATTTTTGCAAAGTTTGATTTTTTTATTTTTATTTTGAGATATGTCTATGTTGCAATAAGCGAGCGATATGTGCTACATATTGATTAATAATCAAAATTCAAAAGTTTTACATTTTGACGACAGAAAAGTAATTTTTATGCATTAATACCAATTGGGTTACTTCTGCGATTGGAAAAACACTACCCAGCTGCACCAAACAGTTGCTCGCTGGCAACACTAGTTGGTGGTGCTGACAGATATTCATTGCGTTTCAATACTTAAATATATAAATGCTTTTGGGCTTATTTACATAAATACTTAATTCCTTTTCGAGAATCTTTTCATTATTTTCTTCAACTTCAATGTGAGGAATTAAGTCCTGCTTATCCCATATAGAAGGTTTAATTTGTTTTTCTCTTTTTTCTTCTTCTGATATTGCTTGCTTGTTTACCTTTTTTTTTTAGAAATAATCAGCCTTATTACGGTTGTTGTCGTATACGACTGTTTCGTTTTTTTTTTGTAATAGATTAAAGTAACACTCAACCTGTGTTCTTAAATCTACAATAAAGTATTATTTTATACCCTACACATTTGAATTCCTACAATATTAATCGTAGATCCTGTTTAGTTGTATATATATCGGGTTATTCATCGTGAGGTTTGATTTATAATGTAAAATAAAACACATAAATTTGAAATTGAACCTAACATTTTTATTATGGGTTAAAAAAACAATTTATGGCATTTACTGTTTGAAAATGATGTTATGGGATTGGCCATGACTATGAGGTCCAATTTTGGGCGACTAGTTCGAGCACGGCGACTGGTATCTCGCGAATAACACGAGTAATGTTGGATTCCAAAGCGTCAATCGTAGCTGGCTTATTTCTGAAGACCTCAGACTTTACATATCCCCAGAGAAAAAAGTCCAACGGTGTGCTATCGCACGATCTAGATGGCCAATTTACCAAAGCAAACGTGAATTAAAGTGCTCAGCAAAATGATTTTACAACAAGGTCATTGTTTCATGCGCTGTCTTGTTAAGACCAGAGCTCACCGAGATAATGAGCTGGATTTTCAGCACGCACATAGTCCGTTAACATGTTGCGATAACGGTTACCAGTTACGGTAACATTCGAATTTTCTATCATTTTTAAAGAAATATGGCTCAATGATTCCACCCGCCCATAAACAACACCATACCGTTGTTTTTAATGGATGTAACGGTAGCTCTTGGTACTCTTCGGGTTGCTCATTAGCCCAAAGACGACAATTTTGTTTATTAACGTATTGAGTCAGAAATGTGGTTCATCACTGAACGAAATTTCACACCTAATTTTCATTGAGATACAGCTTGGAGACCCTGTTGTGGTGTGAGTCTATCAATGATGACTTGATAAACGATACTAAAAAAAAATATGAGTCACGCGTGACTTGTAAAAAAAAGCATATTGAAGATCAAACCTCACGATAAATCATACTTTATATTATGGATCCTTGTGATCAGCGGAGTTGTCAGTTTGTCTGTCCTTCCGTCAGTTTATCTGTTGAAATGGGTTTTCTGAAAACCGCAGACATGATGGGGACTATGTTGTTATATATTTGTGTCACATATACTTCGGTAACATTTGCTGTTGAAATTCAGCAAGATCAGTCCATAAATGGCTGAGATATGAGGAAAATACCATGATTGCATCTAATTGTTACCCGTTAATCTCAAATTTTTACCCATTAATTAACTTTTTTTTTTTATTAAATTATTAATAAACTACCCATAATAACTACGAAAAAATATGGCCCAGTGACGCCGCCGGCATGCAAATCGCACCAAACAGTGATTCATGAAGCACATGTAGATTTTCACCAAACCAATAACGCATATTTTTCTTATTGACGAACCCATTGAGACAAAAATGAGCTTCTTCGTCACTGAAGATGATATTGCGATGAAACCGACTCCGAATTTCGGTAGTAGATTTTTATGAT
Source organism: Pollenia amentaria (assembly GCA_943735925.1). Lineage (NCBI taxonomy): Eukaryota > Metazoa > Arthropoda > Insecta > Diptera > Polleniidae > Pollenia > Pollenia amentaria. The sequence goes on along the minus strand of OX031007.1, from coordinate 216,438,778 downwards.
TTGCCATACGTTGTTCGTTCGTGTTCCATGATGAAAATTTTGAGTTTACTGAAAAAAGGAAAGTAACAGTTAGATGATTAGTGAAATAGTGCGTTCGCAAATTAAATTCAAAGTAAAGTATAAGCGAAATTAACAAAATCGGTTCATATATAACCAAGTAATAGACAATTAACTACTTTATACCTCCCAAACTAATAGCTTTGGCAAAATAGCGCCAATACCGTATGAATTGGGAAAACTACCTTTTTACATTTCTTTAAAAAAGTACATTTTTACAAAGTACATTTTTTTAAGCACTTTTATCCTAGACGTGCTTTTTTGAAATTTGTATGTTGAAATTCTTGTTAAAAAAGGGCCTAAATTTTTGGAAAATAAGTTTTCCTTTAAACTTTGTGTTTGTTTTATAGAGCATTTAAGTGAAATGCCTGATCCTATTCAAGATTTATTTTAGGGTGTCTTTGCAAACCATAACATGTGTTCCATTAAGTGTTTTTTCAGTTTCGGTTTCAGTTGTTTTTGGTTTTTTTTTTTGAATTTGAAGTTTTTTAGCCACAACAAACAAACAACCAACCACCATCACCTTCTTTCTGTGAAAAAAAGAAAACCATTTTTACTTTTTTACCTGTCCAAAATAAACTAATATTAATGTAATTTAGTTGCCACTAGCAATAATAATACTTTTTGTTGTTGTTGGTTTTGTTGTTGCTGATGGCGTTGTTGTTAATATAACACTCACAAAACAATTTTATTTGGAAAAGTATTGAAAAAAGTTAAAAAGAGGGAAAGGAAAAAAAAACGTATAATTGGAAATCACTACTAGTTTTCGTTTAAACGAAAAAAGAAATAAAAATGAATTTCGCCGAAAGAAGGAAAAGCTTCTCTATGACTTGGACATTTTGTTGTTGTTTAGTAAAAACGTGATTTCCGTAAAAAAACAACGATTTTTGTTTTAAAATTTTTTCATGTGTGCGTTGTGGTGTTGCAGTCAAGATAAAGTCAGGCAAAAGTCTAGCTAGACGTTATTTTGTTTTTTTTTCGTTTGTGATAAACAATTTTAACGTTTAGCTGAAATTGTGGGCTGTTTGTGGTGGCGGTACGTGTTTTAGTATTTTTTTTGGATTTTTATTGGTGCTGTGTTTTTTAAGTTTATTATCCATCCCTACTGCATTACTACGCCAGTTTTTGATTATTTTTTTAGTTTAACAATCGGCGCAAAAAAAGCTCAATTAAAAATAGAAAACAAATCGCTTTAAAAAAAATCAAAATTGCGTTGCAGACATTAATTTACTTGTACTTTAGAGAGCAATTTGGATTTTTTTGTGTTTATTTAAATTTTTTAATTTTTTGCTTGTAGTTTTAATTATGCTTATATTAAGTGTTGGTATGTTAAATGTTTAACAATTTATTGTTTTAAGTTTTTAATGCATTCGTTGTTTATTTTTCGCTTGTTGTCGTGTGTAATTTAAATTTTGTTTGTAATGTCAATTTTAGTTTCCATTTAAATTTACTGCAAATCGGTTTAAATTTTAAAAAAAAAGTGTTAAATATTAAAATCGTTTTGATTCCAAGAAGATTCAAGTTGTTTTTTTGTTTTTGGTTTTCATTTGTGGTAATTTTTTGTCATTTTGAGTTTTAGCAAATAAATTTTAAAGTGTTTTCATCCCATTTATTATTTAAAGTTGTTTGTTCTATTTATTTATTTATTTAGGGACAATTTTGTTTGCTTTAATTAAAAACAAGTGAAAAAAATTTGCAAAAAAAAAAACATTTAAATTTACAAAAATAAAAGCTGAAATTTTATTTAAAGTTATTTATTTGAATTTAAGGTAAGAAGTTTTGAAAATGTTTTAGAAATTGTGCCTCTTACGAAACACAATAAGTAAGTTTTTGAAGGTACTTTCTTGAAAACTGGATCTTTTCTGATTAATTATGAAAAATCGATTGTAAAATTTTATAATGTTTCGACTAATGTTCGCTTTAGTTACCACTCCAGTACTGAAATTGTGTAACGTTTTGACGACAAAATTTTGTTGTTAAGTAATCAAGTGGTCTAAGTTAATTCTCATTAAGGGCTTTTCTATAATAAATAGCTAACGTTAGCTAACGGCACAAAAAAAAGTAAATGTACTGTTTAGAGTTTTCAAATTTCGAATACAAAAAGAGTAAGAATGAGCCCAATAAAAAATGGAGTTCCAACGAAGCAAGTTTGTAAGGGAGAAACGTAAAAGTTTCGCTTACCATATTGCTTATGGAAGACATGAATTTTATATGGCGAGTTCCCACTTTGAAGCAATACATTTTTGACACAGAAAGCGCTTTATTCTGAGCATATAAAAATTGGTAAATATAATGATCAGCTTTGCACACTGAATTTTTTCTTACCGTTATTCTTTTATATGCTCCCCTTACAAACCTCCTTAGTAAGGGAATGTCGTCGCCCTTCAAATTTTATATATATTTTCTTTAAATTCATTAAGAATTCGTTCACTTACGCTACTGCATCTCTGTACGTCTTACTGCGTAGCGCATAAATGTGTGCTTACTTTTTAAAATGTTCCATTAGTGCTTCGCAAAATAAGAAAATTTTTTATTGGGTATAGTCGATTAAACCCGACCCTACACCACAGTATTTGGGACCCATTGTCAATCATGTTTCCGCCAGAACGGAATTATGTTAAGAGGTTGAGATTCATCTGAAAATTCTTTGTGCTGAATATTATTTAGATATTTTTGTCTATTAAAGATTTATTGGCCTTTTAGCGATTTTAGGAAGGGGGTTTATATGAGACCTATAGTTAATTTTGTACCCACCAACACAACATTTTGTCATGACATGAAAAGTTATTGTCGCCAATTTTTATGTTAACAGCAACATTAATAAGGAAGTTATGGCATTAAAAGCTATTTTCGGGAATAGTATTTGTATGGGAGATATGGCCAAATAAATGTATCAGTAAGATGATTTTAATTGCTAAAAAATTAGTTTGGACCAAATTTAATCTAAATACCAACATAATAAGATGGTTCATGGACACAAAGACCATATTCCAGAAAGAATCTTGTATGGGGGCTATGTGAAATTATAGACCGATTCGACCGATTTGCAATGGGCAGATTAAAATCTATGTGCCAAATTTCATAAAATGTTCTCCAAAATTGCGACCTGTACTTTGCGCAAACGGTTTACATGGACAGCCAGCCAGTCAGCCAAACGGACATTCTGAGTCGATCGGTATACTTAAAAGTGGGTCTAGGACAGTGGTGTCAATTATGATTGTGTTGGTGCGATTACCCTTGTCTCTTACATTCCCAGCGGGAGAAATCTGCGGTTGCGAGGCCTATTACGAGGCCTCATTAACATACATATTTTGCTATGAAGACTTTAGAGCAATTAATAATAATACAATTATCAAAAAATGTTGAGTTATGGACAGACACAATCAGTTATTATTTAAATAAATTTAATTTGGAACCTGCATTTCGCAGAAACTTTGCTTATTTTTTGGAAAAATTGAGCACTTGACAATATTTGAAGTCTTTTTACAACCTTATACAATTCTTTCCAATATTTTCATTTTTTTTTAAAATCATTGTACAATGTTAAAAACAGAAATAAGACAAAACAGAAACAAAGATAATAAATAATAAATATATTATATCTGCTTAGAGGCCTCAAAACAGGCCGTGCGATATTTCCGGCTGAATGAGAGTGTTTTGCAGTAAACAATTATATTTTACGCTCGCAAAATAAAAGAGCGTAAGCGTACATGTGAGTTTTGCTGACACAATTGTGTATGACGCTGACATTCCTGGTCTAGGACCAATATTTCAATGTGTTACAAACATCAGCACAAATGCATAATACCCTCTCCCCTATTGTGGTGTGGGTATAAAAACGTACATTATTTTTATGTTTACAAAATAAAATCATTATAAAAACAAGGAAAAATTCCCAATTTCTATTTGTTCAAATTATTAAGTTAAATACATCAAATTTTTAAACTAGAATGATGACGAAAATTATATCGGGTCATTCTGCTGATGTCTTATAACTGTGAGTTCTTCGGTAAACAAAGGGGAATACAACAAAACAAAAATACACAACATGTGTAACGGGAAAATACTATTCTTTCTTTCTCACTCTAGTTCCCTGGGGTAAGTAATTAGATTTAAAAATCAATCTCACTTTCGGATTATTTCAAGTACGAATTCGGAACTAAAAGAACTTAGGCCTAATAAATCAGAGCAAATTAAACTCTGTTTTTGGCTTAAAATGTGTATAAACCCACATATCTATAAATCAGTAAACATATAAACCATCTTTAAACGCATAATATTGGGCGTTTAAACTACCAATGCAGGCCATATGAATTTGACAACATTTCTCGTAGTGCTGCCACATGTTACTTATTAAATTACATATAATACATGGGACACTGATTTACAACTGTTGAGTTGAAACTGCATAAAAATTTAAGTTTAGTTCAACTAAACCAACGTTTAAATACTCACTGATTTATTGGCCATTAGAAATTCTTGAACCAAGCACAGTTCGAGATTAACTTTTGCCTCACTTTTTCTTAAGTCAATCCCGTTTTCGGATAATTTGAGGTACGGATCAGGGAATGAATATTGCTAAAGTTAAGCATTTGGCACTTGAATAATGCAGGGCTGTGGAGTCGGAGTCGGAGTTGAGGTTTTTGTACCGGATCAATATCAATATGAATAAGTAGATTTTAATTTATTTTATGAGAAATAGTTGATTCAAGTACTTTACTACTTAAGTATATTTAGGTATATTTTTATACGTGCGGGAAATTACAAATTACATTAGCAAACCTTATACTCAGTTATTGATCTAGTTGAAAAAGATGTGTGATTTTTTAAATAATTTACTCATGCTAAAAAATGTTAATGACAGGAATTGCCAATAATTTTAATATCAGAATTTTTTAACCATCAACGCTGAAATATTTTCAACATTGTACAAAATAAGTGTTGCTATAGCGCATAAATACTAGTATGTATTAGAAAAATTGTGACGTAAAATTATTTCTCTTTTGTGTAGAAACATCTTTATCGGCCTGCCTTTAATTCCTACCATAACACTCATGTTTTTCTTATGCACATTACGCGGGGATTCCCATAATTCGTTTAATAAAGATGTTTCTACACAAAAGAGAAATAATTTTACGTCTCATTCATTTCGCATCACGGTTAGAGTAGGAGTCGTCGGACTCGTGAGTCGGAGTCGGAGTCGTACTTAAAAAATTTCAGCGTTTGGAGTCGGAGTTAGTACTTTTTTCGGACGACTCCACAGCCCTGGAAAAATGCGTACTTGAATCAAGCATTCTGTACTTGATTTAAGAAAATCCGTACTATTGACACGGCTTTGGCGTGATTTAACTACAAATTGGTTAATTTGTTTTAAATTCATTAATTTAATTGCTATAGCTATTACTATTGCTTCCATCAATATCCTGTAGCAGTAGCAAAAGCATTAAAATGTTTATTAATTATCTTATTAAATGTGCAATCCGGGTAGGCTCGTAAGTAGTGAGCTAGCCTATCAGTACGAGGGTTCGACATTTTAATATGTTTTTCTAGGAGGGGCAGAAGATAAAAGATACTATTGCTCGGTTAACTAAAAAAGAATATTGTTTTTTATTGTATTTGATGCTCTTAATAAGTAAATATGAAATTCGAAATGGACGCAATAATAAGAAAACATATACTACCAGTAGAGCAGTAGTTTAAATATCAAATAATTGCTACTTTTTTTATTTTTAAGTTACTTTTTAGATCAAAATGGTAAAATGTGTCTTTATAAGTTTCTGAAGCAGCAATTTAATAGCAAAAAAAAAAAAAAAAAAAAAAATGGAAAAAATTTGTTGTCCACATCAGACGTTTCTAAAATCATCATAAAGTAAATGTAGCAGTAGTAGTAGTAAAAAATATGTGTGCATTTGTTTAACTAGACTATTTAACCAGTTTAGTTCTTTAAACACTTATAATAACATCCCCAGCTTTGAAAGTGTAGAGTATAAGTATTCACTTTAATTGATTTAATCAAAAATAAATACTAATAGCAAAAATATACAGTATATTGTTAAGTATACTTATATCTTTATTTTAACCTCAATATAATCCTTGAATAATTCATAAAGATTTAACAACAAATATGTTTTAACACTTTCAGTGATTCTTCAAGAGGTATTATTTATTATTCAAAAGCCTTCAATAAATATTCATGATGGTGTTAGATAAACACAACAGCAGGTTTTTTCATGCTACTGCAATAACAGTGCATTACTCATGTTTACATTTCTCTAGTGATAATGCAATAATAATGCACTATTTACGATGTGTTTTAATAACACCGCAAAATAATAGCCATACACTTTGATAGTATTTAAAAAACTGATATTATCGTGCATTAATTGTGTGAAAGTTAATAGGCAATGCATTAATTTTGCTCTAAAATGTCTTATGATCAATTTAGTTGCAATTCAATAGTAGTTCAAATCGCCCAGGTCTGCCCACGTTAATAATGAACACACTTTTTTTTTTTTTTTTTTTTTTTTTTGTACTTCCAACTGCATCACCCATTACTTATTTTTCAAAAGGATTTCAACTTGAGTTCTTCATAAGCTGAAATTAATTTTTGTTTTTAATTTCATTTTTAATTGCTGCTATAATATTAAACAAATACATTGAACCATCACAATGGTAGAAAATATAAAAAAACAAAAAATCAATTTATGACCTAAACTACAAGTCAAGGTTTTACTTTAAATCAGAGTGAACGTAGTACTTAAAAATAATCAGATTTAAACGAAACAAGTACACCGAAAGAAATTACATTTCAAGTAATTGTGTTAATGTTGCTATCACTTTTTATAGAAAAAGTATTTAATATTTTTTAATTATTAAACCAATTTTTTCGTATGACTTATTTTTAATTTCTATTAGTGTTTTGCTTTTATGTTTTTCTCTCACTGTAATGACTCTTCTCCAATACTTAAGTGCCAATCAATGAAATAATATTTTGATATTTGCAAACAAACTGAGGAATGAAAAAAGACAAAGATTTTTAACTAAACAGTTTGTGTTTAACCACTTCTCTTCTATGGCTATGGAAGTCATTGTTTTTTACAAATATTTATTTATATATAAGCAACAGCAAGAAAAACAAAGCAATAATTTCAAAGGGCTGGATGTTTATGCAAATGTACCTTTTTATACCCTTCACTGGGTCCTTGAGTAATTCTAAGTCGATTTAGCCCTGTCCGTCTGTCTGTCCGAACTGACTGAGAAGAAAAGAAAAGTATTGCCGTCTAATTCTTTCTAGTTCTTCTAAGCAGTTTCGGATTAAAATCCAGCACAATCGGCTCAGTAGTAAAAGAGTTATGAATCTCAATGTGGACCAAACACCCTAAAAAAATTTATATTTCTGTAAGAAAAGCTAATTTTGCACAAAATTGTTCTATATGACTGAAAATGATACTATTAAATTTCGTGATGATCGGTCCATAATTTAACATAGGCCATATATAAAGCCGACTTGAGTAATACACTTTAGTACAACTAAAACTGTAACGACTTCTGCTATTGTAATAACATTTGGTCTGCCATCATTACATAGGACTAGATATCATACTGCTAAATGAAAAAGTGAAGATTGGTCCATGATTTATATAGGGCCCACACTTTAGTACGCCTTAATCCACAACGAATAATGATATTATAAGCCATGTCACAGAGTACAATTCTGTTAGAAAAGGGAATTCCTTCCGTATTTTGGTGCTTCAGAAAATGACGAAAAAAAATTTTGCGGAATGAAACCATTTTTTTAATGAACGCAATGGGAGTTTTTCGTATCGTAAAGGCCAAATACCTATCAAATTATATTCTCTTTCAATAAACAAATATGTTTTCTTCGGTTCCGACCGGAATTGTACCCTGTGGCATGGCTGTATAATAGAATTTAGTCTGCCATTGTTTCATAGCACTAAAATCAATTCTCTCAACCATAAATTTCACTCTACCATGATTTTGCGAAAATAGGTGCATAATTTGACATAGGTCCCATATAAAGCCCAACGTTGGAAAACGCTTTGTTACGTCTAAACCCGTAACGCATAATGCTATTGTATTAAAATTTGGTCTGTTATAGTTGTCTAAGACTTAAAATCACACTGTCAAATTTCGTTAAGATCGGTCCACAATTTATCATAGGTCGCATATAAAGCCCACTCTGAAAAATCGTTTAAATACGCGTTAAACCGTAGCAGTTATAGATATTTTGTCCAATTTAGCTTTATCATGCCAGAAATAACACCATGAGATTTTGTAATAATCGGTGCATAATTTATCTTAGGTTTTTAATACCAGAAACCATTTAACAGAATTTTGTAATGATTGATCCACAATTTACCATTGCTCCAATATAAACTCCCCTTTTGAAAATCATTTTGGTACGGCCAATACTGTAACGAATCATAATACTTATTTGTTTCAAATTAGGTTTTATATGACTAGAAAAGCATTAGCGTAAACTTTTTGATGGTCGGCCAATAATTTGAAATAGGTCCTAACCGCAACCAATTATTATACTGAAGTCAATTTTTTTTTTTTAGAGATTTGTTAATAGTTTATAAATCTTATAAGGAGCTAACTCTTGAAATATTCTAAATGTCGGTGGAGTATATAGCACAACCGATTCAACCTACAACATTGGATGCTGAAAATACATGTGTTTTTATGCAACATACCCACACAGAGTAAGACAAAACAGACTAAAACGAACCTCGTTGCACATAATTATGCTTTCTTATTTATGATGTAACCCACGCCAATTAAGACAAGTCAAAAAAATAATTAAGACAAAAAACATTGTCTTTTAGAACAAAACGCTGATAAGATGTTTTTTTTTTTTGGTGTGGGCTAGCATCAAACAAGTTTCTTTGACTCCAAAGATAAAAGGTTCAGCGTTATGCATATAAAGGCATATACATTTGATTGATTAGTTACATTTTACTAACTATGTAAAGGGCAGCACAAGGACATTTTACCACACACACTCAGACATTCGCTGAATTGTGCCTGACAACGGTTAAAAAAAGATAAAAACAGATTACATGACAAAAAACACAAATTTAGTTCATCTAACGAGTTTATGGTATATTCGGACAGTACACTAACTGCACTGACAACACGAGTTATTCGTAGTACGAATTTCGTACATTTCAATGTTATAAAACGTAAATATAAAGATTTGTTTTGTACTGTTTTTCGTTGGATTTTTTGTCATTGACATAAACTCACTCGTACTCATAACCTGTTTGTTTTGTTTTTCGTCGGTTGTTGTCGTTTGCAAAAACGACCTGAAGTAACTGTTTTTGTGTAAAATGTTTTGAGTACGAATTTTATAGTCTTGTACAGGCCTTTACTGAGTAAGTTAATCGTACATTTTTTACTTTCTCCTTCCTAAACGTTATTTTTATGAACATTAAAAACAACATGTTTTAAGTGATGAATGTTTATTGATGTTTATTCAAAATATCTTAAAAAATGCATATTATTTATTATTTTTTGGAGCATATTTTGAAGTTTGAGTGCTTGCTTTCTTTATACGCTTTTTTTTCAAATAATAAGTGCATTTAAATGCTCACCCTTAGCATCACTAACCTACAAAAATAAAATAGTACAACAAAGATGGACAAAAGTGCTGCAATTTTGAAGCTGAATGTTGTTAACATTTTTATTCGGATTTTAAATTTTTTGGCTTTTAGCCATAAGTTATTACAAACTATCTCTTTTTCGTCTTTCCTTTGACTATTTCAAGTGTTTTTTTTTTGTTTCCTTTACAAAAAGATAAGATAATCGTGAAAATAACGTTGTAAAGTTTTATTTTTTGTTCTTGTTAAGAACGACATTTTACTCTTGGGAAACTTGGTAACATTGAATACACATGTAAAGATTTTGTGTAAATGATACTCACTCTTCCTTCGTAGTTTGTTTAGAATTGTACAGTAACTTGTATTTAAAGTTTACATAGTATAGCCTAATAGATACAACGTACGGTATGAGTATCTATGAGTATGTCTGTTTATGCGAGAGTGTATCTAAGTATTTAAGTGTTTTCCTTATCTAGCAAGGTTGCATATTTTGCTGTATAGAAAAGTAAAAGTCAATTAAATATATTCTATTTTTTTAAGCTTAAATGTTAAATTGTGGTCTTGTTTGTTGGTTCAAATTGTTAACAGTTATTTTGAATTTAAGAGATGTTTAACGAGTGATGTAAAAACAAATTTAATTTTTTTCATAAGTTTGTAAAATTCTATATGAAAAAAAAGGATATTCTATAATAAATACAAATAGCTTAATGATTATTCAGCAGGAAAAAATCGCAAATTTTTTAATATTGACAACAAATCTGTCATTTCAACAACTTTAGCCAAATAACCAAAATTCACATAAAAATTAAATGAAATCTGAGATATTAATATTTTTTTATTTATTTTAAATACTTTATAAATATGTATATGTTGGTAAGGAAACAGATTCTCAAATTAACAAAACATGCAAAAATAGACCCTTTTTCAAAATAGTCCAGCTGTTTTTACGTGTGTTAAAAAAAACTTATTTGTTTAAAAATAAAATTATAACAGTTTGTATTTATTATATAAAAATTAATGCAATAATTATCATTAAACTGGTTTAATCATAAGTTTATCATAAAATGTTGCATAAACGGTATTGTTGCCATCGTTTATACTTATACTTGGATCTTATTATGCAACAGCAACAACAATTACAACTGCTATATACTTACAAATCTCCTCATAACACCGCAAATCTTAATGGCCATTTTAATTGTTTAAAATTTACTTTAATATTTATAATATCCGTAGGGGAAGTAGTTTTATGTATTTATTGTTGGAGAAATTGCTTAGAAAACCTGCTTTAAAGAATTCAAGATATGCCGAAAAAATTAAAAGAAAAGGCAAAAATTCAAATCTATCTACATATATACTTTCTGTCGCCTGTGTTTGCATTTCTGTTGAAAATGTTTGCAATAATTCAAGTTACTCTTGGAAATGATTATAGCGATATTGTTTTTGACACTGAATAGATGGTGATATTAATGTTATTAACCAAAATTTTAATTAAAAAAAGGATACCAGAGTTCGAAAATATACTAAGGTACTACACGTTAGTGTATCGAACCCTATTGTGCCAGCAACAATACACATACATAAACATTCTATACAAAAATAGCAAATAAAAGAAAGATATTTTTCCGTGTGTTTGTGAATTTGTTCACAAGCAAAGTCCGGTACACAACGATTGTGTGGTGAAATACATAAATTTATACTAAGATAACTAATTAATCTCATTTTAGCGTGCGTGTAGTGTTTTTAGTGTACGCTTTCTGTATTTGTATGCGAACTCTTTCACATGCAATTTCTCCATAAAAAAACCCCAAATGCAGCAAATATAAAACGTTCACTATTCCTTCACTAAAAAAATACAGAAGGCGTACGCTAAAAGAACACTACACAAACCATAAAACAAGATCGGTACGTTACATAAGTATTTATAGTCGTCAGCATGCAATCATTGTGTACCGTTTTTGGCTTGTGTACAAAACATAAAGAAGTTATAGAGTATGTGTTTTCAAAAACTTTACTAAGTTTTTTCGAACTTAGGAAGCCTCAAAATAAATGAATTTCTTAAAAAAGATCTTTGTCAAAAGCGAGAATATTTCGCAAGCATCTAAAGATTTGTGCGCTACATATACAAAGATTCAGGATCGCCGATCTTCTAAATGAAATGTGTAATTAAGATAAGTCACTAAATGGTGGTCCAACCAAAACGCACGATGTTAATTGCAACAAAGTTTTTAGAGAATTATTTTAATATTTTTTTATTATGATAGAAAAATCTATGACAATAATGTGTTAAAGAAAATATCAACCAAATGCTCGCCATGGCTTCGAAAGCATACCTCTATCCGATAGTCTATATTTGCAACGACTCTGAGACATAATTGAGGTTCAGTGTCGTTAATGTGGCGAATTATCTCATCCTTTAGCTCGTGAATTGTTCTTGGCTTATTGACGTGAACTTTTTCTTTTAAATATCCCCAAAGAAAGAAATCCAACGGTGTCAAATCGCATGGCCAATTAACAAGTGAAATAACACGCTCTTTAAATTTCTCGCGCAAAAGTGCCATTGTTTCGTTGGCTGTATGGTATTTTACCCCATCCTGTTGGAACCAAATATCGTCCAGGTATGGTTGAAAAATACTACATAAGTATTTAAACGTTTGTGAAAAAACATGAATTCGCATACAAATGCGGCCCCCATATCAGTGTGTATGTGAGTTTGTTTGTTGTCTTTTTTGCAATTTTAATAGAAAGTTTACCCTTGTAACCATTTCTCTGTAAAAATTAACGACCCGTTATTATAATGTTTTATTATATCTTTTTTTTAAATACACTTTAATCGTTTATTTTCGAGTGAAAACCAGGTAATTGTGCTTAACATTTAAACTACTGCCGACTACTTTTGTATTGTTAATAACAAAAGTTACTTAGTACAGCTTTATTTATAAAACAAATTTAAATTGATTTAATTATATGGTTGTTCGGTATTTAATATATTTATTAAGCTTGAATATAATATTGTTATTTGATTTTCAAAGTCTCAATTTCATACTTTAAACAATGAATACTATTAATTTTACTACCAACCATTTTCGGTAAGTTTTTGTTAATATTAAAGCCTAATCCATTATTAAATCCAAACAAAGTTTACAATAGTCTATTATATTATTGTGAATTGCCTTACTATATAAGAATGATAAGTTTATAATTACATAAAAAAGTACTTAATGAATTATTAAAATATGAAAAAATGACTTAAAAATATATAATTGTACTATATTCGACAATGCCGAATTAGGGGGTCTAATCTCGCGTCTAATCACCGCATTCGATATCGAGTAAACTGTCGCATTTTTCTGCATACGATAGACTCTGACGTATTGAATGAAAACTCGAGAGATGTAGGCTCTAATCATGTAAAACGCAACGCAAAGACAAAGTATAACATTGATAGCACAAACAATGTCATAAATATTTTGTTTTAAAATTGCGTTTTAAAATTTCAAACGCTGCATAGTTTGTGGCGTTGAAAATTTTAAACCGGTACACGAATTTCTGTAGAAAGCAACAACAAATTTACAAATTATTTATGACATTGTTTGTGCTTTCAATATTATTTTTTGGCGTTGCGCTGCGTTTTACATGATTAGGGCCCTAGTGCCTTTGGTTTCTTGATATCGGATGCTATCATCTCAAATTACGATACATTTCATTCGATGTCGAGTGTCATGATACGGTAATTAGACCCCTGACCTTACTGTATTATAACTAATTGTTGACCAAAAGTTGGCTAAATTTACGGAAAACAATGGCTTAAAAATGGCTAAAAAATTTTTTTTTAAATAAAACCACATTAAAATTCAATAACAAAACAAAAATAATTTATTAAAAGTTTTTACAATAAAATTGTAAATTGAGATCAATTTGTAACTTAAAAATAAACTCAAATTAAATATTTTTTTAGCATTTAAAAAATGAACCCATTTTTTACCGACCGGTGATTATAATCACCAGTACTCATACTCTTTTTTTGTTGTAATGTTTTTTTCTGTCAGTTTCTTAAAATCTTATTTCGTTATTATATTGTCAGTTTACTTGGTGCTGCGAAAAATGGGTTAAATCGTCGATAAATTCGATGTCGTTATTGTTCATCTCATAGGAATCACTTGTATCTATTAGTTTTAAATATTTTGATGGTCAATCATTATCATGACAACATTTACCCAACGCTTTGATTCCAAATCGCCAAAAAAAAAAAAATTACGGTTGCTAAATTTTACCTATTTCGCAAGTTACTTTAAACGATGTTTACTTGCCTAAATACCCTCTCCATAGAAGTGAGAGCAATTGCGAAATTTCTAAAAATTTCTTGTTGCCAACTGCACACAATACACTGGTGCAGTTTTTGACGCTAAGAGATGTTGCTTTGTTTTTTTTTTCTTTTGGTGAAAACTGATCGCTTATAGCGATTTTCAAAATTTGTAAAAAATGTTAACAATGTTTATTTTACTTTTAGCAATTTTATAAATTTTTATAAGAAAATAAAAATTTTTTACCCTTATTCCATTTAGCGTCATCAATTCAATCAATTTTATGGGTTGTTTGAAATATTAAAAATTTTCGCGAATTTTTGATATTTTTTTTTTGTCAAATACGAGTTCAAATACATTTTTGGTTTTGTTCCCAAGTTTGCAATTTTTCGCGAATTTTAGCCATGTTCGAGATAAAAGCGACTTTTTCGTGCGATTCTTTATAGCTTTAACCATTTTTAATAAATATTGAACTTTGCTATCATACCGCCAAATTTTTGCGAATTTCCGCTAATTTAGCCATTTTTATGGAATTTTTGCCGTTCCTTATGGTTTTAGGGATTAATAAATTTTATGGCTTGTTTGAAATATTAAAAATTTTCGCGAATTTGCAATTTTCGCGTAGCTTTGTTGCTCTTTTCGGCAATCTTCGCCGTTATAAAGATACAGACAGGGCACTATTAACACGTCAATTTATACGGGGCGAAAAGTGCAATAAATGCCTTATGCCACTAGTAAGGGTGAATTTTTCAGAATAAAACAAGCTACCCTTTTTGAGAGCACATTTTTAAGAAACGAACATCATACTGCATTTTTTTTTTAACAAAACAAACCAACTGTCTAAATTATTAGAGATGTGCTTTAAAAAACGATAAACAATCGCCATCGTTACGTTGCTGTTATAGAAAACGAGTTTTGTATCGTATTGATGATGATGTCGATAAAAGTGGATGTTGCTATTAAATTGATGACGATGACAATGGAATAAGGGTGATTATTTTCAAAGAAGAACGGAAAAAAATGTTATGGCTAAACAAGTTGAAAAATGACTAAAAAAAATGGCTAATGGCTAAACAAACTTATTTAAATGCTAAACAAGGTGAAAAGTGGCTAAATCTCGCCACTAAATGGCTAAATTGGTAACACTGCCCACAAAACAAAAATATATATAGATGAATACTAAAAAAGTTTCACACGGAATGACAAACTTAGTATACCCTCATTCACTACTAGTGGTGAAGGGAGGGTATTACAAGGTTATTAACCAAAACTAATCTCGGAATCGGTATTGGTATTGAACAACAAATTTATGGCTATAGGTATTTTTAACTATATCGGTATTCCGGTACAGAGGCTTATAAAACGGTATAGGTATATCGGTTTTACAATTTGATTCACCAAACCGCACACGAACCTTATTATATTTATAATTGAATATGACGTAACTTTTGCAAAAGAAAATTTTAAAATTTATTTTTGTTAATATTTGTTCCATATAGGATGAAAGGAACCTTCACACCAAATTTCATTCAAATCGAAGGGGGTCGGGTCCCACTCTTGGTCGATTTGACATGGAATTACCCATATGTTTTAAATATTCTTTTTCTCTTTCATTTTTGTCTGAATTATTTTCTTGACCCAAAAACTGAATGAAAAGCTTAACTAAAAAGTTTTTTTTTTTGTCACAAAAGAAATTACCAATAATATTAACAAACATAATAACAACAATAAATTGGTTTAAAGTCTAAAGTTCAATTTAAAAACAAAAATTCTTCCTCCTTTTGTAGTGCCAGGAATTTTATCTGAATAATACACAACGACGGACACATTCACTTACTCACTCAATCAATTACGCATGGACGGAAACTTTATTTATGTCCTCAGCTTAAAACTTAAAACTTTTATTGTTAAATGTTCATTTCGAAAGTTGTCAAATTCTTAAGAAAGCAGACATTCCCTTTCTTTTCTACTTTCCATTTTTTTTTTTTATTATAAAAAAAAACTTTATCGATTTTAATGTTTTAAAGCATTTTTGTATTAAGTGGAATTTTGGTGTCACTTTTTGAAAAATAAATTATTCGCTTCATGATAAAATCAAATTTTTTAAATATTTTTCTGAGTGTTGTGGAATGTTTTATTATCTTCTTTCAAATTGAAGGAAATAAAAGATTTCTGAAAACAATTTTTGTTTCTTAAATTAACATTTAAAAGCAAGCTCATTTTTCATAACTGGTGAAATGTGCACTCGAAATCTTCTTTTCACTTTTGTAGTTAATTTCGTGTGTAACAACGAGAAATATTTATCTTAGAGAGTGACCAGCTAATATATTGCTCATTTACTTTAATATCGTCATAATTCAAAAAGCAAGATTTTTTTAAGCTATGTATGCAGAAATGTGTTCAATATCATGACAAAAGTATTGTAGCACTAATAAATATCAAAAAATATCATAAAACAGCTGTTTAATCTAACACAGTGGATTGTTTTTTGTTTTGACTGTTGTTTTTGTATTAAGACCACCTTGTCATGTAAATACATTATGGTAACTTAAATAGATTTGAAATAAGCAAAGCAGGCTATTTAAGCACTAAAAAACTAAATTTTTTATTTAAATAATTAGAACTGAAAGATAAATAATTTTTAAATGCGAAGTCAAACATGAGCCCTTTAAATTTTAATGTCAAATAGCTTCGAATAAAGATTATACTCGTAGTAAGAAATATAATTCATATTATGAAAATTGATGCGTTTTATTTCATAAGACTCGTTCGTAATTGGCCACAGATCCAATATAAAATAAAGTCTCTGTTTTCATAATAAATATTAATATAATTCTTGGTGGAGGGTATCATCAAATAAGGCAGAGCCGAATTGAGCATTTTAACTTGTTTTTGGTATAAATTAAATTTTTATTTTAAATAGTTTTTAAATTATTAATTAATATTAACAGTCAACTAATAATATTTCGTTTTTGTTTTTTCTTTCTTTTTAGGTAAGTGTTTTATAAAAAAATAAAAGAAACATTGTTTCTATTTTATTTAAAATCTACCATTAATTGTAAGTACTTTTCCGCTATTAGTTCTTATAATTATAATAATTATAATTATAATGAAAAAAAACCAAGTACAAAATTAACTAGTCATAAATACTACTACAATTAAACAATTTGACTTTTAACTTTTTTTATAAAAATATTGATCATATTTCAATAGTTTATTATTAAGGATGAGAATTTTTGTTTATTTATTATTGAAAAAAAGCAATTAATAAAAATCCAAAGTATGTCCTAAAAAATAATAAAATATGTTTTAAGTATTTTAAGGAAAACTAACAAAATAAATCCGTTTACAGATCACAGTATTTGAAGTTTTTGACATCAAGAAGGAGAAGATGAAGAATTAGGGGAGGAGAAGGTAAAAAAATTATAGTGACTTCTCGATTAAGAATTTTGTCAAACTCAATAATATTATCTTAAAAAATTATTGAGAAATAGCCGAATGTTTTCTTTGCTTTGAAATTCATGTGCGTACTTGAACTGAAACTGATAGACGTTTAACGCTGACTATGGAAATACACAGACGTGAAAATACCAGCCGAAAATACCAAAACTGGCACCATCCGGTGAGCTAACCACGTGTGTTCTCAAATTAACAACGGATTGTTTCAATTTGGACAATACACTGTTGTTATATTGTTCTCAGTTTAACAACGTACTATTGTCATTTTGACAATACGCCGTTCTTATTTTTCAGTTTTGTACAAAAACAAAACTTTAAAAGTCATTTAATAATAGTATTATATTGCAAAATCATTGAGATTAAAATAGCAGGATATGTATTTTCTTTTGCTGAAAGCAATGAAATTCAATTGCGCACTCGAACGAAGACTGAAAGATGCCGAACGTTGACTTCAAAAATACACAAAGGGGAAAATTACACGTAAAAAATTATTAAATCGCCACTACCTGCTGTTAAAAGTATGCTTATCACGTTTGTGCTCAAACTTACAATGGATGCTGTCAAAATTAAGGCCTAGAACAGAATAAAGTAGTTGTAGCAGTAGCTGAAGCTGACGGATGCTCTGTAGCGCAACAAAGTTCAAAATTTCGAACTTTGCGCTTCAACTTCAACTGCAACGAGTACTACAACTACGTATTCCGTTTTCCCCCCTTTCAAACTGCCGTTTTTAACTTTTCACAGCTTGCAGCGCTATTCGTAACGTTGAACTACAGCGTCTATTCTGTTCCCCACTTAAAAGAACACTTAGTTGTAATTTTGTCAGCAATTGTTTTTATTTTTACAGCCATCCTTATTACGAGAGTGGCTGTCTTGCTCGAAATCATACTCGTTTGAAAATTTTGTCAATACCATTTTAATTTCACGACAACGACAATGTAAAGCACATATACATTTTATCGTATTTATGTCATTAACGACAATCATAATACCAAAGTTTTTAAAACGACTATTTTACAAATACGACAACGATACCCATAATCAGGCTGAATATACCGTTATTATATTGACAACACATTTTTATCAGTTTAACAACGTACCATCGTCATTTTGACAATTCGACGTTCTTATTTCGAACAGTTTTATACAAAAGCAAAATTTTTGAACTCAATTAATATTTTGTCTTCATTATGAATCAAGGCGAATTCATGTTAACGGTGGTGGCGATACTACAACTGTCGTTGGTCGATATGTCAAAAACACAAGCAACTTTTGACATTCCTCTCTCTAAGTAAGAAAAAAGGAGCAAAGCTGTGCTTTCAACACCAGCTGAAAAATGAATTCTTCTTGTTGGGAATGTTTTGTTCTTTTTCTATTTATATGTTATGTAATCGGTATGTTATGTCCACGAGCCACAATAAATGTTTTCACTTTGAGAATGTATTGTTTCCAATATGGAATTTTTCTTAAACAAAATTTGATTTTTAATTTGGCAACGTATAGTTTTAATATTCTCCTTGACAATATTTCCTATTTAAAATGTTTCGTAACAGTTTTGGAAATTTAATAGTTAAATTGTAGCTTTTTTAAAAACGTAACATCGCATAGTCTGAAATAGTTATTTGTTTTTAATCTAATAAAAATGTTTTAATATTAAATGTTACAAATACAATTACTAATAAAATTCTATCAAAATTATCCAAGCAATAAGGCTGTAAACCTCAAGCCCGTTGTAGTGAAACATACTAGAGTCTATGGCGGGAATCGAACCCGCAACCCCCACAATAATATATATTTTAATAAAATTGTGACGTTACTGACTGACTGATTCATCAACGCATAGACTTTTGCCTAAAGCTAAAAGATGGAAATTGGGAACGGAGGTTGGTATCTCCCCAAATCGATCTACTAAGACAGGATTTTTAGAAATTCGAATGCTTAGGGGTAAAAAAGAGTAAAAATTCGCTAACCACTTATCTCCTTAACTTAAAAAAGAGATCCAAAAAAATTTTATTCTTATCGCTGTTCATTAAAAAAAATTAGCGGAGGTACTTTTTTGAAATTTGACCCTTTTGAGGAGTAAACGGTTAAAACCTGAAAGTTTTTTTTGTCACCTTATCTATCTTTTAAACCAATAAACATAACAATACAAATCACATCACTTTCATAACTTATTAAAAAAAAAAAAAACAAATATATATTTTGTACTAAGCGGTGAAAATCGTACATACTTTTTGTACTTTTTTATAAAACCTTTTCTCCATCCATTGACATATACGCATTAAATTATGGGCTCCCACTACAATATTGAAATTTTTGTAACTTCAATGGGGAGAAAAAATGTATCAAATGAGGAAAATTTAAAAATATCTTTCTTTTACATCTCCGTTCTACATGTGGTACTTTTTGAATTTTCTATAATATAGAACTTAGAAAGATCAAATTTATTATGCAAGGTCCGGTACGTTCGTAAATGCATAAAAACTGCGCATCACTGCTACAGTGATTCATCATTTTGTTGCTGATGTTTTTTTTACTTTACAACAGCAGTACAAAGTTTGAATTTTTAAACACGAACTATAATCCAAATTTTCATAAGCAAACATAAAATAATAATAAAAATGTTATCAAAAAAAAAAAGCGATGACAAATTTTATTGAAAATATTGGAACAAAAAGTGTAAGTTTCTAATAAATTACAAGAAAAAGCAAAAAAAAAAAAAAACCATTTCTTTTATGTCAAAAGTTATTGCATCAAAAAATAAACTGATGCTATAATTGCCAAAATTTGCTGCAGAATTGCGGCATCACTGCATAAAAAAACTTTTGACATATGAAAGTGATGTCAAGTTTCTTACAAGTGATGCTTTTACGAACACTAAACTTTACTAATGCGCAAGTGATGCGCAACAACTGCATTTACGAATGTACCCGTCCTGAATGAATGAGAACCTATAAGATGAAAAATGTTTGCACTTTTTTTGTTAACACCGAGATACAAATAAATTTTGACGTATAAATCTGTCCACGAAATGGAGACGCTAACGATATAACGGGTTAAATGCTAGTATATAGTACTTTACACTATCACACAATTCTTACGTATTTTAAGGAAAATACAACCCTGGCATGACAAGTTGTTATTGTTATTTAAACATTTTCAAACAAAAATAAGATCAGGGAAGCATTTTCGTCAAAATAGTTAAGACTTGCATTATAGTGTTAAACAGCATTATAGTGCGTTCCCTGCAAAGTATGCCAACATTTGCACAAACAAATCGATTCTTTTTCTTAACAAAAAGTATTATTCTATTAAATAACTCCATTATTTAAATGTTTAAGAAAAACATGAATTCAAATAAAAATTCGCTCCCTAGTAATGACATTAATTGTTTAATTTCATGGTTTTATGATTTCAAATAAGAAACTATTTATATAAGAAAATTTTATTTTGATGTTTTAATTCAGCTCAACATTTTGCGGCGAAAATGTGTTTTTTAAATTTTTTTTTATGATAAAATACATAAATTTATTTTAGAAAAATTAAAATGTATAAAACTTTGTTGGCTGATTACCTCAGCAGTTTGGGGTTTTTTTAAGAAAATTCTTTTTGTTTTTGCAATATTATTTAGAAAAGCAAGTGTTTATTTATATTCTGTTTATTGTCGATGAAACTGTGTTCAGTTTAGTTTTATTTTTGTTTATATTTATTTATTATGACGAACAGTCTTGAGATTACGCTTCTGACAATGGCGGAGATGTTGTTGATGTTTTGATTATAAAAATTTAGTTTTTTTTTTCAATGTATGGATATATATATATATGTATATGTAAACGACTTTTAAGATATATAAAAAACGGAATGCTGAATATTGCATTACTAAAACATTATTCTTTATATGTCTGAATGAGTTTCTGTATAATATTAAAATATAAAAAATCTACAGAAATCTTTGGTAAAGTGTAAAAAAATAAAAAAAAAAACTACATACAAGGTCATATTCCTCACGGCAATTTGTTTTAAGTAGGAAAAATAAAATTTTTTTTATACAGTGAATGAAGAAAAATTTGTTTGTTTTTCAAAGATAATTCGGAATTTTTTTTTAAAATGTCTTGAATCGAAAGGTTAGAAAATTATATTTTTTAATGAAAAATTTCATATTGAGTTTGTATACAAAAAATAAAACAAGCTGCTTAATCTGAATGAAATTATTTATTTATTTTATTTATTTTATTAATTTTAAAAATGACAACAAGCCCTTAGGGCCAATTTCTGTCACAAGAAATTTTGGCAATACAATTCAGTATAAAATTCAAAATATGTTTTTTTTATTTATACATACCTAAACTAACCCTCCCCACAAAGATACAAAGAATAAATATGTACATTTATAATAATACATAGTGTACAATTTTAAAGCTTATGGTTGATGATGTAATGTAGATAAGCGTATTGACTTAAAAGTTCTCTAACAAAATTTTTTCAAATTTTGCCACTGAGTTTGAAAATCGTCTTTCTCGATATGGTATGATATGGTTCCATATTCGTGTAACGCGTATTACAAATGATCTATCCTTTTTAAGAGATGAATGAGCAGGTATAATTAAAGAATTTGTCCTAGATGAGTTGCTAAAAATGAATCTATCCGATAGATATTCGGGACTCCCATTTTTAATGATTTTATAAAACATTATCATTATCCTTTTCGATATAAAATCATTGAAATTACATCCTAATAACTTTCTAGTGTACGATATAACTACCAAAAATTTAAACATTATTTAATGGAAAAAAAAAGTAAACACGGTTACAATCGTAAATATCCGCTTTAATTAGCGAAACAGTACTGTATACCAATCCCTTGATTTTCGTCGTGATTGAGTCCGGAAACAGAAGAATTAAATTGAAACATCGCAATTTGAATTTAAAATTTTTTACAAGTCTTTAAAAAATTTATTTAAGAATTTAAAAATTAGAAAAAGTAAACTAAATCAATTATTCAAAATAAAAAAAATTAAGTTAAATAAATAAAAAATTATGTTATAAAAAAAATTAAAAACTATTTTTTGCTATGCCGTACTAATCTAGTCTAGACATTATTGTTGTATTTGTTGCCCCCGTAATGCTACATGTTTATTTCATCATGCTTTAAATAAAAATTTGTTTTAAAATCTAGGGTTAACCTGTTTTTCCTCCTGATTTTAAAGCGACGTAAATCAAATTTAGAAGACATAAAAAATATGACGACTCAAATAAAACCACATTCAAAAAAGTAAAAAAAAATTAAACAAAGTTTTAGTTTTACAGAAAAATCGCATATATTGCAAAATATTTTCCAAAAGATAAAAAAAAGCTTCAATTGATTCAAATTTCCCAAAAAACAAACGGAAAAATCGCTTTTATTAATAAAAAATCAAGCCATAAAAACGTATGAAAAAAACACTTAAATCTTAAAGAAATAACAGATAAAATGAAAAAATTTGCATCATTTTTGAAAATCAAGAAAAATTTCCGAAAAATCGGAAAAAAACATAAACAATCGCTAATAATTACGTCAATGTCAGAAAAAGCCCTGCTGAAAAAAAAAAACCAAAAACCAGAAAAAATTTTAGATATAGAAAAAAATATACAGGGCCAGCTCGCTAATCCGAAGGTGGTTAATCCGAATTATCCAGTAATCCGAATTGAATTCATGACGTATTACATACTCTATAGTTCGCATTGATTGCAAGCTCGCTTAACAGAATTTTTATTTTTCTGCTTTTTATACCCTTCGCCGAAGGTAAAAGGGCATATTTATTTTTATAATTCCGTTTGTAATTTCTACAATATTGTTCTAAGACCCTATAAAGTATATATATTCTGGCTCCTTATGAGAAGCAAAGCTCAAATCCGGCTGTCCGTCCGCCTGTTGAAATTAACTCAGACTTTCTGAAAGAAAACTTTCATAGTGTAAAGCCAGACTAAAGACTGTAAAATAGATGTAATAAAACAGTATTAACTGATCAAATATAACTCTTAAAAATATTCCTTGTGGTTAAAAAAAATCGTATTTTATATGATGATCAGCTAATATAAGAAAATTACTGCCAATCAAATAAATGAAAGTATTTCTAAGAATCTAAAATAAAATGTGAAATTTTATTAAAACGTTTGTAAATTTGTACACAATTTGTCGTTTGAAAAATCGTCAAATTTACCATTTTTGTACACAAAAATCGTCAAATCTGGCAGCCGTGGATTGAATATGGATAAGTTAAGTATTTCGCGATTGAATAATCGTACTTAAATCAATATTTCTGTACTTAAATCAAGAAACTCCGTACTCACTGTGCTATTGATACCGCTTCGGATTGATTTGAGTACGGATAAGTTGATTTTTCTTTTGAGTGTATGTTAAAAAAAAAACATAATATTTAAACTTTAATTTTGTCATTCTTGATTAATAAAAAAAAAAAATTGTTTTGGAATCCTGGCTTGTGTTTTATTTTCGAACAAAGGGAATTATAATACATAATTACAGCACATCCAGTAATCTGAATATCTCGTTAATCAGAATCAGGGTCTGCAATCATTAATTCGGATTAGCGAGCTGGCACTGTAATAATAATGAAAATTCAAAGATTAAATAAAAAAAACTTGAAAAATTACAAAAAACACAAAAATAGTATAAAAAAAATATTAACATTATCAGGAAATCATTAAAAAAAAACTTAAACGATTAAAAAACAAAAAATTTTAACGCAGTTATTAAAAACCAAAAATTTAGGAGAGTATCGAAATAAGTGCCTAACTATTTGTAATTACATAAATTCAAATATTTAAATAAACGTTATTGACTTAAAAAAAAAGAATAACCAAAATTTTTTAAATTTAACAAACATCTCGAAATTATTCAACATGCCCTGATTCACTAAAAAAAACGTTGCTTTAACTAAATTCTATTAAAAACTAAACAAGAAAATAAATAGAATTTTTAATATTAAACGCTTAATTCTGTATAATAATCGATTTTTAAATTAAGACAGAAATACAGCTCTGTGTTATTTGATAACATCGATTTTCAATAATAGAATTTTGTGAAGAGTATTTTATAGAGCAATAAACTGGTATTGTTTTAATGAAAAGTTATTATAAAAAAAATGTTGAGTTTGGTGTTTCAATTAATATTCAAAAAATAATTTCGTTTAATATTGCAACCAAATGTCTCTGTCGTCAACCACAACACAAGTAACTTATGGGCCTTAAGCTGAAGGTCCACACCATGCGTTTATGCGTAGATGCGTATGATACTTTTTGTGCATTTTATGCGTTCCTAAATTCAAGTTATATGCAATGCATTTTATGCGCCAAATTGTTTTTTTTTTAATCATCTGTTGTGCTAATATGTTTATCAAATAAAAACAATTTGGCAAAAATGGAAGGTGTTACTGATATTTTAATGTAATTTATTTATAAGAATTCATAGAGGAGAAAGCTTTTATTATCTTTTTCATGGTTTCAATAAGTTTCCCTTTCAAGGCATTTATTTGTTAAAGAAAATAATAAGCACAACGAAGATGGCACTCAGAACATAAAAGTAATCGATAACTAGAATGTCAAATTTTGTTTATGAAAAAATCGGTCTAAAAATTAATTTCAATGTATTTTGTTCTTGAAAGTTGTTTCAATCTTTATTACGAAAGCTTTTTCTTTTATTAAAAACCTTTTTTAACACAAAAAATAGAAAAAAAGAAATCCACCACACAAACATATTTATCGATAACATTGAAAAGAAAATATGATTTGTCATCCATGGCCATCAAACACAGCTGACATTTTTTCACCGCACATGCGACGCATACAAAAGTAGAAAGTAAACCTACTTTCATGCGTTGATACGTGTGCATTCTATACGTTTTGCTGTATAACTTGTCACATAACATTACACTGATTCTACTTTTTGAAATATGCATAAAAAGGAACAACGCATAGAATGCATGGCATGGTCCTTCAGCTTTATTGTGTAAGGCGTTGTCGAAAGCGCCTAAGTCGTTATTGTAATAGATTAAAGAACACGGTTTGTGTGTTACTTAATTCTATTTCAAAAAATAACTCAGGCGTTAACAACAACGCCTTACACAGCAAGGCCGCATATCTCATAGTGGGTGGCAAATGAGATATTCTCTTATATTACCGCTTGTTTACACTGTCGATCGACTTGATCGCTATTTGTCGATGAAAATGCAGGCGAGCGATAGCTGTCGACATCGTGGAGCTGTTAGAACATAATGTTTACCAAAATTTGCATCAAACTGAAAACTTTCGGTGAAAGCAAAAATTATATACGCTAAAATAGTTTTTCTTAAGAGAAAAAAGGTGATTATTAAAAAAAATCAAAAAAAATTTCAAGTTCAAAATCGGAATGGAAACTTTTTATGTAAAATTAAAATTTAAATCTAAAAAACTGATTTTCTAACCAAATGAATTGAATTGGTTAAGCTAAAAAAATAAATCAAGTCATAAAAATTTTCCAGTTTCAAATCTTAAAATTTTTAAACTTGTTTTATCGTTGTCTTAAAAAATTATTAAAAAGAAATCGTTAAAACCGTAAATGCTGCAAGTTCAAGTGTACCTGAAACCGTTGAATGAAATTTGTAAAATGTTTACTTTTAGTTTTGATTTGAATCGAAAGCCTGCCTGCTTTTTTTTTGTCGTCGTTTGTATATTTTGCAGACAGAAGGAACACGAGCATAAATTCTATTATATCTAAGGCCGCCATATAGTCTATGCAAAGTATAATTTAACGATTTTTATTTTTTTTTTTCATTTTGTTTTGGTTGTTTTTATTATTTACCAAATGCAAACAAAGAAAAACAAATATATAAAAATAAAACAAGAACAAAAATAAAAATAAAAACAACTTAATCAAAAGAAATGGAAAATTGTAAATAATTGTATGTGGACTTCTTTGTAAAAATCGCAAAAAATTTCTTTTTTAAATTATTAATACTTGAAAAATGTTAATTTAAGTAAATATTTTCTTTGTGTTAAAATAATACCAAGTAATAAACTTTAACATTGTGCACACATGACTAATAAAATATTTAAAAACGCAATATTGTCTTAAATACGTTTTTGTGGTGCTGTTTTAGCACAATAAAAAAATAAGTTTTTAATGTACATAAATAGATACAATGGTGGCGAACCTTTTCTCCATTTTATTGATAGTATTTGTCATAATTATGTCAAGTTCGAAAATTAAAGTTCATTTTGAAGTGTCAACAACGAACTAACGAGATCAAGTTTATAAAATAAATGGTATTTAAAATTAAAAATTGTCTCTAATTACCAAAAATCTTTTTTGATTTTGCAAAAAAAATCAAGCAAAAATCTTTTTTGATTTTGCGCCTATTACCAAAATGATTATATTCATTATTAAAAATTTTTAAAATTAAGAATTGTCAATTTTTTTTTTTAATAAATGATATTTTTAATTTTCATGAAAAAAATTATGAAAAAACTTTGCCATTTTAAACAATGTGTTAATTGATTTAATTAAATATAGCTCAGGTTTTGACAATTCCCAACAACAATTCTACAAGTTTAAATTATTTTACAGGGTGATCCATTTTGAGATACTTTTTTCAATAGTCTTTTTTGACAGATCACGTGTGAGTCGTGTCATGCTGTCATGTTATTTTTGTTTAGTATAGTTTGGCATTGCATAACTGAAGCCGCTCGAACTTCCCAAGCGACATCGCTTCGCTCTATGGGCTCTTGAAAAGTTCCAAGAAGATCCGACGTTTTCAAACAAATTTTTTTTTAGCGATGAGGCCCATTTCTGGCTCAATATGGGTATGTAAACAAACAAAATTGCCGCATTTGGGACGAAGAGCAACCTGAAGAGATTCAAGAACTGCCACTTCATCCAAAAAAAAAAAACAACGGTTTGGTGTGGTTTGTGGGCCGGTGGAATCATCGGTCCATATTTCTTTAAAAATGATGCCGGTGCGAACGTAACCGTCAATGCCGACCGATATCGTGCCATGATAACCAACTTAATCAATGGCTTTATTGAGTGAACACTTCGGTGAGCACATAATTTCACGTGTTGGGCCGGTCGATTGGCCACCAAGATCGTGTGATAACACAACGTTAGACATTTTCCTGTGGGGATATGTAAAGTCTAAAGCTTATGCAGACAAACCCGCTTTGATTGAGGCCTTGAAGGAAAATATCACGCGTGTCATTCGCCAGTTACCAGTAGAAATGCTCGAACGAGTCATCGAAAATTAAACTCAACGGATGGACCATCTGCGACGTAGCAACGGCCAACATTTGATAGACATAATCATCAAAAAATAAATGCCGAAGAATGTTCTTTCAAATGATAATAAACATTCCCCATTAAATTTGAATTTTCTGTGTTTTTTCCTTCAAAAAAGTAGGGAACCTCGAAATGGATCACCCTATATTTTAAGCGAAAAAATCAATTAATTTTATTTTTTATTTAATTAATATTTTAATTAACATTTTATTTCAAAACAACTAAAGTGTAAATTAAATCAAAATTATAATTTGAATTTTTTTTTTTCAACTAAAAAAGTAATTGATTCAATTATCAGTTTAATTAAGTTGATATATTTTTAAAAAAAAATTGTTATTGTTAAAAAACTACTGAAAATTGTTTGTGTGTAGAACTTGACATTTTTAACGTATACTCCATTTTTAATCCTTAATTTTAAAGTATACTCCAGCAAATCATGGTGAATAGATTAAACAACGCTACCAAATAATCCAAATTTACTTTAAACATCAATTATTGACACGTGCAACTTCGAGATTTTTATGGCGCACATAATCCTACATCCGAACGGGCTTGTTAATAAACAAAACTGCCGAATTTGAATAGAAACCAATCCACAACTGACCCTATAGACTCCATTACATCTAGAAATATGCACAATTTGGTTAGGTTTACATGGTATTATTGGACCTTATTCTTCAAAAATTAAGCCGGAACTTGCGTTACTGTCAATTGGGATTTTTAAAGCACTGTGGTGAATGACATTGATCCGGGCAATTATGGTTTCAAAAGGATATTAGTACGTGCCAAACGGCGACCGTAACCAAAGAGTACGAGCGATTTGAAACCTATCGATTACTTGCTGTAGGGCAACTGGCTTATATAATTAAACGAACGCCTTAAAGGCCAACATTGTTCGTGTTATTGGTACATTTAACCAACAATGCTCCAAAAAGTGGCCTAATATGAAGAACAGCCGAGGTGCCCAGGTGCCCAGGTGCCGGAAATAATTTTTTCAATTAAAATTAAATTTGTTGTGTTTTTTTTTAACAATTTCTAGTTCAATCAGACTTGAAACACATTTTATATATTAACTAGCATTTAACCCGATACTTCGTGAGCGGCTCCCTTTCTTTCGTGGACATATTTATATGTTAAAGTGTATCTTTCCAGGTTTTAACAAAAAAGTACCAACATTTTTCCTCATATGTTTTCATTCACGCAGCACCCTGCACCTAAAATTTTATGTTTCTAATTTCAATATTATAGAAAATTCAAAAAGTACCACATGCAGAATGGAAAAGTTAAAGAACGAAATTTAATTTCCCGTGTTTCCCCTTTGTAATACTTTTTTTTCTCCCCATTGAATTTATAAATATTTCAATACTGTAGTGAGACACCATAATTGATTAAGTATGCATATCAGGGATGTTAAAGTTGGTACAATTGTACTTTTTTTGGTTCATTTTGACCTTCTAAAGTACCGTGGTAGTACCGTGACTCATATGGTACAATTTAAAAACTTGTTATAGTTCCCCGTTTTTGAATTTTTAGTATAGCAAACAAATTATTGAGTCCTTTTCATTGCATTAAATTTTTAATTATTATTTCTTTCATTAGGATTTAAAAATCCTTCTTTTAGATTGCAATTTTTATTTATTTAATATGCACTTAAAATTATTAACATGGTGAATTTATAAATGCAATCAGAAGATGCTCGAATGCATGTATTGTTACAAAGGCTAACTTTTTTGTTACGCCAAATAGCACGAAATATCATGAATAAAAATTTCACGTAATTTCATGAATAAAAATGTTTTTGATGAATGTGATATCTCTCTCGTAGACTTTTACAAAAATCACATGCCCTTTGAAGACATTTATTGCAGAACAGAAGTGGATTTATATATCTCTACAAATAATATCAATATTGATATTGTTAAAAAAAAAAGAAAGAAAATGCAAAACAATTTTATATAACATTTTTGAGATCCAAACTCAACTTTAATAACGAAGTTTTAATGTGGTTCCATAAATTTACTCCTGAAAATGTTATTTCAGGTAAAACAAGTAGTATTGTACCTCTTCTAGTAAAAACGTTCCCGAGTGAAATTGCAAATTTTGATTCAATCAATAATCAATTTAGAGCTGTAGCTGATGTCGAGCAACTGCAGTCGTTCACAACTGAAAACGTTTGTAGTTTTTGGTCGGCAGTAGCTAATTTACAAAATGAGCTGAATGTTATCCATGGAATTTTATCCATTCCACATTCGTCTGCAAATGTGGAAAGAATTTTTTCTTTTCGAAATATGATAAAACTAAGGAAAGAAACCGACTACATGTGCCAACATTATCAAGTCTCATACAAACAAAGGATTGGTTAAGATCGACCAATTCATGCTGCTATGATGTAAAAATTCCAAATAGTTTATTAACTAATCAAATAAGTACTCATATATTTATAAGACTTTTATGTACCTTATTTTATTCAAACATAAAATGTATGTTAATGTAAAGTTTTGTTTTTTTTTTGTGTACAATTGAATTTTTATGTATTTTTTTGTTGTTTTAATAAATTAAAAAAAAAATGGTACCGTGAAGGTCCATAAGTACATTTTTTTTGTTTGGAAGTTGGTACAAAATTTACAACCCCATTTAATATCCCTGATACATATGTCAATGGATGGAGGAAAATGTTTTGTATAAAAGTACCAATAATAGGTACGATTTTCACCCCTTAAATGTTTGAAGTTCGAAAAAGTACCAAACTTATTTTTTTTTTGGATAAGTTACAAATGTAGTATATTTTTTTTTTTGTATGTTCATTGGTTAAAAAGCTAGATAAGGTTACAAAAAAAAGTTCCAAATTACAGGTTTTACCCGTTTACTCCCTAAAAGGGCCTAATTTCAAAAGAGTATCTGACACCTGTTCGTTTTTTTTTTTTTTTTTAATTAACAACGATAAGTATTAAATCTTTTTTATCTCTTTTAGTTTTGGAGATAAGTGAATTTACACATTTTTGCCATTTTCCTTTCTTAGTGCGATGATGAATCAGTCAGACAGTCAGTAACGTTACAATATTATATATATATTACCAGAATTAAGGAGTTTTCAATTATTTTCAAATTCATATATTCAGTTTCCATGTATTAAGTCTTTATTAATCTCTTTTAGTTTTCATTTATTTTAATTTGTTTCAATGTTACGTTGCAGTTAAAGACAGGAAATCGTTGAATGCATTGTCTTTTTTAAAATCATAAATTATTCTACAAAATGAATACGAGTTAAGAACAGAAAAAATGCAATAACAAAAAACAAAAATGTTAATAGTTCTTTAAGTACAATGGAAATAATAACTACAGTGAGTCATAAAATTTAAATCACTTACAATTAAAATTTATAATAA
Source organism: Pollenia amentaria (assembly GCA_943735925.1). Taxonomy (NCBI): domain Eukaryota; kingdom Metazoa; phylum Arthropoda; class Insecta; order Diptera; family Polleniidae; genus Pollenia; species Pollenia amentaria. The sequence continues at coordinate 216,407,643 of OX031007.1, read as the reverse complement.
AAAAAATCGAAGAAGAGATCAAGTTCAAGCCTTTCAAGCGAATTAAAATGTTAACGAAAAAAAATCATTATAATTAGTAAGCTAGTCCTTCATTGCAAGGGTTGCGGGTTTTTTTTTCTCACCAGAGACTCTGGTCCGTGTAACTACAATTGGATAAAAGTTCACGTAAATTTAACTCGGTATAGTAAGTTAGAATATATTGTGTTAGGGTATTTTTTAACATTTCATAAGTAAAACTAATAAATAAATTAAAAAAAAATTAATCTTAAGTTTGGGTTTCTTTGAGAAAGTCGTAGTTACTTGGTGGGAGAGAAAGATTATATGTAATGTTTCCCTGCTATCTCACCAATAACTGAGTATATTACTTTCTGAAAGAAAACTTTCGTAGTGTAAACCCAGAAAAAACAAGATTGACACAAAGAACTGTTACCCTAAACTAAAACTGTCTTCATTAAGGTCTACACCACCAATCACTGTTGTAAAAAGACTAGTTTGACTTTATTTAGGGACATTTTGACTTTATTTAGGGACATTTTAGCCAGCGTATGAAAACAAACGAAACGTTTCGGAAACGTTTTTTAAATCATTTTATACAGACATCAAATAAAAACAAATGCTTTTTAAGTGACAAATAGTGCAAATACAACAATTGGTTTTTCACTCATCTGCATGCCTTAATTGCCCGTTGCAATCGTACATTTATGAACAAAACAAATGCGAAACGTTTTTTTTTTTGTGAATGACTGACTCATTTAGTTTTTCTACTAACATTTTTAAATTTTGCGCTTAAATGTAATGACTTGCTTTTTTTTTACTTAATGAGCATTAATAAAAAAAAAAAAATTTTTTGCAACAATCTGTCTTTTAATTTTTCTGAAATATATCATTAGAAAGAGCAAACGTTTGCGAAAAGTTTTTGCTAAAAACTTTTCATTTCGGCTTCTTTTGTTTTTTTGTCAAGTTGTGAAATGAAATAATGTCCGTGTTCTGTTCAAAAACATAACCAAAACTATAAAGTTAATTTATTTGCATTATTGTTTTACTGACTGCAAAGTTGCTTCAGGTCACAATTTTAAAGCAAATATGATAAAATTTTATACATAAACTGCTATTGGCAAAGTATTAGGTTTCTTGAAAATGGTTAGAACCGGTCATTGACTTTATACAGCTTCTATAGGTACAAATTTTCTCCTGGAAAATAGCTTTACCGCTCAACATTCAGCCTTATTGTGGTTGTCGTTGTCGTATACGACTGTGTCGTGTTTGCAGTAGATTAAAGAACACAGGTTGTGTTTTACTTTTATATATTACAAAAAACGACACAGTCGTATACGACAACGACATCCACAATTTGGCTGATTATTTGTTGGTATTTAGCTAAAATTCTTCACGAAAATGTTTTTTTTGTGACATAAACCACGTGACCAAATTTTACTAGAATCGATACAGCTTTCAAAATCCCGAATTTCCAAATATTAAAATGTCAAAATCCCGAATTTTTTTAAATAAAGAATTTTGAAATCTTTAATTTAAATTGGGATTTTTAAATTGAAATCTCGAATTTAGAAGTTTTAGTTAGCAAAGCCGGTGTTTGTTATACCATAGAGGAAAAAACTCTTGTGTCCGGGCGAAGGCCATTCAATTTCCTTTGCAACTGTTTCCACTTAAAAGACACAAAAAAAAACAAAAAAAAAAAAAAAAAACAATTAAACCCCATGTACATGCTACAGCAACGGGACTTAATGGCAACGATAATTACACCCGTTGCGGTCTGTTTATTTTATAAAAAAAAAACTACAAAAAATACTTTAACAAATAAGCAGCAACAAAATACTAATAATGACAATAAAAAAAGAACACCAATAGCAACAGCAGGTCACAATTATCATCAGTAACATCATAAGAGTATTAAAGAAAATGTATATTTAACACTGTCAATAGAAGAATAGAAATGAAGGAACTTGTCTGTTTTGCAACTCTATTTAACCATACCATAACATATGTCACTCATGAAATTTGTCTCGAGGGGTCCATTCCCTCTCTTTCTGCTTGCTACTGCCTGTCTTAGGCTCATGTCTTTTCCTTTCCTTTGAAGTGTTTCATTCTGGGGATCGCATATGATGAATATTAATTATTTGCATTCGTTTTAAATATCTGTTGCAAAAGTTTGATGAACTAACACATCATCATCATCAACATCAACATCTTTATAATATTCATTATTATTAAATAAAGGCCAATAACCGGAACGCTTTGTTATTATTGTAGTGAGCTTTGAAATATTAGTTAAATTACCGTCAAGTATAATATTAAAAAAAAATTCAAGTTTGCAAATTTCAGTATTTGTTTTCTTTTTTTTCATTTGAAGTCATCATGTCTTCTTTCATTACCATTTAAAAAATGTGTTGAGTTGTTAATTTATTTATCTATTTTGGTAATTATTTTTTGTGGTTTGTTGCCAATAACGAAAAGTTTTTAACACCTAAATTTTTTTTTTAATATGTATCTAGAAAAAATCTTTATGCAATTAAAATAAAAAAATTATATAAAAATCAAATTTAAATACACTTTGGATTGGAAACAAAGTTTTAACATGTGGAAATTTTAACAGATAAATAAACTGCTGTCAATCTAAATGAATTTATATCGCTGTATTTTTTATGTTTGATTTGATTAAATTGATTTTTTTTCAAATTTCACAATTAAGAAATAATTAAATTAAAAACAAAACATTTTGTAATCGAATTAAAAAATCATTTCAATTAAATCCATTTCTATCTTAAATTAAATTACGCAATTCTTAAATTATTTTAAAGTCTTTTATTTTCTTAACTTTATAAATGATTAGGAGGTGTATTTTTATGCAAATGAATGATTTTTTTCTTAACGTTTAAAAGCTGTTGTTTTAATGGCATTTTAAAACTTTTTATGCATATTATTTCATTAATGCATTTTTTTAATCAGCCCAATCACGAATATTCCGAAGCATTTTTTTCTTTACGGCAAATACTTTTCTCAAGAAAAAAATCTCCAATTATAAATTCCGCGAAAACAAAAAAAAAAAATAATAAGTTTACCTTGATTCTTTTTTTTTGTTGTTGTGGCTTTTAAAGTAAAATTAATTAAATAAAAATAAAAATTAAAAAAATAAAATAGCCTTGCAAGTTCTTTATTAAAAATAAGTTTTGCGACAGTGTTATCGGTAACAGAAATATACCAATTTGCTGGCGCAACTTCGGCGTATAATTTTATTCTTCCTGTGCACTTTTTTTTTTGGTTTTGTACTGCAGAATTAAGTAACTAATTACGGCAGTTACACTTATAGAAAAAGCGTCATAACGCTGAAGTATTTTGATGTCAGTACTATGACAAGTGTTTTCGTTTTTAACCCCATGCCACCTTCCATCATTGTGATGTCAGCCTTAAGATTACTTGCCCAAATTGTAATCAGGGACAAAAATTGAAATTATGTCATCAATGCGTTGACAAATCGGCATCATAGAAATCGGAGTCAGTTCATAGAAATCGGAGTCAGTTTAATAAAACATGTCATCAGTGCGATGACTCAGTAACATCGTAGAAACGACTCATTAGGCTAAATTTAATGCCAGTTTGTCATTGGGATTGACTTAAGTGAAAGTGAGATAATATTATTATTTACTTACCCGTTACACATGTCTGTTTCACTTATGTTGTATTCCGCCCTTTGTTTACAGAAGAACTCCCAATTATTAGAAACCCGATATGGTTTTTGTAATCATTCTACTTTGAAAATGTGATGTATTTAACTAAATAATTTAAAAAAAATGGAATATGGGAATTTTTGCTTCTCATTTTACTTTTTAAACATGAAAACAATGTTAATAATACACTAAATATGTCATCGAATTGATGTCACTGTAGTCATAGCAAAATAACGCATAAAATATGACAAAATATTATGATGACTTTCAGAATTGGATAGATGTCACTTTTTGCCTCTTGATGCCATTTATATAATAACATTGATGTTACAATTCTGATGTAAGGGCATCATCAATACGAAGATTCATTTTTCTGTGAGTGTACTACTTTTTGATTGATCAATTACTTTTAAGAGTATTAATAACAACAATTTTCCCACTCAGTAACACAATTAGTTGGTGACCCCAACTTGTCAAGCTCGTTTTAAGTATCACTCCAAAAATCCCGGGAAACAGTAAAAAATTTCACGCGGAATTTTTATTTGCAATAGGAGGAATGGGGAAAGAGCAAATTTCCCGCTGAATTTTTTTCATTATATATATATATATATAATTTATAAAAATCACACAAATTAAAAAGTTATAATTAATTTCAGCCAAGTTGCGCATATATATATATATTAATTATAATTTTTATAAATTAATTATAACTTTTTAATTTGTGAGATTCTTATGAATTATTTTTTTTTAATTACAGTATATTATTGGGAATTTTTTATTTGGCTTTGAAAAATTATATCCCGTAACTTGTGGCAATTTTCTGCATCGCACATTGAGTAAGGGTTGTATACACGATCAAATCTCTTGCTATCAAGCTCGAGTACGTGTGCTTGACGTAATATCTAAATTGGTTTGATTTTCAATTCAGCTTCGTCAGTGTAACACATACTAATGCATAATAACATAATCTGATACTATCAACATGCTTGTTAAGCATTTCCATCCTGCTGGGTCAAACATGAAATCAAACCTTTAATATAAACTGACTTTACCATTTGATATCAGGCACAATTCTCAATCCATTTTCAATTGCTTGATTTAAACATTTGAATTCAAATTGATAATGATTTGAATAGAAACATTTGACATACAATGTTTTATCAATTATCTCAAATCAAAAATAAACTTGGCAACACAAAAGCGAAAAACAAAGGAAAACATTAAAAAATGGCGATTATATTAAAAATGTGTTTTACAATTTAAGATAGCTTACATATTAAGTGAAGTGAATTCGCCTTCAGAAAACTATAATTTCTTGTGTAAAAATAAAATTATTTGTTATTAAAAAATTAATTACAATAAGTAAGAATGCGAATAGAAATTAAAAGGGCAAAGTAAAGAAATTATAAGTTTGTTATACGATCGCGGCGCAACGTGGGTCAGGCCAAAATTCAAAATAAAAAGTAGCCAAGTATTTCCTTTTTCCAAAAATATGAGACGGAAATAACGGAATTTCATCTTTCAGCAGTAGCTATGCTGCCGAATGTTAAACTGACAGTTAAAAAAAATTAAATTAAACAAAATATATTTTTCATATATGTTCCACATTGTATTACAATCCACATTTACAAAGCATTTGAGAAAAACGTCTGAAAGCAATCTGATAATAAATGCATTTCCCCTTTTTCTTGACAATGTGGTGTTTTTTTAAATTATTTTACAACGTTTGTCGTTCGAGAAAAGGTTTGATTACAAATTATTTTCAATTTCAAATCAAACTTCCGTGTTTGTGTGGCACTGCTTAAGAGATTTTCTTTTTTAGTCGTTTTCCTATGCAAATATTTCTCCTTAATTGATATCAGGATTTTAAGAATACAAGCACAGTGTACCTCGTTCTTTAAATGTATTAGTTTTTCTTTAAATAAAAAACTAATTCTTTATCTTTTATTGCGCATATTTTCCAGCAATAAATGCATAAAAAAACCGTTCCCTAGTAAAAAATAACTTAATGTTTTTGCGTCACTTTCCAAATTTTGAAATGCTAACGACCCTGTTATTTTTTTTTTTAATTTCTACAAAAATCAGTTAAGTTTCAAATTTGTTTCCCCATTTATCAATCGCCAAGAATTTAGTTACAATTAAAAATAATTCAATTTATTTTTGCAACACCATTTTTTAAATAATTGAATTTTCATACTCAAGTAATTTAACATTTACCGACAAAGTATTTGTAATAAAATTATTTTGAATTTTTTTTTATTTATTTGAAAGTGGGTGGTAAATTCTTTGAATTAATAATTTCCACCTTTCAATTGAACGAGACTCAATAATAGAACAATGACTATGAAATATTACATTTGAGATATGGGAAAATGTATGAGTGCAATTTGCTTTACAAACTCGATTACGTTTTTCCCTTTTTTGATAATATTTTTTTTTTATTTGTAGTAGATTTTTTAGCCATACATTGTTAAGTACACATAAGGAAATTTAAATAGAGGCGTATCATTAGAGGTGAAAATGGAAAGTATAAGAAAATTTAGCACACATTTCACATGTTTTATCGAACATAATATTTTCTTTTTTCCACCCCTTTGAAAATGTTTGTTCTTAAATTTGTCCAATATTCATATTTTCTGTTCTCAAACGTTTCTAAATATGTTGCCTAGCAAACATTTACACACTGCAGTTTTGGACTATACGATCAGAAATTTTGAGGCTAGGCGGTTGCAATGTCTTTAACAGAATGTAGCAGCAGATTTGTTAGTGCAATTTCATCACAATATAAATTTAATATATTATACAAGATAGCTAGAAGATCATGTACAGAATGAGGCAGCACTTTGTAAAACACAAGAACTTCTCGCAATATCATGAGGTAGACGTCTTACGCGGACTTTGCGCATCAAAAATGCTAAAATCATAAAAAAGAGCATTTTTTAATTTACTTTAGTCAACAATTGTCCACAATTTTTAAAAACTTTAAGTTTTTCATCAAGTGCTACAAACTGTGTTTGGCTCTTGATCTAAAATAATAATCATTTTAAGTAAACAAAAACATATTCAAAAACATCCTTTTTTAAAAATAATTTGCTTAATATGCATCTTTAATTGCCAGGCAAATGTAGAGACGCCAATAAGGCGACATATTGAAAACCGGTAATTGCAATGTCGAGATGGTGGAAGAATTAATATAACTCGGCTCTACCATAAATAGAAAGAATAATATAAAAAAATCAAAACACTTATTTCGCGTTTTTGTGGAGTATAGACGTGTATTTTGTTTCTATTTATTTCACAAATGACAAAGCAGAACAGAGCTTTAGCGCCATTTGCAAAAATTATAGCATGTTTCGATTGGGTGCTGACCAGGCAAACCATAAATATGCAATTGGATATCTTTCCTTGTGTGACCAAAGAAGGTACAAACAATACATTGATCCGTTTTGACTGCATATTTAATATACATAAAACACTTGTTGTGGGCATATTTCCGGTTTACTTGGTGATGACTTTTGCGCCACTTTGTATATTTTCCGAATTACTATGTTCTGGGAACCACAAACAATTGACTTGCAAAACGGGTTGTCAGGAGTAGGGATTGCTGTTCGGGTTTAACCGAAATCGAAACCGCGGTTTTTAATGCCTAAAAACTGAAACCGAAAACCGACAAAAAAACCTTGGTTTTCAGCTATTACTTCAAAAATATATTTATGCTTAAAGAAATTACAAATTTTACATAACAATAGTACTTCTCATATAAAAAGGCAAGGTGTATCAAAAACTCTTATAATTACAAAAAAGTACTAAGAAGGTGCTGCATCGATTAAAAATAGAACGATCTTTTGTCGAAATCTTAAAAAATCTTTTATTTTAAGCAAAGCTCCACATAACTTATTTATAAATAAAATTTTGTTTTTTGTGTATTTAAAAATTTTTTTAAGAACTTTTTTTTTATAATATGGAAATTAAAAAAAAGTCTCTCAAAAATATGCAAAATTATGAATTTTCACCAAAATATGCAACAAGATGCAAATCAATTCAACTATTTTAACGCAAATTTAATGATTCGGAAAGATAATTGGCCGACGTCGTTCTTATACTGTCGACAAAAACATGCATATGAATCGAAATCGCCATATTAATTACCAATAGAATTTGGCAGCATACTAATCCTTTTTTACCTATTTTATTATACAACTTTTATGAACTAAATTATGGAGTTTGGAAACATTTCAAATTATCAGAGCACCAGTCAAACAAAACAATATGGAATATTTGTTAAAAAAAAAACCCAAAAACCGAACCGAAACCGAACGGTTTTAATAATTTTGCAACCGAAACCGAAACTCTAGTCAGGAGCCTGAGAGTTCAAAAAAGTATACAGTCTAATTGAAAATGTTTTACACTGTAAATGCAGGCTGACATTTACAGAAGCAGATTTCCTCAGCTGTTACACACCACAAACAAAAGTTAATGTTCAAATTAGTTAACCAACACATTAAGCCCATACATACCCTTTGCTTGAATTAATGTTTTTTTTTTTTCTAAAATACTTCTTAAATGTAATCATACTTTCAGATAGGCTTGGAACAATATTTGCACAAACCTTTTTTTTAATGTCTAAAAAGCCAAGGTCCACCCACCATTTGCGATTTAAAATGAAATTATCTTAATTTATTTGTGATTTACTCTTTAAGAGCTAGCTATAAAAAATAGAGCAATGGATTATAATCTATGCTTTTAATCTTTTTTCCAATAATGTATTTACAACAAGAACAATAAGAATCTACATTGTGTCTGCAACGAGCAAAATGTTAGAGAAATGTGTTTGGTGTGGTGGGGGGTTGTGAGTGGTTATACAAGAGGAGAAATAACTAAGTGTATATAATATAATCAAAAGCAATTTCCCAGACATTATTATGGTCTAAATTGGACGATAGATAATGTAATGTAATGTTACGTTATTGATGCAATATGAAGGGTATAGAATCGAAATATCTTCTTTTTCTTCTTCGTCTTATTGTATTATGTATTTGTACTTAAACTTTAACAAAATGAACAGTAACAACGAAAACTACTGAATAACAATTTATGACCATTAAAAGAAAACTAATAAATGGCTGGTTTATAATGATGATGATGGTGGAGATGGCTGAGAAAAAAGAAACTAAAAAATAATTTTAAAAAATGAAAACTTAAACATAACTGAAAAAAAAAGAAAAAACCTAATGGATAAAGATTGTTGCTTTAATTTTTAATGGTTGTGTTAAATACATGTGTAAGATATTTATTGATACCCAGATTAACGTAATGAATTAATGGAATGAATGAATTATGTTCGTTTGTTTTATATCTCAAATGTACTTGCTAATTTCTTTGTTATGTACATATTTTAATGACCTATTTATTTCTTTAGGATTTTTTTTTTATAAAGGTTTATTTATTGTAATAAATTATTTGAAAAACAAAAAAAGAAAAGCGAAAATCATCACACCATTTTATTACACATACAAAACTTGTAAAAAAAACAAACAGAATTAATTAAAACACTTGTAGTTTTATTAGAAAAAAAATTAAAATGTTATATACGTATGTAGATCTTCCTTTATCATTCGTGCTGTGGCGGTGGATGAAGTGGTTGGCCTCCTCCTCCTTCTCTTGCACAAGAGCTAAACCATTATGATCATTATCTGTGTAAAACAACTCCTAAAAGGCATTGAAGCGTTCATGCGAAGCGTCCGGTTAAATGAGAGCTTTTTTAAAAAAAAGAGTTCTGTATTTTGTTATTTTTTCCTTTTTTGCCATGTTTTGTATCTTTAATATTAAATTCCTTTATGTTTGCTAAACCTTAGAGATAAATCATAACCACTATTAAAAATTAACCCTTTTTTGCAAGATAAAAATGTTCCAATTTTTTTTAAATATATGTCAAATAAACACTCTTAATACCAGTAACAACCACCCCTCATTTGCTGTCAATTTTATGTATATCACATTATTCAATTTGTGTCAGTTGTCATTTTAAATAAAATGCGGTTATTCAAACTTAATTTGATTAAATATATTGATTTGTATGTATGAACTAGGGGTACAAGAGTAAATTTAATTTTTTTAATAAAAGTTAATTTTTGTGCTTAATTCCTAATTTTCGGTCCCGAAAATTCCCGGAAAAAATAAGGCCTTAAATATTTAATATTAGGGAGTTGAATTATATGCAAATACATGATATGCTTATCTTGAACGTTTAAATACTAAGTTAATTAGTTATTTATCTTATGGCTAATAAATCAGTGAGTGCTTATACGCTGGTTTAGTTGAACTAAACTTAAATTTATATGTAGTTTAAACTCAACAGTTGTAAATCAGTGTCCCGTTTATTATATGTAATTTAAAAAGTAACATGTGGCAGCACTACGAGAAATGTTGTACAAATTCATATGGTCTGTATTAGTAGTTTAAACGCCCAATTTTATGCGTTTAAAGATGGTTTATATGTTTACTGATTTATAGATTTGTCGGCTAAAGCACATTTTAAACCAAATACAGAATTTAACTTGCTCTGATTTATTAGCCCTTAGTCACTAAATTTTTTTTTTTGTAAATGCCCTTTTTGATATACATTTCCCACCCTTTCCTCTAAAGAGAGTTAGCATAAAAATAAATAGGTGGCATCACCGAATTTTGTTTTGTTGTGGCTATTAAGCAGTGTTGCCAAATTAGCCATTCAGTGGCTAGATTTTGCCATTTTTCACCTTGTTAAGCCATTAGCCTTTTTTAAAGCCATTTTGCAACATAAACAATTTTTCCGTTTTTTTTCTTTGAAAATAATAATTTTTATTTACTTATAAAATTGCTTAAAGTAAAATAAACAATTTTAACTTAAAACGCATTTAATTTAAACCACAACTTTTACAAATGTTGAAAATCGTTATAAACGATCAGTTTTCACTAGGGTATTCATTTAATAGGTTTTTTGCTTTAATCGCTCGATTAATTAACCGAGGTTTTGGTTTAATCGGTTAATAATCGATTAATTTTGTTATTGATAACCGATAAATAAAGTTTTTTTTTATAAATTAAGTAATTCAATGTATAAAAATGCATAAAATGTTTATTATTTGGAGTTAATTAGTTAACGTTTTATACAAATAAATTGGTTTACATGTTTAGGGTTTAAGCGCTTATTTTCTTTAGTTTAAGTTTTTATTTTTTTTTAACTTGACTTTGAAAAAATTCTTTTATTTATCGAAGATGTTGGAGAAATCAAAAGCAACCCATAATATAGAATATCTAATTTTTCAGTCCTCTTCTGGATTTTGCTTAACATATAAAATCTTCCATTACGTCATTAGAGTCCTGTTTTATTTTTTTTTAAATTTTTAACAATTCTAATTGTTTCGGTTAATTCTGTTAAAAGATTGAGTTGGGAAGATATGAGAAGAAACGAATAATTAAACGCATACATATAAAAAGTACGTGAAACAAAAAGCTGCTGACAGCAAAAACTTATTTAAAATTAAAAGATAAAACATATGTGTTTAGAAAAAATATTTTCTAAAAAATATTTTCTAAAAAATATTTTCTAAACATATACCTTTTGTATACGAGACGTAACAAATAATTAAAAACACAAAAAACTATGTTGTAATACTACAAAAAGTTAAAAATTTTGTTACATCGGTTAATCGACTGAACTTAACCGGTTTAATCGTTAATCGAAAAAAAAGCCATTTTAAATTAACCGATCAGTTAATCGGGTAGTAATTAATCGATTACCCGGTTAACGGTTAACCGAATGAATACCCTAGGTTTCACCAACAAAAGCAACATCTCTTAAGCTGGGATCACACGATTGCCGCAAATGCAGCAATATGACACAATTTTGATTGTACAATAATGAAATTGCCCCAATAAAATATTCTGAAATCACACTATTGCCCTGTTTTATAAAAATTTAATTGCCGCTAGTTGGTACAAAGCGAAATGGGTACAATAATTGCCGCAGCACAGTCTCACGATTGTTCTTACTTGTGCCAACTGCGAAAATAGCTGTTGTGGTAGCTTTTTTATTTGTTAGGAAGATCTAGTTGGCTTGTTTATTAAAAAAAAGAAAATTGTATCATATATTCAAACAAATTTTTTAAGTAATATACATGAAATTCCAAAAATTAAACAAAGTAAAATTCTATTTTAAATATATAAAGAAATAGAGAATATTTATATATAAAAATAAATTCGCTTTAAAGAATTTCAATACAATTTGCTCCGTTTTCCTGTATATATTCTTTTATATTGTCCTGAACAGCTATTGCACTAATTAAAAAAAAAAATTATATATCAAAAGTTATTTTCGGGAATACAAAATTTAGTATTAATTTATTTATTAAAACGCCCGGGAGACTATCAAATAAATACATCAATCACTTAGTTGTGTGCGTGCAGTCGTTCTTTTTCGGGTACACATACGCGTTGTCGGCAATGCTTGATGAAAATCAAAAAGTTTTGATTTTTTTATTTGATGGCTGATTATTTGATAGTCTCCTGTTGTGATTGACAAAAAAAAATTATTTTCTTTGTGTTTGTTGTCATGATAAATATAAATATTTTGGTTTTTTACAAAATACAATTGTTGATTGCCGTGTTTATTTGTACGTCTCCGAAAAAGCCTCAAATAAACGACACTAACACATATGCACTGATTGACGGGTTGATTGAAAGTCTCCAGAGCCCTTAATGAGTTGCTAAATTCCCAATATTTATTTTTGATAAATTTAATTTTTATATTTAATTTATTCCTACTAAAAGAAACACACAAAAGTAAATTGATTAAAAAAGGCAAATATTGGCGCGTATTGTGTTGTTTAATTGCCGCACACGAAACCAATAAATATTGGTACAATTTTGTCATTTTTATTGACGCGCGGTTGCATATCAAGTAGTCACACGATTGCCGCACCAGGGTTGCATTTAATTGGTAAAAGTAAGCACAATATTGCCCTCGATTGGTACGTGGGGCAATTGATTGTGCAGTCACACGATTGGGGTATTAAAAAGCGAGAAAATTGGTGCATTGCGGCAATCGTGTGATCCCAGCTTTAGAGTCAAAAACTGCAACAGTCCTTTGTGTTCAGGTGGCAACAAGAAATTTTTAGAAATTTCGGAATTTAGTCTAAAGTTGCTCTCACTTCCATGGTCTAATGCTGAAGTACAGTGGGTATTTAGCCAAGCCAACATCGTTAAAAGTAATTTAAGAAATTGGTTACATTTATCAACCGTTAATTTGATTTATCAATTAGGTAAATATTTTTACCATAACAATAAAATATTTTTTATATCTTTTTATTTTATATTTTTTTTTTTTGAGATTTGGGCTCAAAAGATTGGGTTAATGTTGTCATGACTATGATTTTGAACGACATCGAATTCATCGGCGATTTTATTTTTTAAATGCTAAAAAAATATTTTATTTTTGTTTATTTTTATGTTACAAATTCATTATCAAAAGTTGTCAATGAATTATTTTTATTTTCCTATTGAATTTTTATATGTTTTTATTTAAAAATTTTTTTTGCCATTTTTTAGCAAATTTTTAGTTTTGTTTTTAAAAATTGCGCGATAAATAGCCGGTGATTGTTACCAAATAGGAGAAAATTCTTGAACTCGACCGAAGGTCGGCTATGCTGAAAAGCTTAAGTTAGTGTAGCCGGTGTTTGTTATACCATAAAGGAAAAAATTGCAGACAAGTCTTAGTAAGCGATTCGGGATTTTCGAATTAGAGATAATAAAGTTCGGGACTTAGAGATTCAGACTTATTTAAAACGAAATAAATAACCAAAACCAAAAACGAAATAAGTCCCCAAAAGCAAAAAAAATAACTCCCCAATAAACGTTGGTGTTGCTGCCTGAACTTTGTTTTGGGGACTTATTTCATTTAATTTTTGGGGACTTATTTCCTGGGGACTTATTTCAAGGCCCCGCGGTGTACACGACGTGTTAATCTTATTTTAGTACGCTGAATCAAGTGGTGCAAACCTTTTTGAGTTTAGCGCTTATTTAAAAACTAATTAAGATTTAAAAATATTATGTTTTTCTCTCAGTTTTTTTCCATTTATTTATTGTTATATCGATTGCAAAAACATATTATTGATGAAATTGGATTCAGAGTGCTCGAATAAGGTTTAACCGGGTGCACCGCTTCTTACATTTTTCAAATAGCACAGTGTAATTATACAAACAAAAGCGCAAATAAATTTTAAGCAAATTGTGAGTTCTTTTGCTTTTATATTTTGCTATTATATATACAAAAAACACAGTTGTTAAAAGCAGTCAACTGTGTTTTTTTTATCAAAGATTATTTTAGAAAGTCTTAAATTGTCAAGAATTCTTTTCAAAATTAAGATTTTTTTTTAGCGAAAAGTCAAGAACAAATTTGAATCTGGCAAGCCTATAGGTGACCGACACTCAACTGGCATAATTTCTTTGTGTTGATGCAACTATTCTTTCAATGCAATTCTTTATTGTTCATGAACACAACCGCTGTTTAAGTATCGAACCACCCTGCTTTAAATGCCTGGCTGGTCGTTTAGGGGTTAATTATTTTTTTTTTTAATTTTTCTGTATTTTAAACAAATTAAAATTTTTACATTATTTGTTTTTCTTTAAATATCGCATTTTAAACGTTTTTTTTTATTTGTTTTTTTTTAATATTTTTTCGTAACAATGAAAGTATTTGTGTATTTTTCATTATAGCTTTTTTGCTCTTTCTTTTCTTCGTTTCTGCGCTCTTTCGTACGTTCCACTCTATCAATTGCAATTTCATTTTTTACACAAATATTTATGAAGATGTTTTCACTACAATACAAAAAAATTTTTAAAAAGTTTTTCTAAGTGTATATTTTCAAAAACAATTGAAAAAAACATATTTTGATTGTTGGCAGGTGGTATGTTATCGGAAAAACAACAACACTTGACATGGCAACAACAACAACAATGAATAAAAATACCTGTAATTACACTTTTTTTTAATTCATAGTTGAACTTGCTACAAAATGTGCAGAAGTGTAAAGAAATCCTAAACATAATGCTTTTTTGTGTTATTTAGAAAATTTGCAAACATTAATTGTTTTTAAATTGCTGGAAAATTATTTGGAAAATCTTTGTTTTAAAATGTTTGGCAACGTTTTTCAAATCTATTAAAATGATTGTGCCGATATCCGTCTGGTTGGATGGTTTGTTGCATTGCATTGCTGTTATGTTGGGAGTATTTCGTTGCTGTACTAAGACAAAATGTAAGAATATTTTTTGGGCTTTAGCCAAAATATTTGAATGGAAACTACCGTTATCACCTGCCAATTTTGGTATACATACTTGTTCAGCTTGACACGATGACACGACATAACATACATGGCTGGAATAACGTAAGTTATTTTGGCGCGTTTGTTAAACAAATGGCTAAAAATTCGTTTTTAAGTTTATAATTATACATTTATTTGAAATTAAATGTTTTATTGCTGAAAGGAAATCAATTTGTATAGTGTTGGTATGTATTTTTAGAATAGTTACTGAGCTACCTAAATAAGAGCAAGCGTTTTGTATATTAAAACTTCTCATTTTCATTCAGTTTGTACCAGGGCTGTAGAGTTGGAGTCGGAGTTGAGGTTTTTGTAGCGGTGTCTCAATGCGGCCCATGTTAGAATTAAAATATCGATTTGAATATTTTTAAAGATTTATTTTCTTGATAAATTTTACCATTTACTGCATTCAAAAAAAAAAAAAGATTTTAAAGTTAAATAAGGACTAGTCTTACATAAATTTATCATAAAACTTAGGGCAGGATTCGGATTTGGAGTCGGAGTTAGAACTATTTTTTGACGACTCCACAGCCCTGGTTGGCTGTGGTGTATTCTTTCAGTAAACAAATTAGCAGCATTTAACATAATGAAGCAAAAGGTTTATTCAGAATATTGTGCTTTGCGAACGGTAGCACAAAAAGCAAATACATTCTAAAATTGTCAACTAATGGTATTAATATGACAGATATGCAACAAAACGTTATCTAATCGAGAACGACGCAGTAACAAAATGTCATACGTTCACCAAGAACGGAATGTAAATAATCCACAACGAAAATGTAAAAAATTGCATACCTTATCTAAATAAAAATACGCTGATCCTTAATCGAGAACTTCTTGTTGTCAAATCAAAAACAGTTAGATGTCAAATAAGAACAATTTTTCTCGCTTTGTTGCTTATCTTTAAGTGTTGTTTTAAGATTTTTTAAGATGTTTTATTTTAATTTGTTTGCTACAGCAATTTAATAAATAAAACTTCGGGGCCATACGTTGTCAAATTGAGCACAATTGAGCACTTTTAACAAAAGATTGCTTTTTTCTAGCGGTTTATTTTTCTGCTGAAGAGCAGAATTCGATGCTGCGGAAACAATCAATGGCACTGCTCAACACCATACTTTTATACCACTTGTCGATGGAAGACTCAAGTTGAAAACGTTTTCTGCCTTTATTTTTTTGGCTTTGTAAAAAACCAGCAGCAAAATCAACAGCTGAACCTAGTCACGCCAAGAAGGGATTGGCAAAAATAGCAGAAAATAAAGGCGATAAATAGAGAGCATGAAAGACATTGTATTTGAAAATTTGCAAAACTTAATATGCTACAATAAACTAAGGGAGTTATTTTGTAAAACACTTCACCTCACTTGAAAAATATTTTCATACAAATTTTTGAAAATTCAAAAAATTTTATATGAAAAAATGTTCAACGCAAAGTGAAGGGATTTACAAAATAAGCCCCTAAGTGTAAAAATAGTTATGATATAAAAGGATCTAATGTGATTAAGATATATAATTATAATTATATATTAATTTAGGCCCTAATCCAAAGAATTACATTGAGAGCACAAACAATTCCATAAATATGTTGTAATTTTGTTTTTGCTTTCTACAGAAATTCATATACCGTTTTAAAATTTTCAATGCCACAAACAATTCAGCGCTTGAAATTTTACAACGCAATGTGAACTTCTGTAGAAAGCAACAATAAAATTACAAAATATTTATGACATTATTTATGCTGTCAATGCAATTCTTTGGCGTTGCAATGCGCTTTACATGATTAGGGCCTTAATTATTATTAAAAATAAATAAAAAAAAGTAAGTTTGTCAACATTTCTATAGAAAAAAGTGATTTTATTCCTGGGATTAACATATTGTGGGTATTACAGAATCGAAGGTATAATATGCTTGTTAGGTATGTTACATACCGGAAAGGTTAATTTATCTAGTTCCTTAGCATAAGTTTTATTTTTAAGGTTTTAGAAACACTAACACACAAAAACGAAAAAAATTCAAAATAGTGCATATGCTTAAAATTGAAAAACCCTCGCCTTGAGTTAGAAATGATTTTTTTTTTATATAAATCCAACTCGCAGCCCAATAAGCGACCAAAACTACCTTAAAGGAAAAGACATATAAAAATATAAATTTAATTTAAACAAAAAAAAATTTTTAAAAAATTTAAGAAATAGCTATCTAATTTGTTTGGGACAAATTTTGCTTACACCTGTTTAGCCAAAATGTCAAATTTTGACCCCCTTGACCGATATTGAAAATAGATCGGAGTAGGACTAATCTTGGTGCAAATTTCATCCAAATCGGAAGACATCGATTTCAAAAGTTGGATCAGTTGACATGAAATCCTCCATATATATCTATATATATAGAAACGTTTGTGCCGTGTATGTGAATGAAGCTTTTTATATGATGAAGTTTTTTAAAGGAAAATAAATGATAAGCTTTTTCACAACTTCCTTGAATGCCAGAATCTTTAACAATTGAATTGTCGATTACTATACTCGTAGTATATACAGACTCTCTTCCTTAACGGAAACCTTTCTTAAGCGGATGCCTTCTTTTGACGAACACTTGCCTGTTACCGGCAGCGTTCTATAAGTATTGAGTTATTTTTAACTGTTGTGCCCATTGTACGAACACATTTGAATGGTAGCTTTGGTATCCGGTCATAAGAGATTTTACTGTACTCTAGTAATTATATACAAATATAATAAATAGTTGAAAGTTTTATTAGGAAATATAATATGCTTTGCTACTCAGATAATCCGTTTGATATTTCACGGCATAATATCCTTTAAGTGTACTTAATAATTAATTGATATACCAATGTACTTTTGATTTTTGAGTAGTATCAACTTTGCCAACCCTGCTCCAAGGATTCCAGTAGTGTCACTTTCTTTACAGACAGCTGTCATAAGTATTTACTCTATATGCAAAAACTAAGTTTATTTACAAAACTGCTACTGTCATCAACTTCATCCCCTATCTTAATAAAACTTTCAATATGTAAATTAAATTTTCTAGAACAAGAATGTAAATCATTTTTCGAAATTTAACTCTTAACATTACTTTACATATTTTTGTGTGAAACAAAATCCTATGACATGCTAATGTAAACTTAAAGTAATTTCATACATATGTAAAAGTTACATCTTCATGAATATATACATATAAGAATTTTACATATAAATATGTAAAATCTCATCATGATCTCAGTGTATAGCAATAATAGTTTTAACAAAAATTAACAAACAACATACAAAACCCCTCAAACTTTAATAAAATGTCTACACTGAGGCTTTTTCTTACAATAAATGTTCTTATTTCTCGTTCGGTTCAAGAATCTTCGTTCATCATGACATTGAGGTAAGACAGAAATGTATTTACTAACCCAACCAACCAAACAAACATCCAGTCAACCAAGTCAGCCTTCCCCTGATTTTGCACTTTATCATTTATATATAAATTTGTACAGGTAAAGGGATTTTTTTTTTGTAGCGTGTAAACATTAGAAAATGCAATAAATATTTAGGTGTGCGAGGGGGGTTTTATCAGGTTAATCAAATGAAAAGTTACACAGATATAATTTAATACGTCTGTATGACAAATATTACAGAAATTTGTGGATACATTATGTAAGCAAAATAGTGGTAGAGGTCCGCATACAAAAGCAACATTTCTTTAAGGGTGCGTAAAGTTAAAATTGCTGGCACTACTGGTTTTGAAGCACTTCTGGACCATGAACATCAGCAGGAACCATGATGCCGTTAGTAAATAAAAAAATTTATTTGAACATTTCTATATATGTAGTCTAAAAAACGACTTTGAGCGAAATTAACTGAAATTGATAATAAGAGTAATAAAAGTTAGACAAAATTATCTAAATTAAATTATAATTTCCCTGTGCGTTGAAGGGGAGTTAGAAGGTTAAAATGCTCCACAAAAATATTTGACGTAACATTTTCTACAAAGTTTCTGAATATTCCTCATAATTATTTAAAGAACACACTGATATGCTACACGAACAGGAGAAAAGGGTGACACTTTAACCCCCCTAAAACAAAATTTCGATCTAGATTTTTTTCTATTGTATCGTATAATATACAAATTTTACTATACAATATACAAACTGGCGATAGTACCTTTTACGATAGCTACTATGTCATGATAAAATGTTGTACTGGTAGGTCCAAAATTAATTAGAGGTCCTTTATTAACTACCTCTCTCAAATCACTTAAAGGAAAACAAATCTCATATAGATGGAGATATCTAAATAATATTCGGCACAACGAACTTATTTTGTTATTGCGGGTCCTTGATTGTCCATGGGTATCTAAATGGGGTAGACTCTCGAATAGTTGTCGTTATAAACGGTCGCGCTTGGCCGACTTTAATTTCTTACTTGTTTTCCTATTAATTTAATATTTATCTGATCATTTAAATGCAAGTTAAACAAATACTTACCAAATTTATTCCGAGTAAACTGTTATTGAATCTATTTTTCTTTTAGTATTCCTAAGGAATCGTAAAGTATAAACATTATAAATTTAATATTTAATATAAAAACGAAATTAATTGCTTATTAAACACATTTGAAGCAGGGTTGACAAGTTAGTACAATTGTACCTTTTTTGGTAATATATTTTAATGTACACTAATTTAATTTAATACAAGTTGAGAAGAAATATTTTCAACTGTGTGAGAAATTCTACCGTGTCTAAATCGTAGACTGGGCAATGAAATTTGCAATTGATTCTAATAAACTAATTTGACTTCCGTCCAATCAGCGTGACTTAAATCTGGTCATATGTTGGAACAGTAAACACCGTAATATACATTACGTAACGAAGTACGAAATAGGGCTGGGCTGTATCTTGGGGCGACAATTCTGCAGAAATAACAAAATTTTCAACAATATAAAATACCGCAGCTCCACAGATGCGGTTGCTTTAAGTATTTCATACACGACACGTTTTTAACATCTGACTTGCAGACTTTTCAACTCATATGTAATTCTGCATGTCTGTCGAAATTGTTTTTTTTTAAAGAAGGTGTACAATGTTCGGTCACAAAAGTACATGTTAATTGCTTCTGACATAGTTTTTTTTATTTCGCATAGGTTTTACAGACTTCAAAGTTGTTATCTATTCTAAAATGGTGTGCTGCTGCCACAAAAAGAAAAACCCAACCCACCGAGTTTTGTCGTGTGTTTTATGGTTTTTTTGTGTGGTTTTTTTGTGTAGTGATCTTATAATTGGTTTGTTGTCAGCTCAACCCTTTTCATTCATGTAGCCAGAAAATCTTCAATATTTTTTAAGGCATCACCATAAAACGCATGGATGGTTAAAAGAAAAGCTAGGTCTTATATAAGGGTTTATATATATTTATGCCTCAGCTGCCAAGTGATGAACAATGGCACTTTGAACTTTTATGCACAAATAAGATTAGAACATTTAAATGAATTTGACAATAACATTCATTGCTAATTTTAAAGTGTTTTTCCATTTAGCATTAATTTTATAAATATCATCTATATTCATGAACGACGTATACGTTGTTAATACTATAGTAATAAGATTTAATCAATTTATTGTTTACACTTTCGTTAGGCGTATTGGAAGACATAAATATTTTCAATTTAATTGACAGTTTGTTTTACTTTTTTTGACACGTCAACTATGTACAACTTAATGTTTTCCATTTCTCCCTCCTTTTTTTCCTTTTTTACAACAAAAAAATCTAAACTGAATACCCTTAATATTTATGAAAGAAAGATGTGCTTATCAAATTAAATGAACAACAATGTTAGAAAATAATTAAATAATGGAAAAATGTAAAAAATTTTCAGCAGCAAACTTTTACGATTTGTTCACTTCAGTCATCTTATGGTTTAATATAAAATAACCTTAGAAATCGTCTTGGATTAGAAAAAGCATTTAAAATTTGAGCTGCCAGAGTGGTAACTGATTTAAACCAACTCCTTATGTACGTGTTTGTGCTACTGTTTTTATAATTTATTTAAATTATTTTCATGTAATTATCTATGTATATGTTTTATGTTTAAAAAAAAAAAACAAATTAAGAATTTGCGAAATCAAATTGAGTATTTATTTTACAAATCATATTCCGCATTTTTCAAATCAAATTCGGCACTTAAATAAAAAACCAGCCTTTTGTGAATCAAATTCAATAAAAAAAACTTGATTTAAATTTTTTAAATTTCGAATTTAATTTGAAAAAACGGGTAAATTGGTTTTTTAACAGCCTGAATTTCATTTGGAAAAGACCGAACTTGAAGTACAAATTTATATATGTATGAAGTATAATTTCTATGTTTAAATTAATAAATAGAGAAAAGCCCACTAACTAACGTTAAATCTTTATATGCACAAATGGGCATATAAATAAATACATTGTATGAATTTTATAATTATTTTCTATAATTATTATTGCGGTTATTTTATTGAATTGTTAATGGTTTTTAATCCAAATTTATATATTTTTAATTAGGCTTAAGTTCATTGAATTTAATTTTCATTAAATTATTTTTATGAAGACAGACAATTCTTATTGATAATTTTTCATCCTTGACTGCGCTGAGATTTGAACCCAGGCGTCCACGGACAGGTTGCCCAGAACAGTTTCGATTGTAACCACACAATCTCTTCAGTGGGGTTCGCCGTCTTACTCACTCGGCTATTGCAGCCGGATGACGTCAATAGTCAAACATCAATCTTTAAACCAAATGGTATTTCACCTTGGTAGATCGAAATTTGCTTTTGAATGAATGATAATCTATTTTAATTGATTAACATGTTCTTCCTAACTTCTGTTTTTTCGTACTTTTTGTCAAGAATTCTTCTTGAAATCCAAAGTACATTTTTTGTTTTTCATGTTTTTGCCTTTCTTTTTTCTTGTTGACCTTTTTCAGCACAACTTGAAGGACAAATGTAAACATAGTCGTGCTTAGCTGTTAACAATTATTAGTATTATGGTTATTTTATTGAACTGTTAACGGTTTTTAATCCAAATTTAGAAATTTTTAATTAGGCTTAAGTTCATTGAATTTAAGTTTCATTAAATTATTTTTATGAAGACAGGAATTTTACTACATGAAATTAATTAAAATTTTTATTGATAATTTTTCATTCTTGACTGCGCTGAGATTTGAACCCAGGCGTTCACGGACAGGTTGCCCAGACCAGTTTCGATTGTAACCACACAATCTCTTCAGTGGGGTTATACAATTGTTTTCTTTTATTTTTCTGTAAATAAAACGTAAAAATTATACAATCTTTGTTTAAATGAATATTAAGAAAAAACCCACTTGAGTTAAAAAAATACCCATTAAACCCGGGTGGGGTTTTCTGGGTTACCAGCCAACCCTGGCCCAGAGTAAATTCTTCAATACTAAAAATGGTTAAATTTTTAGTAAAAAAAAAAAAACATCAAAAAAAGATTTTAATTCACAAAACTCATCGAGATTAATAAAAAAATTTACAAAATTTATTTACTACACTATAACTGCACATAAGAGACTATTTTGTTTATATTAATACATTTTTGCTACAACAAACTTAACATAAAACATCTTTAAACAAAAAGTTCAAAATATCGAAAAAAAAATTTATTTTTCTATTATTTTCAAAAAACACAATTTAACAAAAAAAAAACACAATTTGCCATAAAAAATCAAACTAAAGCACACAAAATTTACATTTGCTTCAAGTCGGTTTCTTCTGCAATGCTGCCACAGTATATAAATTACATTTTTTATATTATCAGACAGTTGTTATAATGGAGAGAACTTAATGGTCACTTAATCGTTCACGGCAGCTATTGTTCATGCTAAATATTATTAACTTTATCATTAGGTTATAATAAATAATGGCTCTTAATGACTGAATTTTCATCACTGCTAATGCCTCTCAAAATTTATTGAAAAAAAAATCATCAAGTGGTCGGATAAATGTCCTCTTAATTTACCAAACAAGCAATTTTCTTTATAATAGTCCCTTTTATAACTGCCCACCTACATATGTACATCTATGCATGTGTATAACTTGAAAATTTCAGTGTAACGACACACCGATAAAAAACAAAGTTAGACTTAGGGGAAAAACGTTTTAAAAATTATACCTATTTACGAATTAATAAAACTTATGAAAAGGAATATATTAAACAGATTTTCTAAAAATACATATTTAACAAAAAAAAAAAAGTACGAGTATTTATTAATTTTATGAGTTACTGACTGCCCTTACAAAACATTGCTTAGCCTTCCTAAATGAACTCACAGTTGTCCAGTTGTGTATAAGAATACCAAGGTATTCTTATCATTATAATAGTATTATTTATTATGAAAACAGATTTGAATTTATTTTTGTTTTCTGCCACATGTAGCACGTTCATACACCGGCACACGCACATACAATATGCGAAATAAAAGAATTTGAGAACTGTGTCAAGTTTTTCTTTCGTACATTTTACGTTTTTAGTTGTAAAAATATTGTTTGTTAAATAAGTCTTAAATAAGTTTTAGTTGTTATATTAGATTTTTTGTATTTACTCGTTGTATGTGTTCCCTAGTTGTTGTTCATTATCATGTACAAAGTATTCATTCACATAATTTTTTTTCGTTGTTGTATGAAATTTCAAAGTCATTTTAGTGTGTCGTTTGTAAATTTTAGCATGATGAGTTCCAAGAATCATTAAGATTTTAAATACACACACATGCGTTTTAACACAAAAAAGGTCTTTTTACTTTCTTAAATTACTTAATCATAAATCTTCTTATTTTCATAATGATTAAAAGATGCATTCATTCATCCTCAAAAGTGGGTCAGGTATAAACAAAAAGACAGACAGACTTGTTTACAAATTTATAAAAAAAAAAAAAAAAAATTCAACAACCGAGACTTTAAGGCAATATCTATCTATCTCTATTAATAATTTCCTTAAAAAACATTTATCCTCTTTTATATATTTTTTTACTTAAAGCTGAAAGTAAATGGCTCAGGAGATAAAAGCAAAGAGTTAAATATGTTTAAAGTGGAATGTGGGTTTAATGTTGTTTTACTGCCTATTTCACTAAATGCGAAAGAACGCTTTCTTTCGTACAACTACATGTAAAACAAAAACAAATTCTCAATAATTTGTTTTTGTTTCAAATGTATTTGGGCGAAAGAAAGCGCTCTTTCGACATCGTGAAATTGGCAGTTAAAGTCATTAAAATGGAATTTATGCTAGAAACACAACTAAGCACGAATTATTCGCAAAGAATATTCGTCGTCAGAAATAGAACACATTGGTGTTAAACCTAAAATCATCTTGCGTACCGAACTCTGCGATAGGCTTATTTATAGTTCTTACGCAGGCGAACGCCGAATAAATTGGGACAGGGTGATCGCTTTTAATTAGAATTTCTTAAGTGTTTCAGTAAATAATGTTAATGTTAACTGTACCATAACTCTTCCTAGAAATGTTCTTCCCATCAAAAAAACTGTACCCTTAAGTTTAAAGGTGCATTTACAAGGAAAAAGTGATTTTTTTTCAGTTTTTGTAAAAATTTTGCAATTAAATTATTACTTTTGCAATTGTTATGGTTCTAATGATATATGAAAGAGAAAATTTGGTTAAAATATTTCTAAGCTATTAAAATTTCTCCAGCCCATTAACGGGGCCTTGCCCTGCCCTCTTTAACAAGAAATGTATGAATAAAAATAACATATTTTGACAAATATTTGAAAAAGAGTTAATTTTTATTTCGTATATGATTTTTTGTCTTCGTAGGATACCGTTAACCTATGAGCAGGTATAACAACAAAAAAAAAAAAAATAAGTTTTTTAAACGGCAGTTCTAAAACTCCATTTTCAAATTTTTAAAAATTGTGTTTAACAAATTTCAGAATTTTTTGATCATCGCATTGGGATTTATTGAGGATATAATAAGGAATAAAAATGTGAAAAAATTATGGCGATTCTGCCATAGTTTTTCCTTACATGCAGTATCACCATAATGCGATTTTCGGGAAAAACTAATTTTTTGGCCTTATTTTAGCGAAGGAGCCAAATATCCTTACTCTTATGAATTCAGAATATTATAGTCCAGAACTGGAGGTGTATATGTGTTTTTCCAACCGTTGACAAAATAGTCGCAAAATTAATATTAAATCGCACTTAAGAACACTTAGAGCAAACTATCAGCTCATGTCAAGCCGGCTTTCGTATTTCCTCCTGCACTGAGTATATTAACTCATTGCGTATTATCATTTAACAGTGTGTTGAGTTTAATTCCAAACTATTTCTGCTTTTTGCAGATTTCGAAAAAGCGTTCGGTTCATTAAATCGAGAATGTATTCGGTTAGCCCTGCGAAGAAGAAATATACCTGAGAAATTAATTACTTTGATTAAAGAAAGCTATAACCATGCCATGTGCCTTGCCCTCCACAAGGTAAATATTTCTAATCCGTTTGTGGTGAAAAGCGGAGTGCGCCAGGGCACATTTTCACCTCTTTTATTTCTTGTGGTCATTGAAGATGATCTCAGCGATATTGAGAATAAAAGACAAGAAATACAATGGCAACTCAACAATCGTTACCTTAACTATTTGGCTCACGCAGACGATATTTGTTTCCTCTCACACAAACTTTTTATATATGTATATATATATCCAGATAATTTTAAATATACTCTGAACCCTGTTAAAACTTCGCCTGCAAAAAAATAACTTTATATATATTTAGAACGATCATTTCGTACACATTTCGATTCTTTTATATTTAGTTACAGAAGTTATTATTTAATGGCAAAATTTTTACAAAAACTGAAAAAATTTAATTTTTCCCCTTGTAAATACACTTTCAAACTTTAGGCCGGATGAGCCACGCCTTCCCGAGATGTGAATTTCGCAAAATATGAAAAAGGAGGCGCACCCATTTACATTTAATATTGTTTAAACATGATTTGATAAATTTAAACAAACAAATTATAAAATTTAATTAAAAAAAAAACTTTTAACAATATTTGGCGCTATTAAATATAATATATAAATATAATATAACATATTATGTATGTATGTATATAAAAAGAAATACAATTAATACATAGCAGTTAAATAATTAAAGAAGAAGTAAAGAAAAACAAATACTTATATAATCTGGCGTTTTTATAATGAAAAAAAAAAAAAAAAAAAAAAAATTATTTCAAATTATATTATTACCTGTTCCTCACGCACTCATTGTGTCTCATTTGACAAATTTACGCAATGCATTCTTGCCGGCGAACTAGTCGTGCTACGCGAAGTACGTCGTTAGTCCCAGTTGTATTTAAACCATATAACAAATTTTGAAAAACATTTAATTAAATCGGATCTAGAGAATAGTCAGTCAATGATATTTCTGGTTTCCTAAATGAAATTCTGCTGTAGTTCCTTCCCACAAAAATTTAATGAACAATTTTTGAATGATAAAAACTTAATGTTTTGTTTTTACTTAAATATACTTTAATATGTGTATCCCTTTTGTATAAATTCAGCACTAAAACGTTTTTTCTTTATCTTAGTTCTTTCATTAAACTTTTCTCTTTAACCATTTTAGATGTCAGCTTAATATTACTAACAAAAAAGTATAAGGTTTCTTTTAATCTGAATTTCCTTTGATGAAATTTAATGCTTTCAATAAAGGAAAAAGATTGTTACTTTCGTAAGATAAACCTATTAAACAAACAATTGAGGGATAAAATCTTAGCTGTAAGATGTGAATTCAATGGAAAATTAAATTTTTTAAAGTTTTTTAAATTTAATTTTTAGTTATTATTATTAGCTGCAAATATAATTAATCCAAATTCTAATTATTTTTATATAAATGTAGGGCTAAGGGTTAAATGGGATGCAACTCTGTTGAGTTGACAATCAACGGACAAGACAAAAGTGACAGAATAGAGACAATGTGTGGGAAGACAATAGACAGTTGAGATAAGTGGACAAAATCGCTAAGCCTTGAATTTACTAATACATATTCTTATTTTCTTTTATTTTTTGCCATCTTATTAATTTCAATAAACTTTGTATTAAATTACATGTGCGTTTCATTATAAACAGAAAGGAGTTTAGGATTATCATACCCAAGCCTACATAAATTTTTGATAAATTATTTTTCTTGAAATTATAAATCATCAAATACATAATATTAAAAAAAAAAAAAAAAAACTTTAATTTTATTATTTTTTACTATTTTAAAACCAAATTTATTAAAATTACGAAAATGTCTAGCCTTGCAGCCTTGAACAATACAGAAATTTGTTTTAAGAACTGTTTTTAAAATTAATAGTTAAATAGTTGAGAATTTCTTCTTGGCTATTCAATAATCCTGCTAGTGAAAAAGTCTCTCGACTGGTGCTGAAGATGTAATTGGTGTATTATATTTAAAAACATTTCATAGATTCTCCGATATTTCTTTATGATTTTTGAAGATGCATCAATATCATTGAGATATGATAATAGTTCATTTTCAGATGGTAAATAACCTTTTCATTTGCATCTAGAAACAAAGAAAACATAATTTAAAAAAAAACTCCCGGAAATTTTTCTTTCACACCTGGGTGAGATTTTTTTCCTATCATAAAAGATTCGTAAACAGAATTAAATTTCGTAATCTTTGAACGTTAGTTGTGAAATTAAAATTTCATAAAACATTGTTTTTTTTCACGAGGTAACTTGTTAAGAGTAGGTGAGATGCAAAACTCGTTCGTTACAAAATTTAAAGGCGAGATGACAATTGATTCTCACAGTTCCGTTGAGCTCTTTATGAGAAGAAATATGTATACTATACTGTCCTTGAAAAACAAACATGGAAGAGATAGTGTGGTTATTAATCGGTTAACCGATTAATTACTACCCGATTAACTGATCGGTAAGTTTAAAATTGGCTATTTCCGATTAACGATTAAACCGGTTAATTTCAGTCGATTCACGTTTTACGTACTTTTTATATGTATGTGCTTAGTTATTTGTTTCTTCTCATAATTTCTCATATCAATCTTTTAACAGAATTTACCGAAACAATTAGAATAGTTACAAATTTAAAATAATTTAAGCAGGACTCTAATGGCGTAATGGAAACCTTTATACGTTTAGAGAAATCCAGGAAAAGGACTGATTATTATGGGCTGCTTTCCATTTCTCCAAAATCAACGATAAGTAAAATAATTTTTTCCAAGTGGAGTTTTTATCAAAACTAAAGGCCAAATTATTTTTTTTTTAAAAATTATTTTTTAAGGTCTCCTTAAACTATTGAAATAACTAGTAAAATTATCTTGAAGTTTATTTTTATAATTACTACATAATATTTTTGTATTAATTAAAAAATATGTATTACATATTTATGAATTATTTTTTTTTTTTTGCTCGTTTTATTTCAAGAATTGTTATGTTATTGTTTTTCTCTACTAATAAACTCCAAATAATAAATAATTTATGCATTTTTTTTATTGAAATTACTTAATTTATAAAAAAAAAACTTTATTAATCGGTTAACCGATCAATTACAAAATTAACCGATTATTAACCGGTTAAATCAAAACCTCGGCTAATTAATCGAGCGATTAACCGATTAAAGCAAAAGCCCGATTAAATGAATACCCTAGTGGTTACTATCGAAACGCGGCAGAAAATTTATAGTAATTTTTATTTTAAATATTGAAAAAATTTACATATTCTTTTTCTTTGGGTGTGTGTGAAACGGTAGCAAAGTTCTATGGTGAATTAAAATTGTCAAAAATTTCTACGCTAATGTCAAAATTTATAATAGCGCCCAGGCATAGATTACATAGATATGAAATTAGCTTGTCAAAAACCTAAGTCTGTTGTCAAAAAAAAAAACTTAAGTGATGAGAATGAATTTTATCATTGTGTTAGTATGAAATAAATATTCCCCACACAAATTAAAGGTCTGAATAGAAATATCGATTTTGTTTGAATTTTATTAAGAAATTCAGAAAAAGTTCTTTTATTTTAATTCTATTAGTTTTGAATGATATTTAACCATTTTGTTGCATTATATGTATATTATAAAATGGGTTTAATTCAATATCATTATCACATCAAGCTTGTCTGTTTGCTGGGAATATTTCACCACTTTAATGATATTTACCTAATTATAAGAAACAATTGAGAAAGCCCGACAACATAATTCCCTACATCAAACACAAATTTTCGAGAGTGTACCCTATTTGGGACTAATGTGCAATCATGGACGCGCCACAACAAAACTATGTTATTAGTTTAAGATTCATTTACTCATAGATATCTACATCTAGAAAAGATTTTATGTAAAACGTTTGCATGCGAGATATGGTCGATTCTGGACCTACATGTCATGACGTTGAAGTTATCGTCAATTTCTTTTGAATACTAATATTTATATGGTTATTAAGGCATCAAAAGATGTGTTGGGGGAAGGTATTTTTATGGTAGCTGTGGTCAAATATAGTCCGATTCAAATAAAATTTGGTTAAATGCTTAAGGTTGGACTAAAATATTTCTGGTTCAAGTTCAATCGAAATACCAGCATATTAAGATGGTTTATATGAAAGAAGACTTTATTCTGGAAAGAAGTTTATATGGGGCTTCATGAAGGTATGGGCCGATTCCTTCTATTCGTCCTTATGAAAATTTTAATAATTTGTACCAAATTTCATCCAATTGTCTCTAAAATTGTGAACTGTGCTTTGGGTACAACGATTATACAGCCAGTTGGATGAACGGACATCGTTAGGTGGATTCAGAAGGCAATTATAAGTCGATCGGTATGTTACAAATATCAGCACAAGCCCATAATACCCTCTCCACGTATGGTGGAGTAAGTACTGGTTACCATTATTCCAGATGAGACTTCGGTCAACCACTGTTAATTAAAGGTGTAAATTTTATGCTCTATAAGCTTGAGATATAGACTGCTGGTTAACCCAGAGAGCCACGCCTAAAAAACAAGCTCCTCACAACGCATACAAACAACCAACGTAAACACTTAAAAACGCGAATGTGACTTGTTTTTCATTTAGTTTTTCTTCGTTTTGATATGATAAGGAACCAGCGCCAAGGGTAGTACGGAATAAAACTTTAGGTATTGTTTCATATGCAAAAAATTGAAATTTATTTTAAAAAATTGTAAAGAAACCCATCAAAAAAAATTTATAAAAAAATTTGTTTTTTAATTGTTTATTGTTTAGAGAATATTTGTCAAAAAATTAAGTCGATCTTTTACAAGTGTGTTGAATTCACACAGTTCATATATGTGTAAAGAGGTAAACAATTTTTTTCCCATTTTAAGGGAGTTTAATATCTATGTAATCTATGCCCCTAGGGCTAGTGGAATTTTATTTACCTTAACAGTGTCAAAATTTTTCTTCCATAAGTACTTTGCTACCGTTTCACAAACACCCTTTATAAAAAAAAGTATTTATAATTTTTTTTTTTTTTTTTAATAAAATTTTTTTGAATCAAAGTATTTTTATTTTTTTTTTAATTAAGTTATTTGGAAGGTTTTTTGTTGGACTAAATTATTAGTAAATTTTTTAATGCACATTGATAAAAACGAATATTTTTCTTTGAATCAAACCAAAGGAAAATAATTTGAATTTGTTTAAGTTGATATTTTTACAAAAAATTTTGCGAATTTGTATATTAAATAAAAAAATTTCTTATATCTTAATCTTAGTCGAAAATTATTAAAATGATTTATATTAACAATAACCTTATTCAAATTCATGGAAGTGAAATATGATTAACCTTGTCCAACAAGCAAATAAACCAAATTTTAAAATATTTAATTTCAAAATTGGATTTCAGTTATGTTATTACCGATATCAAATGATTTTTGTTAATTAATATTCTTCATATTCTGATAAAATTATAGTTTAATTTAGTTTTAATAAATATTTGTAGTAAAAATATTCATAATAAGCAGCTACTTAAAATAATAACAAGAAATAATATGACTTTTGTCTGCAACCTTCCCTCATAATTAAGATTTCTACTGTGTAGTTATGACAAAACAATAAACACAGCATAAGGAAATCTTATCGTTTTAGGACTATTTTGTTTGAAACAACAAAACAATTTTTTAACTTTTGTAAACTATTAGGATATAATGACAATTTGACTTGATAGCATACCTTGTGAATTCTCCAAATAGGTATTTAGTTGTGATTATTCTAGAGTTTCAATTTAATCGCAAATTTGTATAAACACGATTACGATATCCTGATTGACGATTAATTATAATTCCTCAGAGGAACATTAAAGTAAAAACAAATTTAATTTTTGAACAGCTAGTCCGATTGTGTTTAAAGGGTGGTCCAAACAAGACCTACCAAAGTTAAACACGTATTACTTTTTTATTTTGTAATATCATTGGTTTTTCTTTTCTTTCTTATAACTGATTCAAATGGAAATTCATGATGTTTGCATACAGTACACAACAACGCATTCAAACTATCAAATTTTCCTATTCTTGTCAACGATCATTTTGTATGACGAAGCGAAAATATTGTCAATATTTTAATTCAAGATCCGCTCCCACAGCCTTCATTATTAGAAATTTAGTTTGCACTTTTTAAGGGACAGTATTCAGTGATCGACCGTCCTGCAGAAGGTTTTCATCGAAATATCCAAGCTGTGCGGGGTTTGTAGGAATTATCTTAAGGACATTTCACCTTTTGATGCTACATCCTGCCGCAGTCAATACCTGGGATTCGGGAAAATCGAAAATTTAAAGATCTCAGGAGATCTTCACGACCTCTTGCGATCGCGGCTGGAAAGATAACAAATTTTGTACCACGGGAGTCAGTAGCAGCATTTGACACGGCTCCAGGCTGACTATTGGTTGAGGCCTCCGTTAGAATGCTTCTTGCGGCAAAGGCTTTCTGTCTTTCAGGAAGATTGTCTTTTCGGAAGTTTCGCTTTTCCGTTGTAAATATACTTTCGGGGATTACGTGGTGGTAGTGGTTTACTACCCAAAGCCCGGGAAGGGATATCCGGAAGTTCCCACTCTTGGCCTGAGCGATGATCATCTGTAGGTGCTGTTGCTACACAACAGATGCTTCTAGCATTTTTCAAAAAGCAGCGGAGGTTAGATGGCTCCAGCTCCTTAACAAGGGGCTATTGTATGATATTGCCGGATTATGCACACAAATTGCTACCTGAATGTGTTGGTTGCGCTAACACTCGGTGGCGGTTGGTAAAAATAAACTAAAAGCTGGAAACCCACTAAAATTGTTGGTCAAGATTTGTATGGGTCTTCAAAAAGAACCAGGAGGTAATACAATTCGAGTAAAATTGTCGAAAGTTTGAGGTCTAAGTTAAGTTTTAGAGAATAATTATTTTAAGCTCAACAAAAGCATTTTAAAAGTTCAAAGTTCCTATTTTTGTGCGATTAATCGCACTGACATCAAAACAACTGCTAGCGATGAGTTTTAGGCCCTAATCATGTACAACGCAGCGCAACGCCACAGAACTAACGCAACGCCAAAGAATAACATTGAAAGCACAAACAATGTCATAAATATTTTGTAATTTTGATGTTGCTTTCTACAGAAATTCACATTGCGTTTTAAAATTTCAAACGCTCCATTGCTTGTGTCGTTGAAAATTTTAAAACGGTACATGAATTTCTGTTGAAAGCAACAACAAAATTACAAAATATTTATGACATTGTTTGTGCTTTCAATGTTATTGTTTGGCGTTGCGCTGCGATGTACATGATTAGGGCCTTAATTTTTTGAGGTTCTTGTTAACCACAATATTACAGAGTTGTAAACTATAATACGAAAACTGCAGTAAACTCAATAGATCTGTACGATCTC
The DNA here is from genome assembly GCA_943735925.1 of Pollenia amentaria. Taxonomy (NCBI): domain Eukaryota; kingdom Metazoa; phylum Arthropoda; class Insecta; order Diptera; family Polleniidae; genus Pollenia; species Pollenia amentaria. The sequence continues at coordinate 216,374,728 of OX031007.1, read as the reverse complement.
TTGAGATCTCGGCTGACCAGAGATCCTATCTGGTACTACCTGGGAATAAGTAGGCCCCGGTGAGCATGCACCGGACTGACTATTTGTTGAACCCTCTGGGAGTATTCTTGTGGGAAATGCGTTCTGTCTTTCAGGAAGCTTGTCTTTATGGTGAGTTTTACTTTTCCGATAGAAATATACTTTTCGTAGGGTAGCCCTACGTCCGATAGGGGAGTGCTTTTTTCAAAGCATGATCTCACAAAGGGGACAATAGGGGATCTAGTGGTTGATCCTGAAAACCCCACTCTAGGGCTGATTTTTTAACATTTGTGGGAGTGTTCGGCCTGAGCGACGGATCATCCCTAGGTGCTGTTGTTACTCCACAGATGCTGCTGGCATATTTCCAACAGCAGCAGAGGTAAGCTACTAGCTCCAGTTCATAAACAAGGAGCGAGTGTATAATATTGCCGAATTATATACTCAAATTGCTACCTGTGTCAGCTGGTCGCTCTCACACAAAGGTGCGGTTGGTAAACACATTGTTTGTCACCCATTGGTTAATATCTACCATGGAATAGGCCTTCGTGGCAGGTGTCCATGTAAATCTTTTTCACATTTGTTCTTAACGGGTTTAAATTTCAGTGCGTTAGAAGTTAAGTGGTATTTATAATATACATTTTCTCAATTAAAAAAGGCAAAAAAAACCTAGAAAGTACAATAAGCACATTTTGGCAAAATAACAAAAATTAAATTTTCACGGAAATATTTTTCGTTTACATCCAGTTTAGTAAATAAGTAAAAACATACAGCTAATTGTATGTATATAAACCGTACTATGGCATTTAAAAATTGTAAATTATCACCCCAAATATTAACTACGGTATCACATGAAAAGCCGTAAAAGTTTTCTTTTTGTTTTTGGTCACCATATTGAAAACGTGACTGAAGCACATAAAATTCAACTTCCTTTTTACATACTTAAACAATTTTTAAATGCACTTTTCTTTTACAAAAAAAAAAAAAAAAAAAAAAAACTTTATTTTATATACTGCAGTGTCAACAGAAAATATGTTTGTTTAAATATGTAATATGACGCAAGGTGTAAATTTAAAGGGTGTACACCAGGAAATTGGGACTAGATTCTTTTTTTACACTTGCATTAAAATTTAAAATACAACAAAATCTGCTGATTGAATTAATAAAAAAAAACTTTCAATTTGTATTTTCCAGATTAAAGAGACTTTAATGTGAGTTTAATAAAGCACGAGTTTAATTCAATTAGAACTGTTTATTACGTGATGCTACCGTTTGGCTTTCTTAATGTGTGCCCTATCCATTTCCACTTTCTTTTTGTTATTTGGCAATTTATAGGTACCTCGTTTGTCAATTTCCAAAGATCGGCATTGGTTATTGTGTTCGGCCAAAAGATGCGACAAATTATTCGAAGGCATTTATTTATAAAGACCTGTAGTCTCTGTGCTATGACGCTTGTCATCAGCCAGGTTTCGCTGCCGTACAGAAGAGTAGATTTTACACATGCGTTAAATATTCGAATCTTTGTCTTCTTCGAGATTTGGGGTGACCGCCAAGTTCTATTCAAGCGGCCAAAGGCTGATCTTGCCTTTTTCAGCCTATTTTTCACATCTTCTTCAACGCCGCCGTCTATCGACATTATACAACCTAAGTAGCAGAATGAGTTAACATATTGTATGCGTTGGTTTTGTATTAGAATGTGGTTGTTGATTGTGTTGTTGATTCGCATTGCATGTGTTTTCGAAATGTTTATCTCTAATCCAACTTCTTTTGCCAGTGTTTCCAGATCATTCACTTTGCTCTGCATGTCGGTAAAATTGTGTGACATGAGGCAAATATCGTCAGCGAAATCCAAATCTTCAAGATGTCTTTGGAAGTCCCATACGATACCCCTTTTTCTCCTGCAGAGTTTTAACATGACTTTATCTAATACAACAGCAAATAGTAGAGGAGATAGTGGGCATCCTTGTTTCACTCCAGCGTTTTTCTGAAAGGATTCACTGGTCATGCCGTTATGCCGAACTTGTAGAGTTGTGTTGTTGTACATGGCTTTAATTATGTTTATCAACTTCACTGGTACCACCTTTTGCTGTTAATGCAGCCCATATTCCACTTCGTCTTATAGAATCAAAAGCTTTTTTGAAGTCAATAAAAACTAAATACAATGGTGTGCGCCATTCAACCGATTGCTCTATTACACAGTACAACACATGATTTGCCAACTCAATTCTGTGAACTGTATGTGAAATAAGACCCAAAAAGAAGAATTTCTGCATCATTCGTTTTGTCTTCTTACCTGCGATTTGAAGTTAGTATCGATTTGAAGTTAGTACTATCGTATAGGGGAATTTATCACGTTTTAGGCCCTGTTGTTTGACATAGCTCGACAACCACTAGCCCAATTTAGTTGAAATAAATTTTAAAAAATTAAGAATTACAATTCCCTTAATCTGTTCATATATTGTTTTCCTATACAAGAAACACTTTCGAAGTTAAAAATGAATGTATGAAGGGAAAAAATTATTTTTTGCCTAAAAATTTAAATTTTTTTTTTAAAAATACATAAAAAATCCAAAATGGAAAAAAGTTTCAAGTCTAGTTATTTTTTCGCAAAGTCACATAACCTATGAGCAAAATGAGACAAAGATCATCGATGCACGCGTTTCGCTTTTATTCGCAATTGAGTAAAGGTATGAATTTCAAAAATCAGTTATAGCCACCACCCTTAAAATAAAAATATAAATTAAAAAATTATCATGCAAAAAAAAACTTTATTTATAAAAACTTAATGAAAATAAAATAATATGCAATTAATACGCAATTATAATATGCATAAAAACAAAATTTAGAACATTTTTTCAATTATTGGCAATATCCATCCTTGTAGAAGTTGACGCTTGTGGTTCTGATGATCTTGTTTTCTTCGTAGGTTGTTCATATTCATGGTCTGAGTCTGTATCGTCATCCGAGATACACATACTATTCAAGGGCGTGTTTCTTTCACTGTGTCCACCAATTTCAATGTCTTCATCTTCGGTGCTTTCTTCAAACTGCATAATTGTGGAACTCCACCAACAAACCTCCGCAAGCAATGCATCCAATTTTTTGCTTTTGAACCACTTTTCAAATGGCATGGTCACCTGGTGGAACCTCTCTCCTTGTTCGTCTGATTCCTGAGGTGATTGTGCCAAAAAAGTATCGAGGTGGTGGTGCAAGAAATGCAATTTCAGCGTCATGGATGCACCGATTTTTTCGAAATAAAACAGCAACCTGTCCACTCGTTGCTGTATCTCTTCTCGCTGGACACGGTTCTTTCCTAGAACGCCTTCTATTACTTCTTTCAATGCGTTCCATGCATGTTGGTGGTCGTGATGCTCTGAAAGCAAATGTGTGAAAAAATCACTTTTGATCAATTTCCGAATATCAGGTCCATTGAGAATACCTGTTTTAAATACATAAGAAAAACGAAAAAATTATTGGTAATGCGAATGTATAGAAATTAACAAATTTAGATATGACAATATTGAAATACAGAGTACGATACGTACCGTTTTTAATTTTCTCATCACTGAGTTTCGGAAAGATGGATTTCACACAGTCAAAGGCGCCGTTAACTTTTTTGACCACCACTTCAACGAATTTCCCAGCTATTCCCAGTTTCATGTGGAGCGGTGGCAACAAAATATCATCCAGGTCCTTTATCATAGGTTCATTGCGTAATTTTAATTGTTTGTTGAGCTCGGGAGTTCTTCCTTTCCAATCTTTACATTGATATTGATTTCCTTTGTATCGTGAATCCCAATTACAAAGGAAGCAGAAGTATTTTGGATATCCGCCCTTTTCTATAATCCCTTGTAGTATGTTGACCACCTTCAGATCGCAACAAATGTTCCATTTGTGTTCATCGTATTTGATTTTCTTCAAAATTTCGCCCAATGCTTCATACGTTTCCTTCATAGTTGTGCTGAATCCCAATGGAATGCATGGTTTTTTATTTTTTTTGTGCAGCAGCACAGCCTTCAAACTAGTAACTGAACCATCGATGAATAAACGCCAGTCGCCAGCGATATAATCCATTCCCAATTTTTTCACTAAACCTGGGATATCATGGCAGTACGTGAACGTATTTGCTTCGTCAACGGAATAAAATTTCTGAAAATCAGCTTGGCGTTGTCGGTATGATGTTGCGCTGACATTTTGCTGTGTGAGTTTTCTTCTCTTCAAAAATGATGTCAGCCATTCGGAGTCGTGTTGTGATAGTCCCAGCTTGGCCACAATGTAATCCATTTCGATTTGTGGTAGCGGTTGTGGTGCACTATTTTCAATATCGGGTATCCAATCAGCATCATCCAAATCGGTCGGATTGGTGAAAACGGTTTCGGCTAGCAGGGACACAGTATCCGCACTCGGAGGTTTAGGTGCATCGGTATCAGCAGGGCGTTGCACTGGAAGTGTGGCAGTAAATGCAGCAGTGTATACTTTTGTTTTCAATTGTTGTCTGTTTAATCCAGGACGAAAATTTATGCATGCATAGCACCTGGATTCATCATGTCCAGTTGTGTCTTCCACCCAAATTACTGGCTTCATAAAAGATAACTTTCTACTTTTTCCGTGAATCCATTTTAGAAGGGTAGTATAACAACTGTTGCACACTGTGTTCGGCGTAAAATTTGCACCACTTAAATCTGCTTCATCGAAATAATTACAATACGCGGTTTTGAATTGCTCAGTAAACAAATTTGTTCGATCTTTTTTCTGTATTTTTCGGACGATATGACCACAAACGTAACAATATTCATCCAAATATGGGCACTTGTTGTTTTCCATATTGATATATTTTATGTTTTGTTGTTATTCACTTTTAATAAATTGGAGAAAAATCACTTTTACTGTTCGCGTTCGTCGGCACTGGCTGAATGCCAAAAATCGATCAATGCACACCTATAAATACTACGTATTTTTGAATATTTTACTGCCAGGTACTTATAAATGGGCGCATATTTTAAGGGCGGCTGGCTATATACCTGATTCAGCACTTGTACGTTTCAAACTGTGCAAAACTTTCCAAATAATGACCACCCTTAAATGTGGGTGCAATTTCTGTAAAAAAATCATATAGGTAGCCACCGGAAAAACCCAAATAATAAAAAGGTCCACTTTCCGTTTAATTGTCCACGTACATTTATTACCGCAATCATAAAAATCAAATAACCTTTTGTTTATTCCTTTTTTTTTAATTCTCAGAATCATGAAAAAGGTGTCAATGTTTTCTCCAAATAATGTTGTACATATCTCGAGCAAATTTTTGAAATTCATACATTTACTCAATTGCGAATAAAAGCGAAACGCGTGCATCGATTTTTATGATCTTTGTCTCATTTTGCTCATAGGTTATGTGACTTTGCGAAAAAATAACTAGACTTGAAACTTTTTTCCATTTTGGATTTTTTATGTATTTTTAAAAAAAAAATTTAAATTTTTAGGCAAAAAATAATTTTTTCCCTTCATACATTCATTTTTAACTTCGAAAGTGTTTCTTGTATAGGAAAACAATATATGAACAGATTAAGGGAATTGTAATTCTTAATTTTTTTAAATTTATTTCAACTAAATTGGGCTAGTGGTTGTCGAGCTATGTCAAACAACAGGGCCTAAAACGTGATAAATTCCCCTATACGATAGTACTAACTTCAAATCGATACTAACTTCAAATCGCAGGTAAGAAGACAAAACGAATGATGCAGAAATTCTTCTTTTTGGGTCTAATTTCACATACAGTTCACAGAATTGAGTTGGCAATCAATTAACTGAAAAATGTTGTACTGTGTTATAACACGAAGAGTGTTGGTTTGGTCTACACAGTTACGATGAGGACGAAAACTAGCTTGTTCGTCTCGTAATACCTTTCCAACATGCTGCAGTCGGCTGTTTAGTATTATCTCAATGACCTTATATATTGTGTTAAGCAGTGTGATACCTCGCCAATTATCACACACCGTTAGATCGTTCTTTTTCGGTAGTTTAATTATTGTGCTTTAGTCCAAGTAATACGAAGTTCTTCATTGATCCAAGCATCACGTATATATGGGTATATCATTTCTGCAGCTAACGTTGGGTTCGTTTGCAGTATCTCTGGAGGGATACCATCTTCATTATAAAATATAATTTTTTTTGACGGGTATTCAAATATTTATTATTTAACAAAAACATTACATTCCAATGATTTGTTAGCAAGCTAAATTGTCTATGTTAAGTGAAACGGCCTGCATTCAAATAAAAGTGGCTTATAAAAACGGGTTAAAAAAGCTGTTGGCTTATGAGTCCTATCCTTAAAAATTTATAATAAAGTATTTTTCACCAAATTTTGCTTTTTACTTAATATTTTTTCTAGTAACAATGTCTTGACTCAATCTCTTTGGACGCACTCTTTATTATCAATTTTTTCTTTCTTACTTTCCAGTTTGCAAATTTCAATGCTCATTGTGCCAGAATTCTTGTAAAAAAAAAAAAAAAAAAAAAAAAAAAAAAAAAAAAAATAACCCAATTGGTGTAAATTGTTCTCCTTTTTTCAATTAATTCATTGCAAATTATTTACTATTTATTTTACCTTTTGCATAAAAACTTTTAGTATATTAAAAATATTTACACGTGTAAAATCATTTCAGGGTCTTTGTCTTAATTCTTCTCTTTACCCAAGAAATTTATAACACTTACACGTACAAATTCTTGCGTAGTTTAAAAAAAAATTGAGGAAATTAAAAAAAGGAATGTATAAATTTGCATTTTTTTTTTAAATTACATTACATGTTGTTGTAAATTGTTTACATTTTACAACAATTTCGTACTCGTAAGTTAAATTAACGTCAGATACAAATATAAAGATATAAAGGACGATAGTCTTGGTAAGAGTGTTCAGTATCTACTTAATCCAAATTTTGGAAAAAAAAAATTTTTAAGAATTTTGAGATTTCCTTACAATTTTAAGATCTTTAAAAAGAAGGTTTTTTTACTTTTTTTAACTCTGAAAAAGTCTATATACCTTTTGTCTAGGGACTTATATTCGAGTCATCCTAAAAATATTTGCACGGTTAGGTTTTATTTTTAGTACTTTAGTGCAGACAACAACAATTATTTAAGCCGTGCCATTTAAAAATAAAATGGTTTTTTCTATATATTTTTTGCCAGTATCTTCCATGTATGTCTGTCGGTAAAAGTATGTGTTGGCGTATTATGTTTTTTTTTCTTATATTTCACATTGAGAGGTTTGTGTTGCTTAAAATAAAATGTTTATAGTTGTTCACGCCATCAAAAGTTAACGTCATTAGAAATATCAGCCAAAACTTTTGTTTAATTTTGTTTTACTTTTTTTCATTATTTTTGCTTCAACGCCATACGCCATACTTTTTAATATTATTCTTGCCACACTACAACACTTTTTGACGTCAAAATATGTTGAAATTTTTTTACCTTTTGTTGAATTAAAAAAAGTTCTTTAAATAGATAGAATATGCAGTCACATTCACTTATATATAGTAAAATTAATTTTAAGTGTTTTTAATTTATTATTTTCTTTGGCTTAAAATAATTGTGATTCTACTAAAGAAACTTATTTTCGATAAAAAAAAAGGCAAACATTCAAAAAAGGTAAAAATACAGCATTCAAACATCGAAATAGGAGAACAAATAATCTAAATAACTTGCTGTAACCGTAAATGATCCAGTATAGTTCGATCTTAGTTCCAGTTCAGTTTTAATTCCATCATAGCTCAGTTTTATTCAAGCTCTAGTCCAATTTTAGTTCTATGATAGGTAAATTCTATTTTATTTTCATAAATAAGGCGAAGTCGCGAATAACGTTGTAAGTGATAAAATAATTATATTTCATGAGAGCAAAAAAAGGGGTTTAAAGGGAATATTATTTATTATTAAATTTGAATAACATGTAATGTTTACAGTTTTTTTTTGTGGAAAAAGGTTTCATATCCAAAATCGCGATGTCAGTTAAAAAGTTTTTCCACTACGCAAAGTAATCATGACTATTGGCTTTTAGGGCGTTATTCCACGTTTCACAATAAAAAGAATGTACTTTACACTTCTTTCACATTACCTGCTCTGAAGCGATTTTTGGTGGTATGCTCTTATTTTATGTGCATTTCTGCCAATTTCCAACATTTTATTTTCATTGTCTTTTCGATTTTCCCCAAATATCAGTTACTTCCGAAAATTGCGTTTGTATAATTTTGTAAGTAACTTACGACGTTCTTCCACTGTAACTTCATTTTGGCGCCGGTAATTGCAAAATTCTCGGTGATTTTATGTTTGAGCAATATAAGAGTGTTATTTTAACGGTCATCTGCAAAACAACAGTATTTGCATAATTTTTCCTTTTCAACGTTCTATTTCAGTTTTAATACATGTCTAGTACAGTTCTCGTCTAGCTATAACCTAGTTCAGTTCCAGTTAAGGTCTAGTTAAGCTCTAGTTACGTTGTGGTTCAGCTCTAGCTTAATTCTAGTTCTAGTTCAGTGCTAGCTCAGTTCTAGTTCAGTTCTAGTTCAGTTCTAGTTCAGTTCTAGTTCAGTTCTAGTTCAGTTCTAGTTCAGTTCTAGTTCAGTTCTAGTTCAGTTCTAGTTCAGTTCTAGTTCAGTTCTAGTTCAGTTCTAGTTCAGTTCTAGTTCAGTTCTAGTTCAGTTCTAGTTTAGTTCTAGTTCAGTTCTAGTTCAATTCTAGTTCAGTTCTAGTTCAATTCTAGTTCAGTTCTAGTTCAGTTCTAGTTCAGTTCAAGTTCAGTTCTAGTTCAGTTCTAGGTCAGTTCTAGTTCAGTTCTAGTTCAGTTCTAGTTCAAGGTCAGTTCTAGTTCAGTTCTATTTCAGTTCAAGATCAGTTCTAGTTCATTTCTAGTTCAAGCTCATTTCTAGTTCTAGTTCAGTTTAAATTAAGTTTTAGTTTAGTTATATTTCAGCTCTTGGTCATTTCAGGTTTAGTTGTAGTTTTAATTCAGTTCAAGGTTTATTCAAATTAAACTCTGGTTCTGCGGTTCTACACAACAAACATTTAGTTCTGTCTTATTTTTAGTTTCGACGTAGTTCAGTTCTACTTTACACAAAAATTAATTTTCTTCTGCAGTTTAAAACTTATATTTAAACAAGTTCAGTTAATTTACTGCCTTTGTAGGGAAGGAAATTGAAATGTTTATTTCTGTAAACCTGTCCCTATAGATAACCAGTAATCAATAACTTGTGAACTATTGGAGAAATATTTATTTTGTAAACTTTTGTTGAAGAAGTTTAAATTAGCAAAAATCAGTTATTTTTAATAATTCGTATGCAACTTGTTCCTTCAGAGAGCCCTTATTTTAAATAAGATTTTTTTAATTCATTCTTAAATTTAAACCAAAAATATAACTATTTTCTTTAAATAAGTTTCTTGCAATTAAATTCATGCCCTTTTTTAAAAACTTCATTTAATTTTTTTTAAACCATTTTTTCTTTAAAATTTATTTTTAGAAAACTTGTTATTAAGGTAAAGAAAAGGTTTAATTTTTATTGTTTTTAATACTATAATTCATTTAAAGATATAGTTCTATAAATGGATCTTTTCGAGGACTAATGAAAAAAGGTTTGTATTTTAAGTTTGTGGAAACAATTTCATTAAAAAGTTTGACTGGATGGGTTTTAGCTCTAGTTTTTTGCGTTATTCAAAATTGCTAGAAAGCACTCTCTGTCGTTGTGTTTAAAGTTCTCTTGTTAAATAAAATATTATTTTAACTCCAAATTCTTTTCTTGTTTTTTTTTTAAGACGCGGCATTACACCACCACATCGTGTTAAATCCATATCGATGGCAACATTTACACAAGAAGAAATTGATTTCCTTAAAGCGCATGGCAATGATGTCTGTGCCAAAACATGGTTGGGTCTGTGGGATCCGAAACGTGCTGTACACCAGGATCAACGTGAATTGATGATTGATAAATATGAACGTAAACGTTATTACTTAGAGCCAGCTAGTCCCCTAAAATCTTTAACAAATGCCACAAATCTTAAGACAACAACAGCCGCCTCACTTTCAACGTCCTCAGCAACAACGTCTTCAGCGAATAATAGCCAAAATAATAACAGTAAGACACAACAAATACAATTAACACCACCAACATCGCAACGTACTACAGCCAATGGCTTGCACAAGACCTCCTCAACAGCCATTAGTCGTCCTCAGCACACAACACCACAACCCCAAAATGGCTTCTCCAGCTCGCTGTCATCTCACGCTACAGATGCTTTCGGTCTGCATAATGGTTTAAATTCATCAGTTGGCTCCATGTCCACTGGAGCTCTTTCGGATACTAGCAGTTGTACTAGTGCCAATGGCTTTGGTGCCGAAGCAGATTTTGTAGCCGATTTTGGTTCGGCAGATATATTTAATGCCACTGTAGCCAGTTCGCCGGCTTCATCGATTGGTTCGTCGACGACAAATAATGGTTATGCCAAAATACAATCCATGAAAATGTCTGCAACAGCTCAACAACAATTTATGAATGGTCATGGCAATAATGCCACAAATTTACAGAATGGAAACCTCAGTAATGGAAATGCAGAGAATTTTGCAGATTTTGATCATGCACCAATTTACAATGCAGCAGGTGAGTTGTGTTTTTCGTTTTTAAATTTGTGCAAAACGACAATAACGATTTTATTCGTATTTAAAGAGTCTGTAAGTTTTGGTTTTGTTGCTTAAATGTTAGAACAGTGTCGAAAAAGAGGCGACTAAGAAGGATCAAAACCATAGAAGATTAACTGGGACGAAAAAAGAAAGAGAAACACCTAACACGTACGGAATTTTATGACATTATTTTTTATTTGGTTTAAAGAAAGTTTCTGTTCTAATCAATCTTCTATGGTCAAAACATCAAAAAGTTTGTCCGCCTGTCTAAACGCTTGTTGATTTTTATTGCAACAATGTCATGTATTCCCAAACGCAACCGTGCTAACTTGGGCAATATATGGCTTTTCTAAAGTCATCTGTTTCGCAGCTGACATGCAAACAAACGCAACTAGCGCATTATTTAAATTGACAATCCTTTTGCAAAATTTAAAATGACAATGCATGTGATTGGCAGTGTTTTAAGTATAACTGCTTGATTTAAACATTGATTTGACGTTGCGTACAGACGTTTAGGAAGGGAAAAAGTTGGTATTCTTGTATAAGATTATCAAGAAATTTACTTAAGAGTTACCGCTTAATTATTTTTTCTTCTAAAACAGTGTTGCTATTGTACCAAAAAAAGGAACATTTATAAAAATAATCTAGTTTTCAATGATCATTTTGATTGCACCTTTTTCGACTCTTTTTTTTACTCTTCTAGTGACAAAAATTTACTTCTACCACATTTTCTTTCTTAGTTTTTATTTTATATGTATACAACTTTTTTGTGAAGCTTAAAAATATTTAACCTACATTTTCTTTAAAGAAAAAAGTCAGCAAATTATTTCCTGTCCTCCATCATGCTTCTATTTGCCATTACAGCAGTTTGTTCTTTCGTTCTCACTTTGACTTAAGTTAATTCTAGTTTTTTGTGTGCGGATTTATTTATTTTAGCTGTTAAACAGGATTTATGACATAATTCTTAATTTGTTTTTTTTTTTAAATTTATTTCTTTTCTTTCCATTCTTTGGCTTATATATTTTGCTTAATATACTTGATTTATTTTTTCTTATAGTTAAACAGGAAAAAATACATCAGTTAAAAAATACTGATTTCCAAAACTAACCACCATCTTTAGGATATTATGCATTATGACTGTAGGATCGGGTGAAAAGTTTTCTTATAACTTGGATATGGGATATTAATATCCAGGTTTTGGTTTTTATGGCTTTATGTCGTTTTTTTTTAGTTCCTTCTACTGAATGATTTAAACAAAAAACGTAACGGTACGTCTTATTGCCGATACGATACCGAAACTCAAAGTAAATATCGGCGATACTGATACCGATGCGCATATTGAATTTGAATTAAAGTAAAAATTTACAAAACAAAACCCAAGTAGAGTTATTATGCAAAATTACAGTGTAAGAGATTATTAATACTTAACATTAATATTAATAAGACTTTTGTTTAAAAAGTATTCTTAAGATTTACGGAGATAGACGATTACGCAAATCCGTTTGAACCAGACCTTCGGTGGAAAATAGACTCTTAGATGCGACAGGACTTTTTTGAAAATTTACGTATTTATGCGCCATTTTTTCAATTTTGGGTCATTTCGCCAGTAAACATGCAGATCAGCGTCTCTAAAATTTTTAGAAGATCTAAGATATCTCCCGATTTCTTCTTTAACTGAACCACAGCGTAGGATGGACAGAGACACATCCTCCTCGAATTCTCTTACAAGTTTTTCACCAATGCTCCAAAGGTCTGTTCTGGTAGACTTATAAGAACTTTTACTATGTTGCACACTGGGGTAATTAGTACTGATTTGTGAGAATAATTCAACCATTTAGGTACACAATCTAATTTGTGTTTTTTTTTTCGTACAGTAGTATTGACAAAAGTAAAAATATGATATAAAGTAATTACCTTTAATGGAGTTTTATCGCTATTTTCCTCAAAAATTTACAGACCTTTACGGTGACAGTACAAGTAAAGGTTGGTTTAACCATAATGCACGATGTTAATTGTGAGACACGCCCAACTTAATTTGACATTTCTTTGTTTCGTTGTTTGACAAATTCAACCATGGAGAAGTACACAATTGAACTGTGCGTTAAAATTGTTGAAGACTTTAACGAAAATGAGCGTTCAAATCAAAAGGCATTTCGAGATTTTTTTGGTCAGCATATTCGACCTCAGTGGATTTGTTAACAAGCAGAATTGCCTTATTTGGGCAAATAAACCACCATGGATGCACGAGAGATTGTTGAAAAGACGATGCAACCACAAAGAGTGACTGTTTGGTGCGGTTTATGGGCTGGCGGCGTCATCGGGCCGTACTTCTTCGAAAATGAGGTCGCCCAAGCAGTTACCGTGAATGGTGTTCGCTATCACGAGATGATAACGGATTTCTTGTGGCCAGAAATTGAGGATATGGACCTGGACGATATGTGGTTCCAACAGGATGGTGCCACTTGCCACACAGCCAACGATTCAATGGCCGTTTTATCTCACGTCGTGGCGGTGTTAATTGGCCACGATCATGTGATTTTACATCGTTGGACTTCTTTCTTTGGGGATATTTAAAAGAAAAAATGTACGTCAATAGGCCAAGAACAATTCAAGAGCTAAAGTATAAGATAATTCGGAATATAACCGACATTGAACTTAAATTAATACACAGAGTCATTGAAAATAGGGACCATCGGATAGATGCATGCCACCGAAGCCGTGGCGAGCATTTGGCTCATATTTTGTTTCACACATAATTGTCATACTTCTATCATAATAAAAGATATTAAGATAATTCTCTGAATACTTTTTGTTTTATTTAGATTTAACATCGTGCGTTTTGGCTGGACCGCCCTTTATATGATAATAAGTTTTTAGTAATAAAGTTTTTACTGATGCTTGTGTTTTTAAAATATCAATCTATTCTATCTTAAACAACTATTGGAAGTTTTAAAAGTTTTACAGCTTTTTTTTTGGGAAAGTTATTCATTTAAAAAAACTATCTTTTATCTGGTATTATTTTATCGGAGCTGACTAAAAGCCTGTTAAAAACATTTTGAATTGTCTTCTCCCGGCTGCATTAAATTAATAAAATTTTCATTTTAGTAGCCTGAAGTAATGTAGGTAGATATATGGTATTCTTCAATTGTTTTGCGTTTTGTTTGCTCATTGCATTCGACAAAAGGACAGTCTTTTCTACGCCGTTTATTCCTTGCGACACAAAAAAAACTTATGAATGATTACAACCAATCTTTTAGTTAAATGATAAAGTGTTTCTTTTCTGTATCACGCAAGCCATCGAGTTTTAAAGCCCAACACAAATTCATTTATACTGTTCTTAAAATCGTTTGTATCTTCCGCTGAAATGTCAGTTCTTTCTTTTATTTCTCTAAGAAACTTAAATTTGTCCATCAGTTGGCCACTCGGGCAGTTTTTCATTATATTAAAAGAAATCGAGTGTCATGTTTGTGTTAACAAGAAAAAATTTAATTTTTCCATTATTTCCGCTTGCTATATTTACTTTTTATTACTACATTCTGAATATTTTACCAGAGCATTTTCAAACTATTAAATAGCAATGTAAATGCACTAGATTTCGAAGAAGAATTTAAATGAAATCGACAAGATTTCGGCCTCATGTAAATGGCCTATAAGAAAAAAATAGATGTCAGAGCTTTAAAACTAATTTTCTTGAAAACATGTAATTATTAAAGCAAGCTCTTTCAAAAATTTTAAACAAATATTTTATCATTTCTCTAATAATTCCATTTAATTAAACTTAAATGCCAATAACTAATAATCATTTTAAGTCTTTGCTACACTTTCTTTAATTTGTTTTTAATGTCTATTTGCCCTGTATATACAAAACTTCAGTGTCGTATTTTGTTAATTTTATAATTTCAAGTTTATTAACTAAAATAAAATTATTTTTTATTTTCTGTTTGCTCCATCTTCTTTGTCCATGTTTGTTTAAATATGTTTTATTTTTTATAATACATAATTTTCTTAAAAATCAATTCGATAGTCACTATTTAATACTAAATTTTTTTCAAAATTTTTTTGTATTATTTTCTTTTCTTCAACAAAATGATTTTATTCTCTTCTTTTCCAAACACTTTCTGAATAAACTTGAAAAAAACCTTTGAACGCAAACTGCTGCTGGTGCTCTTTCCAACATTTGCAAACAATATTTTTGTAGTTGAAGAACCACCCAATTATCAGTTTGTAAGGAAAAATGCCATACGAAAAAAATCGACTTCCAGCATATCCGGCTCAATAATACGGCGCAACGAAAGACAATTAAAAGATATATTGGAAATGGATAATAACGAAAATGCTACAGATTATATAAACTTTAATGATGATTATGTGTTTGGAGAGAAGAAAGCAAAGACAAGCGGTACCACCAAGTCGAGAGGTTATAGTAATCTCTTTGACGATTTTGATGCTCTTTTAACATTAGACGAGAACAGCAACAGGCAGCCGACAAATTTCCAAGAATTCGAAAGTGGCTATGCGAATGTAGGTGTAGATCCTATGGCAAATGGTAGTAGTAAATTCACCCCTTTGGCTTTGGCAGCTCATGCCACAGCCATGGCAGTGTTGGGTAATCAAAGTCATTTTAATAGTCAGTTACAATCAGCAGCACAAACATCAGCTACAACGAAACCTTTTTCAAGCCAATGGGATGTATGGTCTTCTGCAAAGGACGCCCCAATAACTAATTCAAACACAACAACAGCGTCATTAGCAACATGGTTTCCTAGCAATAATTCAATACAATATCCTTATGAAGTGCCACAACTGCAACAACAACATCAACGGCAACAACATCTAAATGCTACGGTATCAAATTTTAATTCGGGGAACTTACATACTAATCAACAGTCACTGCAACAAACACAATCATACTTTCCCTCCAGCATATTTTCAACACAGTCATCAGCAACAACATTTGAAACCGGCAAAACGACAATATCGACAGCAGTAGCAACATCCACAATAACAGAAAAAACAACAACAACAACGTGTATGTTAAATAAAAATCAAAATAATACAACAAATCCGTTTCGTATGCATCTTGATGTAAATGATAATTATAATACAATTAATTATGATAATTATTTAAATAATTACGACACAACCAATATTACTCCAATAGCAACAACAACACCAACAACACCAACAACATTCAATACTGATTTCAATACAAATTTTACTGATTTTAATTTTGTTACAAATTCTATTTTATCTTATAATTTGAACTTATTTTCTACTGCAACAACATCATCAACCTTTACCTCTTCCTCCATTACCACAACGACAACACCAACCTCGACTCAAAATTATCATTACAACAATAACAACGACTACAATAATAGCAACTTTAATTGTAAACAAATTTCTGAAATTGATTACAATAAAGATGATAATGAAGTTTGTAAAAATCCATTTTTAACTTCTGTAAAACATTCAGAATCCCAACAAGATCTATTCAAAGATCAAGCACAATTTTCCATTTACCAGACACCACCATGTTCTACAACATCTTCTACTGCAACAACTTCCAATTCTAACACAGAAAATTCTTTTGTGTCTAAATTAAGACAAACAAAAAATCCCTTCAATCCTGTTCCATCAGATCCCTCTGCTCTTACATTTCGTAACCATGTTGTTGATGATAATGAATATAATATTGAAAATGAAAACAGCAATTATTATTATTCCAATGACAATCAAAATTACAATGTTGCTGCCAGTAAAGATGTTGCCAACAGTTTTTGCAATAAAACAAATCATGACAAAAATTATTTCAATTCAAATTTAAATTCAAATTGCAACTTGAATTCGTATTGTAATACTACAAATGCAAATCAGACTCAGAATCCAAATAATTATCAAAATGAAATTAACATTAATAATAATAGTTGGCGTAAGTTTTGTGTTGGATTCTCTTATTCTTTAATTTGTTTTTTTTTTTCGGTTATTTCATTTTTATTTAAGTTTCGTTGTTGTTACGGATTTTGTGTTCATTTTAAACAATGTTTGCTGCTAAATAATAATTGCCGATTTTTGTGTTTTTTATTGCTGCAAATTTTGTTTGTTTGTTTTTTTAATTTTTTGCTGTTTGCCATGTATTTAGCTGAATTTGCATGAAATGAGTTTATTGTTTTTGTTTTTCTTTTATTTGAAAAGTTCAAAAGTAAATAATTTTGGAAAATTTTTTAAAATTTTGTACAAGGACACACAATTTTCCCAGCAAACCCAAGTTAAATCTATTTTTTTTTTGTTCGTTTAATATCAAATCAAGACAAATTCATTACAGGTAATCTCGACACTGCAACAAGTACAAGTCGTACAAAAACCACAGCCAATTTGTTTTTGTAAAATGATTGTACACTGTCAAAACCCGAAACAAAACAAAACAGAAACAAAGATAATAAACAAAATTTTGGGCATCCAACAATTATAAAACTAAAGAAAAAAAGTTATCAGCAGGGCTTTTAGGATCACCTGTAATGAATTCGCGTCGTATCAAAGCAAACCTTTTTTGAGAAATTTTAATTTAAATTATTTTCAAATGATTACACTGTGCTAGTCGCAAATTTTAACAAGCTGGGCACCCTACTGGTAAAGCTTTTTCGGGTAGGGTGAATTCAATGGTGATAGTTTTTCGAAGTTAGCGCTCTTAGTCGCTATATTCGTGTTGAAAAAAACGATATTTTTTAAGTTTGAGATCATTGTTCAATTTATATCAATCAACACGTTTAAATACAATTTTTCGTAATTATTTTTTTTTCGCGATTTTTGAAAACAATTTTTTTTAAACGATATTGTTTTAATCGCGAACGAGCTCTTAGTTCGACTTCAGTGTTCTTGAATTAGTTTTACCAGAATTTTGTCCAGCTTGTTATAATTTGCTACTTACACAGTGTATTCAATAGAGTTCAGAAAAAAATTTATTTGAAAAAAAATGTTCCGCGAAAAAAAATTACGGAAAAGTGTATTTAAGAGAGTTTAATGGATTTAAATTAACTAATGACCTTCTAAGTATTAAAAATATCGCTTTAAAAATTTTCAAATTTCCACTGAATTCAGCGAACTCAAATAAGGGTGCCCAGCTTGTTAAAAAAAGTGTCGAATTCATGCACAGTGTTATCAAAAAATGTTTATTAGCTTTTAAGAAGGAATCATTTCTAATTTAAAATCAACCCGTCAAATCGATGCATATTTTAAGCCTTCGCATTATGCGCAAATGGCAAATATGGCTAAACGAAAAGGTCCGTCTTTCGAATTTGTAGAATTTGAGTATTCTTTTGATCAAAGAGATCAAGATTTCGAAAAATTAATTAGAGCCCAGATATTTTCGCTTTAATAAAGGGCATTTTACTTGTGCGTTGTTTGTTTAGTATTTAAAATAGGAAAAATCGGTCAATTATTTGACATGGCCTTAGAAAAGGTGTTTGACTTGATAGATTCAACAACGCTATAGCTAGTGCTGGCAATGTATTGAGTAGTGTGTTTGTGAAAAATGTAATACAAAAAAAAAATGATCATTCGTTCAACTGCTCTGGCCGACTTTGTTTGTCTGCTTTTCGTGTGTTTTACGTTTCACCTCGCATTGGCCAATGGCTTGTCGTCGCATAACTAAACCGAGCTACATTTCAGAATTAACCATATTCAATTGTTTATAACCTTACAATTTTAACTTGTTTTATTTGGTGGAGAACCAAAGATAAAAACTCAGTGTGACTGGTGAAGTACTAAAAAAAACTCAGACGTTTCACTGGTAGATACCAACGGATTATGGAATCTTCCTATACGAAGGCTTAGGTCGACCGAAGACTTGTGGATGCGGCTCCAAAAACTGTGTAATATCCTGGGACTATATATAGTAAGCCTAAAACTTAATCGTATAATTAAAAAAAAATGAATAAAAAAGCAGTCTTTGGCTTTAAAATGTTGTTTGAAAATTAAAAAGGAAACCGTTGAAAGTATGGAGTACCCAAATGAAATGTTCTCGTATTGTGTATTGTTGAGTAATTAAAAGTATTAGAATTTGCCAGCACTAGAAGCAAGAGGCATTTGCCTTACAAAGAGTTCGCTTTTGCGTTAAAAATAAATTATGACAAATAAAATACTATATAGAGGGCTTGCAGATCAAGTGTGGCTCAACGATTGTTCGTAACAGACAAATTGTGATACCCGGTATCACGGTATACTCGGACCACATTTTCAAAGGACCATATAATGGTTCGCCATATAATGGTACGCCATGTAAATATGTAAGGAATATTTGAGGTGAAACTGAAGAGCTTAAAGGTTATTTCCAATGTCAGATGGTCAGGCTGCTCTGAGAGCGCTATTCTTTTTTGAGGTGAAGTCTAAGGTGGCCATGTACTGTGGTGAATGATTAAGGGAAACACAACAATTTGACTTAATGTTAGGTGCCTGGACATGAGGGACATGCAAGCATTAAATGGGCCAATTACTTGCCAAATAAAGGCCGCATATTTAAAGGTCCTGAGCGACCTTTTTCGGTATCCATGCTGGTTATATTAGGAAGACGATCAAATCATGACCCGAACGAGTTTTATGGAAATTGTAAGCTTCTTAGTTTTGAAAATGTTTATAAAGTATTAATATTTTGTTCTGCACTTGAAATTTTTTTTGTATTATCGTTTTTTGTTTAATTCTTAACAGTTTACTGTTTATTTACTTCACAGCTTTTTTATTTAAATATCGCACTTGATCATAAAGAGGGTATTAACTCAACATTTAAAAATGTTTAGGAGAAGCATATCAAATTTTAATTAATTATTAAAGGCATAAGAAAACGAATTTTTAAACCAACCAATTCATTACCAAAAAGTAGACAAAATAGCACGATATTTTTACAGCGGGTAGATATGAATACACGTGTCGATTTTTTTTTCCAAAAAATAAAGAATTTTGAGTTAATACGCTTATTATGATCAAGTGCGATATCTTTGCTTAAATGTTTGGCATTTGCTTATTAAAAATGTTTTGTTTATACGTTTTTTCTTTTTTTTTTTATTGTAAATATTCAATTTTAGGTCTTCCAATTAATAATAACAATAACAAAAATTCTACAACAATCGGTTTTAATAATAACAACAACATCAACAAAAATATAAATAATAATAATTCCTCAGCACCCGCAGAAGATCGTTATGCAGCCTTAAAAGATTTAGATGAACAATTAAGAGAAAGTAAAGCTGTGGCCGCCCAGGCCGCTTCAATAGTTACAGCAAATGTGGTAGAATCTGGCTTTGGAAATCGTAAGTTCCTTTTTATTGAATACTTTTTTTTTTAAACTAACGTATTTAAATTATTGTCCCTCAATTTTCACTCAGCCAACGTAAATGGCACAGTGAATCCTTTTGCTACACATCATCAGCAACAGACATCTATTGCCAATCCATTTCAAAATGCGCCCAACAATCCAACGCAAAATACAACACAACAGTTGTTTGGTCAAATGACTTTAATACCAAATGGAATAGCTGCGGCAAATGGTTTTTTAAATGCTCAAAAAACTCATACTGCCAACACGGGATTCTTTAATTATACGGCAAGTGGATTTACAAATGCCAACACACCACAAATACAACAGCAACATCAGCAACAACAACAACATCAGGCATCCCTTTTGTATCCATCATCAATACAAACAGGACCAAATGGTTGTGGCTTTGGTTTTGGTACACTACAACAACAAATCGCCTCAACTGGCACGGGTCTAACAACAAATACTTTCAATAATCCATTTGCTGTAAGTTATTCCACAAACAAAAACTGCTAGTATTTATTTTTTTAATTAAGAATTGGTTGTCGCATATTGTGGAAATTTAAATATAAATCTATTTTGTTATTTCGTATTATTAGAATTTCAATTAAGGTCCTTAATCTAAAAACTAAAACAAAAATATGAAAGACGTGAACGTTAGCTTAACAAATGTAGAATATATATTTTAAAAGAAAAATTTATATTGGCCAACAAAATATAGATTAATAATCTTTTTAATTTCGAAGAGGGTGTCAAAATCTGAGATTCGGGGAATAAATTGTTTGTTGTGTGCTTAATAAAAAAAAATATATATTTAAAAATAGTTACTGTATGTTCAACAATTTCGAAGGTTCGTTTAGAATGTTATATCGGATATATTTTGAAAAATGAGTGTTTTTCATATAAATTTTCTATGCGAAAGTTACCGTTCGAAATCTTTAATCAGGCAACGTTCTTTTAAAAATCATTTTTACAAGGCTCATAGAAACCATGCTAAATTAAAGCCAAGGGTCCACACAAGCCGTTCAATGCATTGATGCATGTCTACTCTCCATTGCGATACGAAAGCTTAATGCGATAAGAGGCTTATTCGGTACTCTCTATCGCTTTCGTAAAATGTTTTCAAACGAAGCAACACTGGCAATAAAAACAAGTAAGAAAATACAGTCAATCAAGCCCGACCATATGATACCCTACACCACAGTTTTGTGAAATTATGGAGTGTACCCTATTTTGGATCCATGGGCAATCATAGACCCGCCAGAAGAAAACTATGTTATGAGGTTATGTTTCATGTAAAAGTTCTTTGCCCCGAATATTATTTAGACATATTCGTCTATGAGATTTTTTTCCTTAAAGCAATTTTAGGATGGGGGCTTATATGGGACCCAGCAGCACAACATTTTGTCATGGCATAGTAGCTAAAAACCATTTTCGGGCGTAGTATTTGTATGGGAGCTATGGTGAAATTTGGACCGAATTTGGTTAGAGGATTAAGATTGCAATAAAATAAGTTTGGACAAAATATAATCTAAATATAATTATAATAAGATGGTTTGTGTTTACAAAGACCCTTTTTCGGAAAGAAGCTTGTATGATTATGTGAAATTGTGGACTGATTGGCCCAAATGGGCTTCGCTATATACCGAATTTCATCAAATTATCTCCAAAATTGCGACCTGCCAGCGGGACGGACGACTCTGAAAGCGATTCTGAGTAGATCGGTTTACTTAAATGGTTCTAGGACCAATATTTTTTTGTGTTACAATCTTTAACACAAACGCATAACACCCTCTCCACTATTGCGTTGTGGGTATAATTAAAGATGGCGCAGATTGACAGAAATAAAATGTCAAAATACATAAAAAAATAAAAGAGTTAACACTGAAAATTTAAATAAAATAGTGACGACTTGCGAAAAGAAAAAAAAAAGATGCGCAACCGCATTAAAGAGTACAAATGAAACGATTTGATACCATTTTTCTTTCCCATCGAAGTACATATAGAGTAGCCCCCGCTCTTTTGCACAGAGAGTATCAAACGCATTGAACGCGTGGTAGCGAGATTGCCAGGCTTCGAGTTAACACTAGTTCTTGAACAATTTTTGAACTTTTATCAAAAATTTTCTATTTTATCGAGTCTATGTCTATAATTTTTCATTTTATATATTTTCCAAAAGTTGCAATAAAATAACTGTTCTTTAATTGCAATTTTGAAAAAATATTGATAACATTATTCTAATTTCTACATTATTAAGAATTCCAATACATATCAATGAATTTTTTTACCGAAAAAAAATGATTTACTTTCGATACAAATTTGTCACATTTTGCACACTATTTTCTTATGTTGCGATTAAAACTCAAGTAGAAAATATTTAAATATTTTAAATATTAATGTTGATAAAATTGTATGACACAGTTGCAATTTATTTTGCACAAGGCAATCTTTAATTTTTTTTAACAAATCGTATTTTATTCCATACAAAATTGAGATAAAGTCAAAAAATGTAGTTACTTTTTATCCTCTCACAGTTTTTAGTTGGTTCGGTTTGGCAATTCGTCATGATGTGACTTACGCCAGAGCAATGTTTGCAAATTGTTTGAATTTATTTTAATATTAATAATCCAGGCTTAATTCCATTTAAAAATTTTATTAAGTTATAAAGCCGATCTTGTTAATGGCTGTGTCAAAAAACAGTATTGCAGTATTTGGAGGGAAGATACCACTCAAGCCGATTTCAAAACACAATTATGTCCCTAAAAACTTGGTCCATATGCTTAGAACGTTACATTCAACGCTGAGCGGATTAGAGACATGCTTACTAAATTTTTCATACCTTAATTTCTGTCAACAAGATAGAGCCACATGCAGCACAACATACGCTATAATTAATTAACTTAAAGATACTTTGGATGAACGAATAATTTCTTTGGGATTATGTAAAGTCTCGCCGTCTACGCCAACAAACCAGAGACAATTAAACACGTAGAAATCAAAATTCGAAGAGTTATTAGCGAAATACGGTCGTAAAGTTTAGATTGCTTATTATTTTAATGTATTGAAACATACATAGACTGTTAAAGATTTTTAAAAAATAAATTGATATATCCATGGTACAACTACACAAGGTAGATTCGTTGGCCCAGCTGTTTACCCCGTTAAACCACATATGTCAGAAATTGTTCATGTTTGTTTACATTTAGTTTTTTCTTTTGTAATGAAATTTATCATAACTTCAAATAAAAATTTATTTTACTCAAATAATTTACAAAATTAAAATATAAAAAGTTAATTTAGGAATTCTAAACTAAACGTGAATATGTACTAAAGAGCTGCACAAGCACAAGAAAAATTGCTTACAAGCAATTTCATTAAATGTAGATAGTATGTGTATATTACTCTCTCATTACAAAACTCATACTTCCAAAAACAATTGTTTTGCTTTACGATCAAAATATAGAAGAATAGAACAAAACTGCACAAGAACAATGCTGAACTAAAATAAAGCTGAATTAGAACAAAGATGAAGTAGAACATTAAAACAGAAATAGAACATTCCAAGCAATGTTTTGATTGTAAACATAAACAAAGAGAAAATTGCAAAGGGAGAAACTTTTGATTTAATTTCGTTTGAGTGGTTTTCAATGGGTTCGGTTGTAGGTTCCTTTAAAATATTATTAAAAATTTAGGAAATAATATAGGTAACTAAATTATTAAGCTTAGTCTTTTTTTTATTTTTATATAAAACTTTAAACGTTTATTTAACCAATATTTCGGCACTCCTTTGAGTGCCTTCTTCAGGGTTTTTTCTTCCTTATTTTATAAGTTTTCAACAATTTTTAACAAATTTAACAATAACTGACAAATTAAAAAATTTTTTAATTAGAAATATTGGTTAAATAAACGTTTAAAGTTTTATATAAAAATAAAAAAAGACATCAAGCTTGATAATTTAGTTATACATAATATAATAATAAAGGTCGACTAAAATAAAATATACATTTAGGAAATAATTCAAAAAAATCAATTTTGCTTACATTTAATGCATCCATTTCTGTTATACATAAGCTAAGATCACTTTAAATTTTTTAAATTTATAATTACGTGCACTCGATGCTTTTACTATAATTTACCGTTTCTTTATTTCGTTGTCTGTTTTTGTGTTGATATTCTGTTTGTTTTGATAATACAAGCACTAACAAAGCAGAAGAGAAAAACTTTTCAAGTTATGCTTGTTTTGTTTTGGTGAGAGTAATGTGTTGTTATGTTTGTTTTGCTATGTATGTTTACAGTGAAATAATATGATTGATAGTTGTGTGAAGTAGAACACAGAACATTAAGAATATTTTGCGCAGCCCTTTAATATGTACATAAAAAAAAACTTTACTTTTTGCGTTAATGTTTAAATTCGTATACAGGAGTTGAATCTTTGTTCCCACATTTTTTTTTTCTTTTTTTTTTTTGTTTTTTTTATTATTGTTTTAATAGACGAGGCCAAGGCGTATTCATGTATACGGTGGTGTCGATACTACAACAAGTAACAACACCAAAAACACACCAATGTATTTTTTTTTTTGTTGCTTTCGTTGATCGATATGTCAAAAATACAAGCAACATTTGACATTTCTCTCTAAGTAAGAAAAAAAAAAGTAGCACAGCTGTGCTTTCAATGACACCTGATAAATGAATTCGCCTTGGACGAGGCTGTTGTAGGACACGTTTTATTTCACACTCTTGTTACGATCGATTCCTTTTCAAGTTCTATACGCTTTGTAAGTTCTTGATAGGTACGTTGTTTTAACAAGTTTGCCTTTTTAATTTCTTTAGGACTCGATAGAGGAATATTTAATTTTTCTAAATCTTTCAATCTTGGTCCATAAGCTTTTCTTTCCAACATGCAGGGATGAATTTCTAAACGTTCTGCCAATACTTTGTCGTTCAGCTCTTTACCCTTAACCACACCATCATCACTTTCATCCCCATTTTGGTCATCGAAAAACAAATGTTTATATTGAACGGTGTTAGCAAGATCTATCATAAGCAACTGGGTCTGTACCTAGACGCTTTATTTTCTTTGCTTCCATAGAACGTTGCATGGATGCATACTTAAGGTGCTGTGTTTCTATTAAAGCTAGTTGGTCCTTACTATGTTCATCTTTTTCTGCCTCGTCATGATGTTATCAATCATATCATTTAGAACGAATCATATGATAATGAAATTCATTACGATGTTTATTTTGTGCTCTTTTAGCTTTGCGTTCAAAAAAAAAAAGGAACATTTAAATTGTTTTCCGTTTTTTAACTGTCATTGGCAGGGCGGTCAAATGGATGACGATATGGCAATTGTTTTCGGCAAAATGGGAATCCGTTGGCGATATGCGAAATAATTTTTTTGTGAATATTTTCTAATATAAATATTCTAAAAATGGGTATAACTTGTTTCTCTTGTTCGTAAATTCTATTTTAAATTCATAATTGTTATTATTACTGTTTCAAAATGGTTCTCTTTAAAAAGTTAAATGAAATTTTTCTTAAAAAAGTTGAATGAAATTTATTTTTGAAAAATATTTTAAAATATTCTTCTGCAAATAATGTACATTTGGAAAATTTTACTAATATTCAAGTTTTTAGAAACACTTTAACTACTTTTGTGTTTTTTTTTCAGCCATTTTCTAAAATCCATTCCGCGTGTTATTATGCACTTCCTACTTTAAGTACCACTTATCTTTACTTCTCTTAAAATCAGAAAAACTACGCTCATTAAAAAAAAATTAATTTCGAATATAAAAATCACATTTAGCAATATTTTTCTTAACAAAATTTCCTTAAAATATCTGATAGCTGTTTTGAAAGGAATTTTTTGTTTTCGATAAAGTATAAAAAACTTCCTTTCATTTGAAACAAATAATGAAAAAATCGTAGTGCAAAGTACATATTATTCGAAGTCGTAAATAATTTCCTTCAATTCGAAATACACGATAACGCAAATTGCAAAAACCTATTCATACGTTCATTCGTATTCATATTTTATATTTAAAAAAAAGTAACCAAAAAGAAAAAAATATTCATTCACATATCCACATTGAGGAAAAAAATGACCAATTTTGGTTAGAAATAACCAAAAACGGCAGCTCTGCTTATAATGTTAAGAAAAATTATGTATGTTATTTAAAAGTGTTTGTTTTGTTTTATTTTATTTCTGGTAAAAGTAGTTTATTTCTACAAACAATAAGGGTAATGGGTAGATGTGTAGTTTTTTTTATTTGTAAAAAAGAAAATTTTAATTAAAATTATTTGTGAACGCTTTAGCGAAAAATAAAATAAAAGCTGAAATGCTTGTGTACAATTGGAAACAAATGAAGCTTTTCGACAACTTATGCTAGTGATGCCAGGAGTTTTTCGTGTTGCTAGAATACATTCTAGAAAAATAGCACATTTGCACAAAAAAATAAAAGTGGTATGCTCACAATCAACTATAATATGCACTGCAAATTAAGAAATTGCAAATTTGCACAATGACCATCGTGATTACCCTTAATATACAATTTATCAAAAGTGGCACAAGCTTCTATTGTTTTGTTAAGACTGTCAAAACACTGACTTTTTATTTTGTGCTTAAAATTGTGTTTTTTCTATAATTTTGTCTTTTTAGAAAGAAATTTATGCTTGTTGTCATTTTCAAGAACTTTACCAAAAAGTAAAGAAACAGAGCTATTATTACTTAATTGTTTAGTATTATATTTAATTTCCTGACGATGCTAACCAAAGGTTAGCGAAATATTGAAAATTAAAAAATAAAAAAATAAATATTAAGAAGACCTAGAGCTTAAAATAAATATGAACATTTATTAAATTAAATAAGGTCAAATAATAAACTAAATATAAATAATCTTGTGTTTTGTTTCTTTTTCCTTCCAGGCTACCGGAGCTCTTAACTCAAATAATCCATTTTTATGAGAATTAAGAAGCTTTAAATTTAAAAATGATCCTTTAAGCAACTATGAAATGCTTGGACCCAACTAAACATTTGTTATAGTATCGTTAATACCAATACAAAACTAAAACTTGTTTCAATAAGTTTTCAAAGGATCCATCTAAACAAACTGTGGTTTATTTTTTAAAATATATAAATATTTTTCTAATATTAATAATAAAAAAGCAAAACAGGCTGCATTAAAAAATTTTTTTTAATTAAAAATTCTCAAGCCTTATCTAAATACGAAAAAAGAAGAGTAACAAAAAAACTTAGTCCATTTTATGAACAATAGTTATAAATAATTATAAATATAAATATAGTAAAAAAAACAAATCTTTCTCAAAATTAACAAAAAAATAAAAATTACTAAACAAAACATTTAATAAAAAAAACTTCACATTTCCTTTAAAAACTAAATCAAAAATACTAAACAAAAAATTTATAATAATATACAATTATTTTTACTTTAAGATAAACGATAAAAGAAACAAAAATTTAAAGTTTATGCAACTTAACAAATTATAAAAAAGTAAAAAAATAAAACAATAGTCAAACAAATTGATAATAATTAAAACAAAAATAGAAACAAATATTTATTAAAAAAAATGCTTTTAGGAGTTGTAAAATTACTAAAATAATAACCAAATTATATTTAAAATTTAAAAGAAAAAAAAAAACAAAATTAGTTATAGATTCCATGATCAAAAAGAAAACACTACAAAATCAAAAGTCCATAAATATCGAAAAATTCGAACATAAAGTATTGTTGTTGAAATGTAAAATAATCTTTTGCTACAGCTATTATAAACTTAATATACAATTCATACTTTTTACTTTGGAATCTGAAGCCAATTCTCAATTTACAATTAAAAATTTTTGAATACCTTAATTATAAATATATTTTATGTTTAAATTTCTTTTCTTGAGAAATATTTTTTTAATCAATATTAATTTCTCGGATTTTATTTTTTTCTATTCCCTTTAGAAGTCTAGGAAATCCTTAGCAAAAATTTAAATTTTGGTCTTAAGTTTCTTATACGTATGTACGTACTTTTTTTAAAGTATTGTACAATTAATAATAAAAAAAAACACCTTAAATACCCATGTCATCATTTTCAAAACTTTTTAGCTTCAAGTAAAAACGGATTTATAAGTTTCATTTAAAATTTATTGTCTTTTATAGTTCTTTTAAGTTTAATTGTGTGTGTATATTATTATTATTTTAAATTGTTTGTAATTTAATACTAATATTTTTATATAAAAAGATTTAGTTTATTATATGAAATATTTAAATAATATTTTATTAATCCTCTTTGAAGGTTGTTATTACAAAAATATATATTATTTAAAAGCAAATTTAAGCAAAACAACTCGGTATTAGATTTTAAATAACAAAAAGTGTCTTAATTATTATTATTATTTGAAATTAGAACAAAGATTTTTTTATATACATATATTTTAATTTTTACTTTAAACAATTTTCATTTTATTATTTGTATTTAATTGTGTGATTATTTCATTCATTTTAAATTTTGTTTACCAAAATTTACATAAATTCCATTATGTTCTTAAATAAATATTTACCAAAATTTTTAATAAAAAAGTTTTTTTTTTATTATTATTATTTTTAATTAGATAACAAATATATTTAAAGCGTTTTGAATGTTTGGCAATTGCCGATACTAATTTGTCCATATCTTCAGCTGGTGTCTGATAACTTTTCTGTTCATACAATTTACTCCATGGCTAACCAAAAGATTACTAAAGTTAACAGGAAGATACGCGATATTATGGTAGTGCATAAAATCAATCCTCTTTTTTGCAACACCCGGTTATTGCCACACCGCGATTACCGCAACAGACAACATTTTTACATTACAGTCTTTATAACTATTTTTAAAAAATATAATTTTTTTATGTTCCTTCTCGTATTTCTTGTTCAGAAACTTAGTTTTATCAAAGCTATCATATTTAGCCAAAGAATCCAATTTTAACACATTTATCAACCTTTCACTATCCTATTTAGTCGTACGATTTGTTAAAAAAAAAAGGTTTGCTTATAAAGTATGATATTTTTGACAAGTCTGTCCGACTTGCAAATGTTTATAAAATGATAGATTTAATGCGATCAGAGATGAATTTTCTTGCAAATGATCATATGATTTTGCATCTCTTTTGCGTGATAGTGTGGCATTGACAACAAATTTTGCGAACATTTTTTTTATGTCTGAAAGAATTCTATTAGATTTTCGTGTGAATAAATTGTGTAGCAGAGTGTCCAGATTTAGGGGCAAATTTTGGGGGTATAAATTCTTAGAGGGAAAATTTGGGGAGCATAAATTTATATTTAGGTGGGTTTTATGGGGTTTCACTATTTGCTTGTCTGTAGATAACAATAACTAAGTATTACTAAATATATTTTACAATTTGTTTTTGGTTGAGCAAAAATAGTTTTTGAAAATATTAAAGAAAAGAAAGATAATTCGCTTTCTTTAAAAATTAAATTAAAAAATAAATTTCACAACTTTAATCAAACACCTGAAATGCTCAAAATTTTTAATTCCGATAAGATGTACAAAATTACCGATAATGATTTGGCAACACTCGATATTTTTAAAGAAACTTTATTCCAATGGTTAATATAATAAAATTATTTCTTTTTAAAATATAAATTTAAATAATAATGTGCTGTTTTTACAACACAAGTAATCGGTTTTTTGAGTAGTTTTCATATAAATTTTACTACACGTTCAATCACTTGTGTTGTAAAAACAGCACATAAAACAATAATTTCAAATATTTAAGTAGAAAACTTTTCAATAAAATTCCTTTCAATATTATTTGAATTAAAAGAACTAGTGTTTTCCCAATAGTCGAAATTCGACCATAAATTTTTATTTAAATATTTTTCCCCATTATATACATTTTTCTCCCCATTGAGGTTCGGTTGACCAATAAAGGAGGGACGGATTTATATAGTCGAAATATTTAAAAACCGGTTTCTGAATAATTTCGAACCCTATTTTTTATTCTATTTTTTTATTTGATAGAAAAAACTTTGTGTAATTGGAAAAAAACAAATTTTTTATTTATGTATGTGTTTTGCATATGTGTAAGTAGCAAATTTGAACGTTTATAACTCCGAAAGTATTGAACAGATCAAGGCGAATTTATTTATCAGGTGGCGTTGAAAGCACAGCTGTGCTACTTTTTTTTCTTACTTAGAGAGAGAAACGTCAAAAGTTACTTGTGTTTTTGACATATCGATAAACGAAAGCAACAAAAAAATACATTGTTGTGTTTTTGGTGTTGTTACTTGTTGTAGTATCGACACCACCGTATACATGAATTCGCCTTGGAACAGATTTTTATAAATTTAAATACAAAAGTATATTATATTAATTTATTTTATTATTTAGATGATTATTTTAATATTAAGATAATTTGTTTAAAAACTGTTTTCAAAATTAAGAGTTGGAGATACTACGTAAAGTTATCAAACAAATTTTGCAAGATGGCATGACTTTATTTCCACTGCGCTTAAAGTTTTGTTAGATACATTCAGTCAGTCAATAAGTGTAAACACAACATGTTTTAAAAGATATCCGTCAATAACTTAACATCCGCCTTACTTAAAAAAATTGTTTGATATATTTTTATACATTGAAATTTTTCATATTGTATCATTTTTTTCACACAACGCTTTGAGAACTAAAGGACATAAGCACAGAATGTGCTTACACTTTTTTATGTGGATTTTGCTTTTATAACGGCAATTTTCCAGTTTGTTATGTGTTAACTCGTTTTTCTGTACAAGTTAATTGCACAGTATCCTAGTTTAAAATGCAAAAAATTATTCCCGATATTGTATTTTTGACGAAAACAGCAAAATGAGCAATCAGTCAGAAATTCCCATAGACGTCCACAAAATTATTTTAAATCTTCACGCAAGGATAATCAGATCGCGAAATTAGTGTCATTGTACAGAGGCCATATACTAGTGTCAGAAACGTTGTAAAATATCTAAGCAGATGTAAAAGTAATGTACCGATCACTTTTCAAAGTCATGCTGTGCATTAACTTTATTGATAGACTGTATGTATAAAATACATTAAAAACACAGTTTTGCAATATTTTAAAAGTTTTTCTCGCACCAATTATTTTAAAATATTTTTATAGTATATTTGAGCATCGTTGCCGTTTTTCGATCGGAAGCCTTTTACGAAAATGGGCGTTTAAGTCAAAATGCATTTCGTGCACTTCGTTATTTTTGTGGTCAGAATAATTAGGAATGGGCAAATTTAAAAAATATATCGATATATATAGTATCGATATTTTTTAAGAGTGTCGATATTTATTAATTAAAAATATCGATGTATCGATGCATCAAACGTATTAAGCTGAAATTATTACCAAATTTAAAAACTTAATATACCTATGTCAATGCATATTTACATATGTACAAACATATTACATGTAATTCCATTCTAACTTTTTATTGTTTCTTTTAATTTCAAATGTTCGCTTAACTTTTATTTAAAACAAAAACAAATTTTATAATTTAGTTTTTAAGGTAAGTTATGCGAACGAAGTTTTCGTTTGAAATCGAGGGACCGGCAGCTAATTCTACAATAAAAAAATTTAAAAAAAAAACAATTTTTATATATTGTGAAATCTAAAAAAAAAATAATTGGGATTATATAATGCAATATTTTATTTTTAATATATAAGAATATGCTCAAATAAAAAAAAAAAAAATTATTTTTATTATTAACATTCCAACTATCATAATTCTATTGCTGCTAATACTCCATAATTAAGGCGATAGATTCTTTTCATAATTCTAGGAACTCTTTCCAGAATATTTTTTGTTGTCATCTCTTAAAAAACCGAGACAAAACTGAACTGTGTAATCTATGAAAATGTACAATGGAAAAGCGCCGTTATTTTCTTAATATTAGTTAAAAAACATACATATGATGCAATTCCTAAAAAACAACAATATTGTAAGCAGTTGAGCAACAGTTAAGATATTGGATTTTATTATAAAGAGATTTTAAAAATATCGAATTCGATAGTCGTTGATAAATATCGATGTATCGATATATAGGTATTTTTAATATCGGCGATATATATCGACTATAATTTTTTATATATCGATATTTTGATATATCGATATTTATTGCCCATCCCTAATATGGACTGCTTTTCAACCACCAGTGCAAAAATAAAAAACAGATATAATAAAAAAATTATATATGGAAAAAGTAACGTTACTATCCTTATAATTATTTGACTAGAGATCAGTTCAATAAATTGATATTAATTAGAAAAAATATCATTTAGCGA
Source organism: Pollenia amentaria (assembly GCA_943735925.1). NCBI lineage: Eukaryota > Metazoa > Arthropoda > Insecta > Diptera > Polleniidae > Pollenia > Pollenia amentaria. Next base: position 216,342,418 of record OX031007.1, on the reverse strand, counting down.
ATTAGAACGTCCGCCGCAAGTTGAATTATAAATTTTGTGAAAATAATCCTCATAAATAAAGGAAAATATGAAATTTTTCGTCACTTTTCTAAAATTCGAATCAAAAAAACTCTTATTTATAAAGCCTGGTACTCTGTTCAGTATTTCGTGCGAAATGTTGTCAAGTTCAATATAAAAATTTCTGTGAAATACAAACGAAAAAAATTTTGATATTACGAAAAACATTCGAAATGTTTCTAGCAACATTTTTATTTTCCGTGCGAAACAATTACAGCTCATATTATTTCGCAAGGAATTTTAAGCAACAGCTATCATTTTTTGTAATTTGTTATTTTGTATTTGTAAACTGGGTTAAAACAAGCGTTTCACGAAAAAAAAAAATTTAGAAAAGTGCTTAAGTGAACAATAAAAATAATTTTGTATTGTTTTTTGATTTCGGAAATTATACAAATAAATTTGTTTTACTTTTTTTAATGACAATTAAAAAAAACATGATTTTTGTTTCCCTTCGCAAAACAATGTTGTATACTTGCAACTAATAAAAACGTATAGTTTTTAAAAATCGCGAGATAGATAATATTGATATATGTCAAAATTTTCTTGTGAAATAATCAATGTTGCTCAACATTTTTCGCAAGTTCGAGCAGAGTACTAGGCTTAAGACAATAAAAGCTTTCGAAAGTGGAACCCGGTTTAATAGAAAACGACGATCCGGTAAAAATATTTGATACAATACAACCAAACTCGTGCTATGTTGAAGGCAGAAATTGTCGGATGTACTGCAAAACCTGACCGTGCGTTGGTAAATAAATGCAGGGGGCTACCGCGTATTTCGATTCGAAAGAAATATATTACGAGTTCGAACAATTTGTACTGTGTATGTATTACGATTTTCGTACTATTTATTACGAATGAACGAAAGTTGTTTATTCCTTATCGAAAACAAAAAGTCCCTTCGAAACGACAACTCTCTATGTATTACGAGCAACAAAAATTACTTTCGAAACTCCAACTCTGTATTACGAAAACAAGCACCAGTTAAGAAAAAAGTGTTAGGAAATTGTTCGAAAGGGACAGAAAAACAAAAAATTTAAGTATTTAAATCTTTCAAGATAAATAAAAAAGTAAAACAAACAAATTAAACCAAATAATGTTAGACTTTATTTAAACTAACAGCCGTATTCATAACAAAAAGTTAGCCACAGATTGTACACTACGTACAACGAGCTGCTAACTAGAATGCCGATTAAGCTTAGCAGCTTGTTAGCACAGAGTTTATTAATAACAAATTTTATCCGTCTGCTAACTTTTAATAAATCAACTCTGAATATTAATGATGCCACATTATAATACTCAAAAATGCAACACGTTTTGCATTAATCATCGCTGGTTTTGTCATTTCATTTCATTTTTTCCCCCTCTTATAAAAATTTGAAATGTTTTTATATTAAAATATGTATATTTAAAAAAGGACTCTAAACTAAAAAAAAACAATGTATTAAAAAAAAAAACAAACAAAATAATTCAACATAAAACGGCTGTTAATCACAAATTGGCAAACGTTTGGCAGCTTGTTGACAAGAGTTTAGCAAATCGTTAGCCAGAGGTTGGTAAGTGTATTATGAATAAACTTTGTGCTAACTTCATGCCAAATTTTCGTTATGAATACGGCTGTAAATGATTACTGAAAATGTTTCAATATTTGTGGTCTTGAAATTTTTAAAAAATATTACAAAAAAATTACATGTACAAATAAAAAGCAGTATAAAAAAATGGTCGACTTTTTCTTTGGAATCATCAAACCCCAGTTTTTATTAAAAAAGCACAATTAAATTATCTTTCACACATTGAATGGGATTAAATATTTCTTTTGATTTATGATATTTTAGTCCATTTTGGTATTTTAATAGCAGTGCTACCAACTTTTAATCAAATTTCCCATTTGTTTATAAATACGACTTTGTCATCGTTTCGAACGAGTTACGCAGTACGGTTTAACTTTCGAAACATTTTTTTTCGAATCGATATACGCAGTATCCCCACAGTCTTCAAAACAAAACGGTACAGAATTATGTAGAACATATAAGAGTAGCCATATGTGCAAAGAAATCCGTTCCAGCTATCTTAGAAAAACGGTCAGTTCGGCTCATCATGAATTCTATCATGGATGATGGGAGCTTTTTTACAGTGGAAGATCATAAATGGATACCAATTCAAACTTTTTATGGGAACTTGAAAATAAATTTTTATAAAAAGGGATAGGAACCAAGAAAACTAAATTGTTTTATCGTGAAAATTAAACGGATGCGATAGAATTTACACCCAAAAGGGGTTGACGAAGCTATGCGTAGGGTGCCTCAAAATAGGAAAAAAGCCAATTAATGTGTCTCGGCATATATCTGTTTGTAAAATAAGTTTAAGTTGTGTATTAAGGCATATGTATATTAAATTTTTTAATACATCATTTTTTATAGAGTATTTAAAAAATTTGTTAGAATAACAAGTCAACAGAAAATTCTAGTAACAGCCATGATGAAATAAACAGGTGGCATTACTACGGCAGATGCCGATTTTTTGCACTTGCATTTTTTGTCCAACCTTTTGTCAAAGTTTTGTTTATGTTTACAAAAAGTCAACGTTTTGTGTTGTAATTAGTATATTTTAATTAAAAACAAGTTAGAGTGCTATAAGGCTTGAGTAAAATATCATGATTCGTAACAGTTTTAGCCGAACCAAGATGATTTTAAGGAGGGTAATTTGTATTGGACCTATGGTAAATTATGGAAAAATCATCCCAAAATTCTGAAGACTGATTTCTGGTATTACAAGAAATACATTAGAATAAATCTGAATACAGCAGTGTAATTAGTTTTAGCGTTAACAGGGAATTTCACAAAATTGCATATTTTTTCTGGCCATATGAATCTAAATTGGAAGAAATTTTACCGCAATATCTATATCTTTTATGGTTTGAGGGTTTATATGGGGCCCAGGGTAAATTATGATCCGATCTTCACGAAATTTGGCAGTGTAATTTCTAGTCCTATAAAACTGTACACCGAATTATTTATGATAGCATTATTTATTACGGTTTTATGTGTAATAAACTGTTTTCCGGGAGTAGGGTTTACATGGGGCCTTTGGTTAATTATGGACCGATCTTAAAAAAATGTTACAGTGTGATTTCTGGTCCTTTAAAACTGTGACCGAACTGCGACGTCCTAAAAAACTGATATACCAAATTTTAATATGATAGCATTATTAATTAATAAAAAACTGTACCGTACCGAATTTAATTATGATAGCATTATTTATTACGGTTTTAGGGGTACTAAACTGTTTTCCGGGAGAAAGGTTTATATGGGGCCTAGTGGAAATTATGGACCGATCTTCAAAAAAATTTACAGTGTGATTTCTGGTCCTATAAAATTGTGACGTACCAAATTTTAGTACGATAGCGTTATTTTGACGGTTTTAGGTGTACTAAACTGTTAGCCGTGAGTAGGGTTTATATAGGACATATGGTCAATTATGGACCGATCATCACGATATTTAAAAGTATGATTTGTAGTCGTATAAAGCGACTTTGTGCATATAATTCTGTGTTATATAATTCCGTGCATTATTCCACCATTTATGGTAGTTTTTGTATCAAAATTATCAATTTTTTTCAACAGACGGACAGACAGACGGGCATGGCTAAATCGACTTAGAATTACTCAAGGAGCCAGAATATATATACTTTATGGGGTCTTAGATGTATAATAAAAAAGTTTCACACGGAATGACAAACTTAGTATACCCTCATTCACCACTAGTGGTGGCGGAGGGTATAATAAATAAGATATTGACTACAATTAAATAAAATTTTGCTAAAAATTTATTTCATCACGTTCAGCGTCACGTTTTGATTTTTGCTTAAAATAATTTTTGACGTAATCTGCGACTAATATCCATTTTTGTTGTAATGTTGTATTTGTTGCCTTAGCGATGCCACCTGCATTATTTCACATTGGTAACAGCCGTATAGAAGCAAAAGCGGCACGCGTTTTCTAGTTGCCGAAAATTGTAATCTTTATCTGTTTACTTCCCAGATGTCAAGAATTATAGCAATTGCATGTTTTTCCATGAGCTACCAATGAAGGCAGAAACAACATATTTAACCGTTTTAGAGGTTTTTATAAATTTTGGCGTCGATTTGTTGTGTGCATATTTTACCATTTGCATCATTTTTTGCATATTTTAGTTTAAAGAGTATTTTTGCATCATTTTTATAGCGCATATGCCACCTTTTTGAAGCATATTTTGATACTTGCTGAACATTTTTTTAATGCTTACAAGTGCTTTTGCAGCGAAACAAAAGAGTAGGTCTATAAGTTCACATAGCCTCTATGCGGACTTCTTTCCGGAATAGAGTATTTGTGCCCATAAGCCGTCTCATTTTGTTCGTATTTAGATTAAATTCGGAAATTTGTCTTTAAACACTGTGGTGTAGTGTATAGGTAGAGTTTATACTGCATATTTAATAGCCATAATCACTTTTTTGAGCATATTTCTGGTTTTTCTAGTGATGACTTTTGGTCCACCTTGTTGTTTAGCAGCGCATCGTCAATACTGAATATTTTATTGCTATCTACGTCTAACGAAGACCAGATGTTATAAAATCATTAAACGCTTTTAGTTTCAAATAACTTGCTCCTTAACTTCTTGTTAATATTTGTCTTCTAGCTTACGCTAAAAAATACATTTAAATTTTGATCAACAAAAGCATTATGTAGACTATGCACTTAAAATGACAGGATGTTAATATCTATAATTAAATATAAAAGTATATTGTAGACGAAATAAAACTAATCAATTTGTGATACTTACCCAATAACTTACAAAAAACAATTGGGTAAACAAGCTGATATTTACATAAGAATTATATCAGTAAAGCAAGTCCAACTCTAATAATAGAGAGAGAGAGATATTTTTTAATTGTAGTAGATCCAGTTTTATTTACAAATCCCGCTTAAATGTATCTCAGTTTAATGAAAAAAAAAAACAAAACTAACAAGTTGAAATATGTCGCACACCCAGTTCAAAAGTGACTCAACTTAAAAAACTTCATTTTTTAAAAATCGAAAAAAAAAACAGTTTTTGACCTAAATAAAAATAGTTGAAAACTTAGTTATATAGTTGAAAATTTTGGACCATTTAGTAGAAAATCCTCTCAGATTATGATTTAAAAAGTTTATTTTTTTTCATATTTATCCACTAGATAATGAACAATTTTTAGTTGTGTAATTTTCGATGATGTTTTATTTGCACAAGTTAGCGAACTATTTGATGTTACTTTAGCGGATTAAGAGAAATGAATCGTACTCAATAAGCTTAACTAACACAAGTCTAATTAATATAAGCTGCGTTCGAGAACACAAAAGTTTTTACAATTGTTTACTGAACTTTACTGCATTTTACTAAATTGCGTTCGCGTACACAAATACAGTAAATGAGAACACAAATTGAGAGCGTAAAGTGACAGTTCTTGACTGAGTACTTACAAATTTTTACTGCAGAAATTTTTGCAGTAAAATTTAGTAAAACTAAAAAACATATGTTTCAAAAGGTAAACAAACAAAAGTAGCAAACAAAAGGCATGCAAATTGTGAAAAAATTATTTAAAAAAAGAAAAGTTGAAATAAAACTAAAATAAAAACAAAATATTATTAAATATTAATTAGTTAAACTTGTTTGTGAAGAATTTATATGACTAAATACCAACTTTTGAAACTTTGTTTTGTTATGTTAATTTTTTGGAGTTGTAAAAGTGTCAAGTACTCGGGTACTTAGAACAGGCCTTGTTTTTAAAGTTATTAAAAGTAAAAAAATATTCGTGTACTATTGATCAAATTTAGCCGGACACAAGTTAGCAAATTCAAATAAAATAAAAACAAACAAATATTAAAGATTACATAAAATAATTTGTTTGTATTTTCCAAAAATATTCGTGTTATAAAAAGTATTTAATCGAGTACCGATAAGAAAACGAGTTAAGTAGTCAAAAGTGTAAACATTTTTCAACACTTCAATTATTTGCCATCAGCTGTTGCCTTTATTTTACGAATTTTTACAAATTTTGCGTTCGCGTACTTTTTTGGACAACAGCTTTTTGTGAGAACAAATATTTAAGTTTACTCATTTACTGCATTTTACTGTAAAAGTACTCAAACGCACCTATAAACTTCAACATAGAATTATTTGATCAATAGCGTCACAATTCGAATTAAGACTATTTAGCACTTAGCAGTAGGGATATACTACCATTATATTTACTGACACAATTAAAAATAAGTCACTTTGTGAATTGCAAATTTATACCAATTGGAAGATAAAGAATATCATAGCTGTTTTTTTAGCAACAGTTTACAACAACATAATACACTGATAGTTTTTTTTATAGATCAAGAAGTATATTGTACATAGTTTAAGCATATAAACCCGAAAAATGAACATTTTGAGTTGAGTCACTTTTGAACTAGGTGTGCGATGTGTATGTATGAAAGTATAGTATTTCAGCTATGCCGAATTTTATATACCTACCTCCAGTGTGTAAAACATTGTCAAGCTTTACAAGAGTAATACATATTTGTTTATACCTAAAATTAGAGACAGTAAGAATTATTATAGAAATCAAAATATAGGGTATATCTGCAATTATGCTGATGTGTGTAACACAAAAAAATATTGGTTTTAGACCCACTTTTCAGTATAGCGACCTACTCAGAATTACCTTTTTAGTCGATCTAACGGTGTATGTCCGTCCGTCCTTGTGCGAAAAGTACAGGTCACAATTTTGGAGATAATTTGATGTAATTTTGTACATACGTCATAAGGACGAAGCCTATTGAAAATTATGAGAATTGGTCCATAATTTCACATGGCTCCCATACAAAATTCCCTATAAACTATCTTATTAATGTGCTGTTTTCACAACACAAGTGATTGAACGTGTAGTAAAATTTATATAAAAAGCACTCAGTTTTTTGAGTGTTTTTCATATAAATTTTACTACACGTTCATTCACTTCACATAAGCTATTATTATTAAGATTAAATTTGGTTAAAAAATATTCTTTTGCGATATAAATCGTCTTATATATATTTTTTCAAATCGGTCCATATTTTCTATACAAATACCACTCCCGAAAATAGCTTTAAATGCCACAACTTCCTTATAAATGTTGGAATTGATAAAAAAAAAAATCGACGGTTTGGCACAAAGAACTCTTATATGAATCTTTCGGTCAATTTCATTAAGTTAAGTTATAATTAACCATCAGATATAACTGTCAAAAACATATTGTTCAAGCAATAGCTTGAACTGGTGAAATTTGCCGATAACCCCATAAACTATTTTTGTTTTGCCGGTACATTCTCGAAAATTTGTCTTTATATGTCGTGATGTATGGTATCAAATGTTAGGGCTTGACCAACTATACAAGAATTTAAAAAGCATATAATTTTATGAAAATATAGTTAAAAACAATCAAAATGGTGTTTATGACTTGGCACTCCGATATTTTCTTGAGTTCTCTTTTTTCCTTTGAACTAAAATGCATAAAAATTATTATGTATTTGGATTAGGTAATTAAAAAAAAATTTTTTTTTTTAAATGCAGTTTTGAAATGAACTCTGTTTATACAAGGTATTAACGCTAAATTAAGTCGTCATACATATCCCATGTGGCCAGTGATGTAATATTAGGTAGTTTATCCCCAAATTAAGAATTTAATATATGCGATTTTTTTGGGGATTTTTTCTTTTTTTATTTTCATTTTATTTTTTATCAAGCAAAAAAGCTACCTTTGAAATAAAAATTTATGGCTGGCAGGTCTTTCAATAAGTAATGACATTTCTCATGTTAAGTGTATTTAGAAGGGCATTCATTTAATCGGGCTTTTGCTTTAATCGGCTAATCGATCGATAAATTAACCGCCCAGTAAAAAATGTGCTCCAAAAGGAGCTTTAAAACCCTCTTCGTTGTTAGCACTTAAATAGCCGCTTTTTGTATATTTTATTCGTTATCACTTACTTCTGTATAAGAGCTCTCTTATTGAAGCGCTCGATTATCCGCTTTTTCTCTGAACCCTTTTGATTTTATGTCCCAGCAATATTTCTTATGTCCTAACTTTTGTTTAAACTTTTATATTTTAATAGTTAATGATTCCCAATAGAGTATAAAGTTAGAAAGTTTTTTTTTTACAATGGGACATATTGTCCTAAAAAGATGGGGATTTATTATCGAGTGGGATTCATTATCCCAATATAAGTTAAAAATACAAGTTTTGTTGTTTTTGTGTATGCAGATAACTTTATTGGGACAAAATATACCACCGTAAGAACTTATTGGGACTATATGTCCCAGGGTAACGGTAGGATCACCGACATCTCACGTATCCCCAACATCTTATATTATTTCCTTATAAATAAATTTGCAATAAGAATTTAAAAAACGTAACAGATTTCGAGAAAAAACTCCGGGGTGAAAGGGTTAAGTGCTTCAAAAAAGACAAATTTTTTTTACTGGGCGAGGTTTTGATATAATCGGTTAATTTTGTTATTTTTTTTTTATAAATTAAGTAATTTCAATAAATAAAAATTCATAAATTATTTAATAATGCATATTTATTTATTATTAGTAAAAAAAAAACAATAACATAACAAACATAAAAATTCTTGAACTAAATCGAGCCAACAAAAAAAATTATTCATATATATGAGGGGCTTAAATCACAAGCGGTTTATGTGCCTTTTTTTAATTGAGATTAAGAGCTCATATATAAATAAATAAATCGGTCGCCATATCTCGCCACCGGATGATAATTTCACATTCACCTCTTGTGTTCTAAACTTCTCTAAACTTCACCTACTAATTCCATATGTTTTCTAAATTGTAAAAACGCCCTTAAACCCCTTGTGCTTTAAGCCCCTCATATGAAATACATATGTTTTAATTAATACATACATAATATGTGAGATCATTTTATTAGTTATTGTGAGATTATAAATTATTCCAATAGTTTAAGCAGATCTTATGAAATAACCTTTTAGACAAATAATTTGGTGTAAATGTTTAGGATTTAAGCGTTTTTTTTTTTTGGTTGTGATAAAACTTAACTAAGAGCAATTTCTTTCATTTATCGTAGATGTTGGATAAATCGAAAGCAACCCATAATACAGAATATCTAATTTCTCAGTCCTTGTCCTGGAGTTTTCCTAACATATAAAATCTTCCATTATGCTATTAGTACTGTTTTAATTTTTCGAAATGCTTAGCACTTCTAATCGTTTCGGTTAATTCTGTTAAAAGATTGATATGAGAAGATATGAGAAGAAACAAATATGTAAACACATACATACATACATATAAAAAGTATGTGAAACAAAAAGCTGTTTACAGCAAACACTTCCCTGCTAGCATTTTGTGTCATAATCGAATCTTTTAGGAATCAGTTTAAAGAGCAAATTAACCGCATCTGAGCTCATTTTTCGATCATAAATGACACTCTCGTGAGAATGTACCCTACCGATGAATCAGCTCATGGAATCATTTGTGATACAATTTGCTGATTCCTTTGTGATCATATAAATGAATCATATGTGAATCCTTTTTCAATCGCTCTAGTGCTAAATCAGTTTTAAGTCCAAAACATTTACAGCCGTGCCTAAACAAGAGCGGAAGGCGGAACGTTTTCTTCCGCGTAGCTTTTACTCTGTTATACCATACCTAAATAAGAGCGTGAGCGGTGTGTCACAAACAGTAGTGCTAACTTTCGTGCTTACTTACCCAAGGCGAATTCAACTACAGGTGGTGTCGAAACGCCATCTGATTTTGACAGTTCGTGCTACCTTGTTTTGATTTGTTAGTGTTTTGTTAGGAATGGTTGACATTTTGGACAGTAAACACTAACAATGCAATGCAAAAAATCCTGTGTTGTTTCTGTTGTTTTTGGATTGTTGTAGTATCGACACCACCTGTAGTTGAATTCGCCTTGGTTTGACCAAAAAAAAACTAATTTGCCATTATTTATTATCAAATAATAAAAACAGGGTTGGCAGAATAACAAATATAGCAACCTTGCTCGCTTATCGCGCTGTCAAAATCGGATTTTCCAATTGCAAAGCGTTGACGCCGCGCTATTTAAAGATGCTTTACACAAATTGTATGGGCATGAGGATTTTTGACAGTTAAAAACCGCGTTCCGCTCTTGTTAGAAATCATTATTTGAACATATGAATGAATCCAATTTCACTCGCTCAAGTGATAAATCAGTTTCAAATCTCAAAATCTGAAATGGCTCATTTAGGTTATTTTTACAAAAAATTATCTCCCAAATGATTGCTGGGTTATTTAAAATAAGGATCACTGGACACCTTCTTTGTTTGTATGAAAAAATATTTTCTAAACTCATATCTTTTGTATATGAGACGAAACAAATAATTTAAAATACAAAAAAAATGTTATTGTACTAAAAATTTTGTTACATCGGTTGGTCGGTTAATCGACTGAAATTTATCAGTTTAATCGTTAATCGAAAATTACCAATTTTCAATTAACCAATCAGTTAATCAGGTAGTAATTAATCGGTTAACCGATTAACGGTTAACCGTAAAGTAATTGGCTGGCTTCGCCATATTCAAAACCTAACAAATCTGTTAAAGGCTAGTTTACTCTATCCCACAAGTCTTAAGTATTCCATAATACTTTGTGAGATAGAAATCTAATGAGTTTTGTGGCAACTGTCATTAAAAATATATTATTTAATACTTTTGTTAATATTATTATTTAATAATTATCACTTTATTTTATTTAACATGAATTTTTATTTTGTTTCTTTCCTTGTTTTGATCTAGTTCAGATAAACTAACGATAGCTGTTATCAAAATTGGAGATGATAGTACATTTTCCTGTTTCGCAGCGTGTTTCAAAATATTGAATGGCAAAACAGGTTGTTTCAACCATGTTTGGGGCGCGAAACAGGAATGGGAGAGCGAAACACGAATATTGCTGTCCGTGTGAACATGGTATAATAGTGTAAAATAGTTATATATATCCAATTTCTTCTCCTTACAAATCCTTAAATGCTTTTAACAAATATACGTTGGCATTCCTACATCGTTTTAGAATTTTATAAGAACACAGAATATAGTACATATGTACATATTGTTCATTTATACACGCGTTATTTTATTTGCCTTATAATAAACCTTGAGTTCTTTAATAGCAAATAAATAAATAAACACGCACCTTTTTACTTTAACAACCTTTTTTTATTACAACAAGTAAAAGTGCCATAGTATTAAAAAGCCAATTGTTCCCTAGCTCATATGGTATGGGCGCAATCTTGTCAAACACCTTATTCCGGAAACATATTTGCATGTCGAATTCGCTGATATTTAAATCAAAACAAATCTCATATATATTTAGGGAATATTTGGACCAATTTTTATCAACCTAGGTTGTTTTGTATGGACCATATCGTACCAAAACCCCTTATTCGAGAGGACACTTGTATGGATGGGGCTGGATGAAATATTGGACCGATTTTGCTTTGGATTTAATTTTTTATGACTCTTAATGCCTAGGAAATAACTGAGCTGAATTTGGACCCCCTAATTGAAATAATATGGGCGCTTTTGCATCCAGACCAGTGTTGCCAGAAATTTTTTTTAAAAATACCTATGCATACTAAAAAAAAATTAGATTTTTCCCAACACGTTGAAAAAATTTTAAGAAAGAACTTATTATAAAAAAACTAATTGTATTCGCATTTGTAAGGCTTTAATACCAAAAATAACTAATGAGAAAAAAAAACATTTATACAAAAGCAGCAGGAAATTTTTTAAATAACATACATGTGTATTTCTTTTGAACTCTAACGTGATTATTAGTGCATGCGAAATGAACGCAGCCTCTTCCTCTTTTTGCGGAAATGATTTTATAACAAAAATTAAACTTAAAGTTGTGTGGCTCAATTTATTTCGATTTTTGGTGGTCTCTCTGCGTCTTCATTTGCATTGGGTTAAAGGCATAAGCAATGATATACCTTGCAGCACCACCAACTACACCATTTTTCATTGAAATTGAGAAAATTCCAAATGAAAATGAGAATTTCAATTTGAAATTAAGAAAATTCCAATTTAAATTGAGAATATCAATTTGAAATTGCGAAAATTCCAATTGAAATTGAGAATATCAATTTGAAATTGAGAAAATTCCAAATGAAATTGGGAATTTTTATTTGAAATTGAGAAAATTCCAAATAAAATTGAGAAATTTTAATTTGAAATTTAGAAAAATCCAAATGAAATTGAGAAATTTTAATTTTAAATTGATAAAACTAAATTATATGATTTTTAACATAATACAACGTTTTACCAATCTGCTCTGGATCTGGAAGATATGACTGTTGGTCAATAATACTGCGATTTGTATTTATTTTCATTTTTCCATCATTATGTTTTTTAAGTATGAATATTAAAAAAAATTATATAATTAAATTTTATAAATTAAAATTTATCAATTTAATTTGGGATTTTCTCAATTTCAAATAGAAATTCTCAATTTCATTTGGAATTTTCTCAATTTCAAATAGAAATTCTCAATTTCATTTGGAATTTTCTCAATTTCAAATTGATATTCTCAATTTTAATTGGAATTTTCTCAGTTTCAAATTGATATTCTTAATTTCAATTGGAAATTTCTCAATTTTAAATTGAAATTCTCATTTTCATTTGGAATTTTTCAATTTCATTTGGAATTTTCTCATTTTCAATGAAACATGGTGGAGTGTTGCCAACGTGCAACAGTTTTATTGAAAATATTGAACCAAAATGTGACAGTTTTCTTATAAATAACAAGAAAAAGAATCAAAAAAGAAAAATAAAACGATTTCGTTTATGTGAAAAGTTGTTGCATTAGAAAATTAACTGATGAAATAATTGCAAAAATTTGCCGCAGAGCTTCGGCATCACTGCATTAAAAACTTTTGACATATGAGAGTGATACCCAGTTTATTAAAAGGGATGCTTTTACGAACATTAAACTTTACTAATGCGCAAGTGATGCGCAACCACTGCATTTACGAACGTACCCTACTATTAATTTTTATTTATACTTTTATGATTTGTCAAATGATTGGGAATAATAAAATTCCATTTAGTCGTCTAAACAATTGTTTGCTTTATTTCTGGACATTCTGGAGACTTTCTGGAATGTATTAGCATAAACGCCTTATTACAACTGAAATATTAGTTCATCCCATTAAAAAAAATCTAATCTATGCATTCCGCAGCCAATTAATGAACGAACATTAGTTTTTCTAACAGAATTATTACTAAACCGATTGTGCTGGATTTCATCTTAAACTGCTTAGTAATCGTCCAGTCTTGCAATTTTTGTTGCAGCAATTCTTGAGTTTATTGTTGAGAGGGATGAAAAGATTGGGGAGGGGTACTCAGTTTCATGTACTCTGCAATTCTGTTTTGTTTTGTTATTCTCGCAGTTTTTAACTTGAAGTGCATTTGATTAATGTACAAATATTAAAAGAAGAAGAGGAAAGACAAGATAAAAATATGTACAAAAATTGCAAGACTAGAAATTAATAATCTGGACACTAATGCCCTTTCAAAACAGAATTGTTACAAATTGCAGCAACAAAAATGTAAAGTCTGGATGATGACTAAGGAGAACTGGAAACAATTTTTATTCATTTTATTTATTTATTAATTGTTTAAGGTCTATGGATAAATCCCTACAGCCTAACATAATTAACTATTTAACTCAAGTATAATATTGCGTTTAACAATGTTCACATCTAGAAAAAAATCCACAAATTCAAACATTTCATTAAATCGACAACATAACGGGTGGTCAAATTTTAAGGGCCGATGTTGAATGCGAACCACACCTAAACGCCAAGTTTTTTCTGCATTTCATTTGCCATTTCTCAAGATACACAATCGAGCAACGCGTTAGTTATTCAGGCTTACTATTAAAATGATAATCCAAGAGTGATTGTCGAAAAACCAATGCACCCACAAAGAGTGACTGCTTGGTGCGGTTTATGGGCTGGCGGCATCATCGGGAGGTATTTTTTCCAAAATGAGGCCGGTCAGGCAGTAGCTGTGAATGGCGTTCGCTATCGTGAGATGATAACGAACTTTTTATGGCCCGAATTGGAAGATATGAATGTGGACAATATGTGGTTTCAACAGGACGGTGCCACTTGCCATACAGCTAACGAAACAATGGCTCTTTTGCTCGACAAATTCAATGGCCGTGTTATCTCACGTGGTGGCGATGTCAATTGGCCGCCAAGATCATGTGATTTGACACCGTTGGACTTCTTTCTTTGGGACTATTCTAAAGAAAATGTGTACGTCGATAAGCCAGCAACAATTCAAGAGCTAAAGAATGAGATAATTCGGCACATTAACGGCATAGAACCTCGATTATGCCTCAGCGTCATCAAAAATTTGTATCATCGGATGGAAGTGTGCAACCGAGGTCGCGGCGGCCATTTGGCCGATATTTTGTTCCATACATAATTGAACCATACCAGTATTATCATAATTAAAAGAAATTACAATAATTTCCTAAATAATTTGTGTTTTATTCAAATCAACATCGGCCCTTAAAATTTAACCACTCTTTAGTTTTCTAAATGGGTCTGCCATAGCATAGTTATTTCGAAAAGTTTTTATATATAAAGGGTTATGGTGCCGTACCGTACGTCGCACAGTGGCTGAAAATAGTTTCTATCGGACAAAAATCTTTTACTTTTGTACCGATAGAGATAATTTAAAAAAGATTATACAGTTTTAATTTTATTAAAATCGTCTTAGCAGTTGCTGAGAAATTTAAGGTCAAAGTTGAACTTTTGATGTTTTTTAGCATTTAGTATGAAAATGCTTTTGATTGAGATTGAGAATTATTATATCTTTTTTATTCAAAAAGGGGGATGAACTTTAAAGAACTTTTAAATCTACATAACTGCCAAATTTCATTATAATTTCTTGATTTATAGAATGTCAAACCTTAAAATTACTATTTTTACTCATAGTGAATATCCTTTCATTCATTTACACTAAAAAAATAATAATCTTAATATTTGACATTCCATGAATCTGACATCGATAGAGATATCACAAAGAAACTTTGAAGTTATGTAGACCGAAAAGATCTTGAGTGGACTAAAAATTAATCCCATTTTGGATTAAGAAATACTCCAAATTCCCAATCCCGGAAACACGTTTTAGAAATGGTTTTTTTACAAAAATGGCAATACTGTCACTATTTACCACTCGATATTGATCAGAATTTTCCAGAAAATTATGGACATATTACAAAACATTCCTGCTCTTATTTTATAAGAAATGGTGTGTTGAATTATTAAAATTTTTAACTTATATTAATTTTTTTTTGTTTCAAATATTTTATTTTTTTCCTTTTTGATAGGTCATGTGGGAGAAACAAATGTCAAATTTGTAAAAATGAGTATTCGTATGTATTACCTTACGCCTCGAATATCGCAACACACTTATAGAAAAATACATAAGCATTTAATAATCAGCATACCTTTGCCTAAAGTCTGCTTTCCTACCAATATAAAAAATGCTAAACCCACTATTGATAACAGTTTGATATTAAACCTAATCTACCCGATTAAAAAACTAGAAAAATCGTTAAAAAATCGACCCAATAAATCCGTTTTATCCGAATATCTGTAAAGACAAAGGAGATAACCTTAACACTTAAGCATTTTTTTTGTAGGTCAGCTTAAGTCTATTTTTTTTGCAATCCATAAACACATTTATTTTTAAACGTTCGAATATCCGAGGTTACCAATTTTAGAAGTCCACAAGTCACACTCCCGAACCTCTAGGGACCCGTGTTCTTTCAAATCAACTCAAACCCTGCCCTGCTATGACAGCTTCAAGAATTGCATCAGTTGCAGAATTATTTTTCAAAACAAAACGTTCGTAAACCATTGTGTTATATTTTTTTTCCAGTATTTATTTATTGAATCTTCATATATTAAATATGAACTAACAATAATTAATCAAATCCTATCCTAATATTTGCTTTATGTCTTGCCAGTGACAGACAAAAAAGATTTCGTCATCACAGTTTCTGTTCAAATATGTAGGTGTTTATCGCTCATCTGATTGGGTGAGTGCTGTAGTGCCTCTTCTTCCAAAGCGAGTGTGGCCGCCATAATTTAAAATATTTCGAGCTAATGGATTTGGGTGCAGTTCCTGCCTTTTTAAATATTTTACTGCATATTTGAGATCCTTGTGGATATTTGAGTTTTTGACGTACCAGGGAGCGGCTGTGATTATTCGAAGAAGTTTATTTTGGCGCCTTTGAATTTTTTCGATGTTAGCAGCTGAGGCAGTGCCCCATAACTGAATACCATAGCACCAAATTGGCTTTAAGATAGAGTTGTAAAGTAGAAGTTTGCAATCGAGACTAATAGTGTTATATAATATTGTGTTATATTTCAGTAAAATAAAAGGAGAAAAAAAAAGTTGCGAGTAATTTCATTAAAATGAAAAAAGTGTTCAACAGACAGTTGCAAAAGTATGTATGGGGTTAAAGAGGTCACTTTCAGCTTTCTGTTGGTACTAAAATCTCTTTAACCACATTTGACCCTAACAAGTTCTACTCCTCTAAAATTCGGATTTAACTAAAATATAGAGCCTGGTGAAACATTTAATAACACATCAGGTGTAAATGATACAGTGCGAACCTTTTCTTAAAGACTACTATCCCACTAATACGAGTATAACAAAAACAACCCATTATTGATAATGGTTTGCGAGAGATTAGATATTCATATCCTCGATATGTATCTCTCAGGCGGAAAAGCAAAAATTGTTTTTGAATGGATTCAATTATTTGACACCAATATTGTTCTTTTTTTTATGGGTTGATTGAAAGTCAGCGTGCTTTAAGCTGATGGACCAAGACTCAAGGACCAAGAATATTTTTTAATGGGGTCTAAGATGAATATTAAAAAAGTTTCACACTTGCTTAGTCATTCACCACTAGTACTGGAGGGCATAAAAAGAAGAGTTTCTGTCAATATTTCAACTATGTGTATAAAAACTTAATTAAATGTGTCAATTACTACATTTTAAAATTATTAAATTGCAAAAAATATTCAAAAATCTTTAAAATTGTTTGCTTTACTTAGTAATCTAGTTATTGCAACAGACTAAACTATATCAATGTAACCTCATTAAAAAAAAATGTGATTAATAACAGCTATTTTACATTATTTATGTTGCGAAAATCCTTCAAAAATTTGTTAACATTGATGAATAATTTGTGCAGCAACAAAATCCGCTACAGATTTTATTATTTTATTTTTTACAACTTTAAGTAATTAGTTTTTTTATGTTGAATATTATTAAATTTAGTGTTAAACTAAAATTTATTACAATGAAAAGAAATGTAAAAAATTTGTTATGTTCAATCAGTTAATTCATGTGTAAATAACTCTGCACACTACCAATTATTTTTTTTTTATCAATGTTATTAGTTTATTTTTTAAATGAATTTTAAAAGCTTTGAAAACGTCTTTTTATAAAGAAAAAAAATATGATATATGAAAGATTTAACGCTGGGGGGGAATACAACAAAAAAGATAATTAAATAAAATTTAAACCACCAATTAAGCGTTTAATTAGGTTAAGCTGTTTAAAAGGCAAAAACTATTGATACAAATGCCAGTTACATGCTAAATTACAAATAAACCTTTCACTTGGAATGGAATGTTAAAATAATGTTCCACAAAAAGTGAAATGTGTATTAAATTTGTGCAACAAATTATGGCTAAATAATTTTAATATTTAAATAAATACAGAAAAAGGAAAAACGAGGTCTTAGCGTAAAAGACTTTTACTTGTGCAAATCTTTTAAAAGGCCTCTAAATTGCTTCTCTTAGAGTAAACCTTTTTATTTTTGCTTACCAGCTCAACTTCTTAAAGTAAAGCAAATTAAATTCAGCGGGCTAATTCTGGCAGTCGTGAACGAAAACTTTTTCGACACAAAAGAAATATTATTTCTAATTCTTTCAGTTGATACTAAACGAATTGAAATATTTTTTTCAGTGTTGTAATAATTTCAATTCGTTCAGTATCAATTGAAAGAATTAGAAATAAAATTTCGTCCGAATCGAAAAAGTTTTCGATCACGACAGCTCTAATTAGCTCCTAGACTTCGCTTCGAAATAATAGTAATAATTTCAATTCGTTCAGTATCAACTGAAAGAATTAGAAATAAAATTTCGTCCGAATCGAAAAAGTTTTCGATCACGACAGCTCTAATTAGCTCCTAGACTTCGCTTCGAAATATAAAGATTGTTGTTGTGTTATTAAAGAGCTATTTCCTAGGACCTGTGCATATGTTTATCTACCAAAACTTTATATTAAGTATATCTTTAAATCAGGGCTGTAGTGGCGGAGTCAGGGTTGTAAAGTCGGAGTTGAGGTTTTTGTACCGGAGTAGGAGTCGAAGTACCCACAAAAAGTCGCGACTCTGACTTCAAAATTTTTCTAGTTTACATATGTAAATAACTATATTAAAGCTCAATTCGTCAAAGTGTTAGAATAAAAATATCGATTTGAAAATTTTACAGAATCTTTATCTTGCTATATTTAACCATTTAAAGTTCATTTAAAAAAAAAAAGAGTTTTAAGTAAAATAAGGACCAGTCTCATATACATTTTGCATCAAGGTTAGAGTAGGAGTCGAAGTAGGAGTTGGAGTCGGAGTCAGGCCTAGAAAATTTCAGCGGTTGGAGTCGGAGTTAGAACTAATTTTTGACGACTCTACAGCTCTGCTTTAATTATACCAAAAATAACTTTAAAGAAATTTTGGCACTTGTTCCCCTTTGCTTTTCAACCCCTCATTTAAATGAAACTTTTCTAGTTCATATTCTTTTCTAATATTTATTTAGACAAATTTAGACGTTAGTTTTCAGTTGGCCCATATTGAAACGGATAATTTATAAGTTACTGCAAATTTGTTCGGCTTAAAACCAAAAATTTTCCATTTTATAGTTTTATTTTTATTTCTCAAAATCACTCAGAAATGTAGTGCTAGTTATAGCCACACCACAATAGTGGTTAGGATGTTATGTATCTGTGCTAATGTTTGTAACTCCCTAATATATTAAGTCACTTTTTGAATCGATGTATTGATGTCCGTCCGGCTAGCTGGCTGTCCATATAAACTTTGTGCGCAAAGTTCAGGTTGCAATTTTGGAGATAACTTGTTGTAATTTGGTACTATAATTTGGTGGCTATAATTTTCACATGGACCAAGCCTACTAAAAATAGTGAGAATTGGTCTATAATTTCACATACCCCCAATACAAGCTTCTTTCCGAATTAGAGACTTTGTGCTCATAAACCATCTTATTATGTTGGTATTTAGATTATATTTGGTCTAAACTTATTTTATTGCAATTGCAATCATCTTACCAAATTTAATTGAAATCGGTCCATATTTTACCACTGCTCCTTTAAAAATATTACTCTCAAAAAAAAGTTTTTATTGCCATAACTTCCTTATTATTGTTGGTATTGACATAACATTTGACGACGTTAACTTGTATAATAGCTAATATGTCATGCCAATCTTTTATTGGTGGGTCCAGAATTGACCATAATTGCCATATAAATAAACCCCTCTCCAAAAACCACTTAAAGGCTTATCAACCGACGGTTTGCCTTTAAGTGGTTTTAAATGTCGTATGTGAATTTTTTGCGGTTTTGAGTTAAGATCGATTCCTTAGGTTTTCCGACCAGATCTTTCATTTGGCGTAATCAGTTTTTCGATACCTCATACGGTTTTCGAAATATGGAGTGTTGAGTTTGTCGTATGTGGTATTTGCTAAAGCCATTTTCAAATTAAATGTGTTCAAACTCAATTTACTCGAAACTATCGGAATCCACATACGACAATTAAATTATCAGCCGACGAAACATATCTCATATATATGAATATATCTAACTATTAAGTTTGATTACGGTTGGCGTTGATATAAGCACCTGTGTCGTTTTTTGTAGTAGATTAAGGCCTGGAAAAGAATAAAGTAGTTGTAGTAGTAGCTGAAGCTGACGAATGCTCTGTAGCGCAACAAAGTTCAAAATTTCGAACTTTGCGCTTTAACTTTAACTGCAACGACTACAACAACTGCGTATTCTGTTGAGACTACTTTCAAACTGCCGCTTTTAACTTTTAACAGCTTGCAACGCTATTCGTTACGTTGTTCTACAGTGACTATTGTTCCCCACTTAAAGAACACAGGTTATGCGTTACTTTTATATTTAATACACAAAACGACACATATGTTCACGCCAACGCCAACCGTAATCAGGCTGACTATTGAGCACAAAGAACTTGTGTATGAATCTTAACCTCATAACATAATTTTGTTCTGGCGGGTCCTTGGGTCTCAAATAAGGTACTCTCGAAAATAAGTTTTTAAATAGCGTGGTATAGGGTATCATATGTTCGGGATTCACATATTATACATTCTAACTTGTTTTTGTTTACCTTAATACATTTTTAATGTGTGGTATCAATGGTCGGGCTTGACCAACTAACTTTTAACATTCTTATTATATGCAAACATATTAAATTGGTGAATGTTTTAAGACATTTTAGTGTTTTAGGTCATATTTTAATAACTTCTTAGAGCATATTTTTAAGTTTTCACCGTATATTTAATGCGCATACACTTTTTTAGCGTCTATTTTCGGTTTTCCTGGTGATTGCTCATCGATCGAGTAATGAGAGTAAACATTTAAAACTAGTTGGTATCATTTTGGCACCAAAAGCTTTTACTGATTTAACCTGTTCTCTATTTAGTTAGAGCAGTTTTGTTAAATGAATTTTAATTTTCAAAAGAAAAATTGTATTGAATGATGCAAATTTTTCATTTGCTTTTTTGCTAATAGCAAAAATACATCCAATTTATGTCGACTTTTCATCACTTTTTTAAACTTTACATATTTTTTTTCTTTTAATTCTATAGATGTAGTACATAGATCCATAATTAGATATTTATGTGAATGCAAACACCATTCATTCAAGTTTTTCAATCTTCATTATTTTTTAAAACTGTCACATAAATTATAACCAATTTTTTCGTCTTTGAAATAATTGTATCAAAATCAAACAACACTTTGGTTGTCTAAGACGTTTTTATTTTCAAAATTATTGTAATTATTTATTTGCGAACATACAAATAATAAACAAAAAAAATCGAAATAACAGCAGATGTGGCACATGTGCTCCCAATGTAATTGGAATTTTATGTATGTATATGACAACAATAAGGAAGTATTAAAATTGTTTATTGTTCAAAGTGATTTACTATAAAACTCCGCCAATTGTAAAAAAATGGTTAAGACAATAGTTCATATTCATACGAATATGGGTATTAAGGTGGTATCATCGCACATTTATAAAGTGAAGTCGTTGCTCTCCTGATATTTTGTGTTCGCAGAAAATTTCAAACTGTCAAAATTGTCTCCATATAAAATAAAGAAAATTGAGCCAGTGTTACCGTTTTAGCATATTTTCTGCTAGATTTAGTTGGGGAAAAACATATATATTTTTAATATATGTACATATCTGCTATTTAGCATATTTCGTTTTCTAAAAACAGATTTTTTAGCATATATTTACTTTTTAGAAAAGCAGAATTTTTTAGCATATTTTTTTTTTTTAAATAAAAGTTTAAAACTGAAAGATATTTATTCCAAGTTACTTCTATTCATTGGGATACATTCCGCTACCTCAAATGGACATTAGGGTAGCCCTCATGATATTTGCGACTTTAGTATTTCAAAAAAACAATTGGTTTTAATTTTGGGATAACTAGTTGGAATAACAATCTTTCGTTTAAGATAAAAATAATTTATCAGTACACTAAAAAAAAATTGCTGAAAAAATTATGTGAAAATGGAAAAATCCTAACTTTATATTTTAAGTGGCACAAAAATTACTAAAGGCTTTTATGCAGAAATTAATCGTTCTAGTTTGGAACTTTAATATATAAAATTCCTCCGTGACGCTTGACGATAGAATGTTTTGTTCGGACGCAAATTGAAAAAATCGAAAAAAAATCGAAAACAATGCTATGTTTATTTTAGAAATTGAAGTTTTTGACCAATGAGCAAGGTTTCGAGCAAAACTCTTCAGCCGTTTTTGTGCCACTTTAAAAACAAACGAGTAAACTTAAGCAAAAACAGAAAAAAAGAAGCAAAACAGCAAAAAAAGCAAATTTGTCTTCTCTGGTAATAACACATTGTCGACATTGAAAAAGTTTTTTACATAATTTCAAATAAAATATGTAGATGTTGGTCTATGCACAGAAAAAAGCTTTTTATCAATTAAAAAAATGATTTAAGTAGTTGAAAGTATTTAAATTTAATTAATTTGTTTTTTTTCAAATTTTTTTACCCGATTTTCAAAAGTAAAGGCGTTACTTATGAAAATCGGGTAAAAATCGGGAGGTCTTGTAAAATTATCTTGTTAACTGCTTTATAAGTTGTTTTAAAGCGCTACCGCAAGATGGCGCTTATCCATTTTTTGCTAAAAAAACGATACCAATTTGCAATTATTTGAAATTTTTCAAGGTTGGTATGTTGACAAAAATAAAGAAACAACAAAACAAAATTGTAGAACACTGTTTGAGGTTTGGAGGGTCTAATTGGCGATTTTCTGCAACAACAGAAAAATAACGATTAATTTTCGGATGAGCCATATATGAAAAAGTCGTAGAACAACTATTGCTTTCGAGGCCCCAAGGAACCATTTTCAACAATAAAAAAGTTCTTTTTCGGGAAAAGTCGATTTTTATGTACTATAATAATAGTAAATTCTTAATAAAATTCTTTTTTATTTATGATTATTATTTTTTTTTTTTTTTTTTTTTTTTTTTTTTTAAATCTTGCTTATTTTTAGCAAATTTAAATGCAAACGAGTTTATTTATTTCCTATAATTTACATATAAAATAAATATAAAAAAAAGTTGAAGTTATAAAATTATTAAAATATGTGATGAAAATCGATCGGTTTCGAAACGATCATTTTAAAGATGTGCTTTAATAATATGTATTAATTAAAAAATATGTATTATTCTTTTGTTTGTTCGTTTTAGTTCAAGAATTGTTATGTTATTAGTGTTGTAATATATAATTTATGCATTTTTATGTATTGAAATAACTTGATTTATAAAAAAAATTATAAATCGGTTAATCGACCAATAACAATATTAACCGATCATTAACCGATTAAACCCAAACCTCGGTCAATTGATCGAGCGATTAACCGATTAAAGCAAAATCCCGATTAAATGAATACTCTAATACATACTTATATATAATATTTTTTTTCTTGGCATGCAAATAAAATAGTATTTTTAATACTTAAATATTTTGGTAACTTTTTTTGCATTTGGTTACTTTAATTTTACATTTTGGTTACAAATTTTTTTTTTTGGGTCGTGGCAACACTGTTCACGATACATTTTTGACTTTGACTGCAAAGTATTATGATGTTTTGGAACACATCCTGCCTATTTAATTCGGACAAAATTGGAAAACAATATTATAACCCTAATACTTTTGCAAGTACTCGTATGAATATATCAAATAAATCGTGTAATACTTTCCTTTTTTACTTTGTTTTTGGGCTTCTTTTTAATAAAAATTTTGTAACGAAATGCACAAGCCAAACTGTCATAAATGTTGTTACACATTTTAAAATACAATAACACAAATTGGTCAATTGCCAGTTATACATACCTACTACTTATTTTTTATACCGTAATAATAATTTGCATAAATCTTAAAGATATAGATAAAATGTCCATATTAGTGTAAGTGTTTCGAAGGAAAAAGCGCGAACACTTAATGAAGATAAATGTTGCAAGAAAAACGAATACAGTGGGTTGTAAATGAGATCTAGCACTAATACAAACGGCGTTATGGCATGCATGTTCCAAAAAAAGATATTAATGGCAACTTTAAAAGTTATTAAGGATATAATAAAAATAAGATTTTTGAGAAAATGTAAATAGGTCCACAAACAATAAATTTTATAATTATATGAAACTTTAGAATCAATTAGTCGTCGTTTTGCGATTGCATCCTTTTATTTAACAAGTTACTTCTAAAATAAAACATTTGGAATAAAACAACATCTTTGTTGTTTTTGGTAACAAATTAATTACGGTGCCGAAAAACTTTTTTTTCTTGATATATTATATACACACACACACATATAAAGCGTGATCCATTTCTTCCCTACTTTTTTAAAGAAAAAAAAACACAGAAAATTCAAATTTAATGGGGAATGTTTATTATCATTTGAAAGAACATTCTTTGGCATTTATTTTTTGAAGATTATGTCCATCCGTTGAGCTAAATTTTTAATGACTCGTTCGAGCATTTCGACTGGTAACTGGCGAATGACACGCGTGATGTTTTCCTTTAAGGCCTGAATCGAAGCGGGTTTGTCCGCATAAACTTTAGACTTTACATATCCCCACAGGAAAAAGTCTAACGGTGGGATATCACACGATCTTGGTGGCCAATACCGGCCCAAAACGTGAAATTATGTGCTCACCGAAGTGTTCTCTCAAGAAATCCTTTGATTGATGCGATGTGTGGGAAGTGGCGCCGTCTTGCTGAATCCAAATGTCGCCGAGACCACGATAACGGTCGCCATTGACGGTTACGTTCGCACCGGCATCATTTTTAAAGAAATATGGACCGATGATTCCACCGGCCCACAAACCACACCAAAAAGTTGTTTTTTATGGGTGAAGTGGCAGTTCTTGAATCTCTTCAGGTTGCTCTTCGTCCCAAAATTCGGCAATTTTATTTGTTTACATATCCATTGAGCCAGAAATCGCTGAACAAAAGTTGCTTCAAAAACGTCGGATCTTCTTGGAACTTTTCAAGAGCCCATAGAGCGAAGTGATGTCGCTTGGGAAGGTCGAGCGGCTTCAGTTGTTGCACAAGCTTTATTTTGTACGCTTTCAATTTAAGATCTCGACGTAAAATCTGCCAAGTCGTTCCATACGTCAGTCCGAGTTGCTGCGAACGGCGCCGAATCGACTCTCCACGTTCTTTGTGTACACTCTCAGCTACGGCCGCTATATTTTCTTCACAGCTGGACGTGGTCTATTCTGTCGAATATTATCCAATAATGAATGCTGGGTGTCAAAATGGGTGATGGTGTTGCGAATAGTATGCTCAGTAGGCGGATTATGTTGGCCATAAGTTGAACGAAGATCACGAAACACATTCCTCACAGAACGTGAATTTTCGTAATAAAGTTGAACGATTTGTAAACGTTGTTCAGGCGTTATGAAATGCCAAACAATATGAAATGCCAAACAATACTAAACAAAAATAACATGACAGCATGACACGACTCACACGTGATCTGTCAAAAAAAGGCTATTGAAAAAAGTATCTCTACTTGAATCACCCTTTGTATATATATATAAAGGGTGATTCAAGTAGAGATACTTGTTTCAATAGATATATATTGGTTCCTTTTACTCCTGTGAAGAGTATAAGGCCGTAACAAGATTTTACCAGTGCATTCGATCGGATACGAGATGCTTTACTAGATTCCAGTGTAGATGTAGGCAGGATAATTTAGCTTCAGTTTGCCGATTCCGTGTTTGTGGTGATCGTCCTCATTTTCGGCTGCCCTGCGGGCTCCACACAGCGTAACCGTTGTACGACTTTATTTGCAATTTGCAACATTTTTGCCGCTCTGACACTTTTTGTGCGACTTTTTTAAACTCGTCTAATTTTGTAACTTTTTCCAACTTTGAGCAACTTTTTCCCCCTTTTTCATAGACATACACTGCATAATTAAAATATCAATTTCGTTTAAAAATTCTGTCTGGCAAAGATAGCCAGGTTTAAAATGAATGCGCTTTGTAAGAGCTAAAAATTCTGCAATTAAACAACAACTACCTTGAGTTTGCTGGCTTGAAATTATTAGCAAATAGGAATGTAGTTCTCGTGACGTCATTTGTCCGACATGCATTGAAGGTATTAACTTTGTTTTCGGAATGGCGTAATCTTTGTTTCTATCATTCTTGTACATACATCGAATTCGTAGAAACATATATTGCTAAGAGTATATTTTTGTACTATTTAGCTTCCCGATAGGTTATTTTTGCAAAATTGTTGGCCCTGCGATAATGTGAATCAGAAGAAATGAACCATCTGGGTACAAGCACAATATTTATGCTAAAGGGGTATTTTCTCTAGAGGCAAAGAACTTTTGTTTTAAATAAAACACAACAAATTCAATGGAATGACTAAAACTTTGGTTTTATTGACACACAAATGTCATGTCATTTAATGTTTAAAATTATTTCTAGCTTGTGGCTTCCACGACTGCGTCTTATGAACGCCATCCTATCAGTCCAATTTCGTACCACTTTTACGAGCATACCCAGTGTTATTTCGTCAATAGTGCATCGAATGTTGGCATAGAACAGAGATTTGAAGTAAGCCCGCAAATAATAGTCCAAAGGTGTTAATTTACATGAGCAAGGTGGCCAATTCACAGGTCTATTTCTTGAGATAATTCGGTTACCAAACGTTCGGCTCGAGAAATTGATATTTTCACGCGCTGTATGGGATGTTTCGCCGTCTTGTTCAATACATTTCTTCTCCAAATTATTTGCAATGACACTAGAAATAAAAAAGTAACGAATCATTTGCCAAATTTAAAGGCAATGTTAAGTGCACTAAATAGTGATTTTTTCGGGCTGTAATTGAGTCTCATGAGGATTGTGCTCTTTTCAAAAACGAAAATTCTGCAATTCGCTGAAGATGATTTGACGATACAAATCTGGTTCAACTTCCAGTTGATTCTCAGGCCATTCCCCGAACACACGACGCAATTGATGATCCGCTGGCTTTAATTCTTGCACCAATATCTATTCTCAAAATTTTCCAAGAAGTAGACGGCAGATACCAAGTTTCTTACAACGGTGTCGGAACGATAAATTCGAGTTCCCTGTCACACTCACGTCTATAGCGGCGATGGCTTCTTCTGCACGCAGGGTACTAGCTATATTTTGATGAATATTAGCAAAAGGAGTAAATGTGACCATTAGGCGATCCATAGAATTATGTATTAGCTGCTCAGATGAACGATTATGCGCACCGTAAACTTGACGAAGTGCTCTATAAGTTTGGCTAACAGAGCACGACTTTTGAAAATAAATTTCAACGATTTCTAAACGTTCTTTGCATGGTGATTCGCCAAAGTATACTAAAAAAAAGAGCCAAACGCACTTCATTTGTATGACAGCTAGTTTGACAGTTATCCCTATCGGGAGTTATATTCCTCTGAAAAATACCCTTTAGTTTTATGGGGATTTATAGCAAGAGTGAAGCATCTTAATGAACTGATTATATCGGAATATCCGGCATGGAAAATATTTTCCTTTTAAAGAACAAACAAAGTTGAAGAAATCCGTACATTATTCTTTTTTTTTACACATATCGCACTTAATCATGATTTAAAAATTTTCAGTAGAAGCATAACAATTTTTAATAATAAGATTTATTTATAACGTGCTAAATTCCCAAATTTTATTTTTAAAAAATACTAGAGTTGTGTCGTTCCAGAACGACCTAGTTCCATTGAACGTTTTCCCAAAAGGAACGGTGCGGACTTTTTCAAGAATTCCTTATTTATCGTTCCTCGTTCCGTAGTTGTAATCCGTTGAATCATCACATGTGTTTCGTTCACTTATTTCTGTACACTTAGGGCTAATAAATCAGAGCAAGTTAAACTCTCTTTTTGGTTTAAAATGTGTTTAAGCCAACAAATATATAAATCAGAAAACATATAAACCATCTTTAAACGCAAAAAATTGTTCGTTTAAACTACCAATACAAACGATATGAATTTGTCAACATTTATCGTAGTGCTGCCACATGTTACTTTTTAAACTACATATAATATATGGGACACTGATTTACAACTATTGAGTTTAAACTACATATAAATTTAAGTTTAGTTCAACTAAACCAGCGATTAAACACTCACTTATTTATTAGCCATTAGACCAAGTAGGGATGGGCAATAAATATCATTATATCAAAATATCGATATTTAAAAAAATTTTAATCGATATTTATCTACGACTATCGAATTCGATATTTTTAAGATCTTTTTATAATAAAATTCAATATTTTAACCGTTGCTAACTGCTTACAATACTGTTGTTTTTTAAGTATTGCATCATATGTTTTTTAACTAATAATAAGAAAATAACGGCGCTTTCCCATTGTACATTTTCATAGATTACACAGTTCAGTTTTGTCTCGGTTTTTTAAGAGAAGACAACAAAAAAATAAGCGCGGAAAAAATATTCTGGAAAGGGTTCCTAGAATTATGCAAAGAATCGCCTTAATTATGGCGTATTAGCAGCAATACTCTCATGAAAGTTGGAATGTTAATAATAAAAAAAAAAATTTAGTTTTTTTTTATTTGAGCATGTTCTTATATATTAAAAATAAAATATTGCACAGGTTACTTGCATAGTATGTGCCACAAGTTTCGTTTACCAGTAGTATATAATCCCAATAAATTTTTTTTTTTTTAGATTTCATAGGGCGAATAAATAAAATTTTTTTTGTATTCTTTACTTTTTTTGAATTTGTTTTTATTGTAGAATTAACTGCCGGTCCCTCGATTTCAAAGGGAAACTTCGTTCGCATAACTTACCTTAAAAACTAAATTTTTAAATTGGTTTTTGTGTTAAGTAAAAGTTAAGCGAACATTTGAAATTAAAAGAAACAATAAAAAGTTAGAATGGAATTACATGTAATATGTTTGTATATATGTAAATATGTATTGACATAGGTATATTAAGTTTTTAAATTTGGTAATAATTTCAGCTTAATACGTTCGATTCATCGATATATCGACATTTTTAGTTAATAAATATCGATACTCTTACAAAATATCAATACAATATATCGATATATTTTTTCAATTTGCCCATCCCTAAGACCATGGTTGATTTTTTGTTTAGGGATCAAGGTTGCCAACTTTGTTGTATTTATATGATGACATATAAAAAATTTGGTAATTAAATCAATAACAAATGTGATCCAAAGCAACGGTATGCAGGTACGCATAGATTAAAATAGGTCCAAATTTACGAAATTCTTAAAACATTTGCAATTTAATGAAAATGTTTTTAATTTTCATGTATTTAAAATATTTTAATATTTAATATATTTTAATATTTAATATACATATTTAAATATTTTAAAACCCCTATAATAATTCTTCTTTAGTTGTTACGCCACCAAATAAAAGCAAACAATAGCAAATGTTTGTTCGTTGACGTTTTTACGAACGACCAAGAAGTTTTCACGTTTCTCGTTCATTCATTGCTCTGAGTAAAAAACAGGAACGTAAACGAAAGGAACGAACTAGTTCCTTTAATCTTTCGGATCGGTCGGAACGATTCCACAAAAGGAACGATTTTCCCCAGCTCTAATAAAAACACTGAAATTTATTGTTAAGGGAGAGCCAGTTTCTATGCGCATTTTGCTGATTGCTAAGGCCAGCTTGTCAGGAAACTTTTTCCGAAGACTTGAGAAAAGCTAAAAATATTATACAAATAAGACTATAAAGTGATACATAAATAAATTTTGTATTCCCGAATAATAAATATAATAAGTTTTGTATTCCCCACAAAATAAATTTTGAAAACTATTTTTATTTTACATTAAAGGCATATGAAAAAGAATTTTTAAAAAAATCGTTTCATTACCAAAAAGTAGACAAAATAACACGATATTTTTATAGCATGTAGATATGAATATAACGTGTCGATTTTTTTCCAATTTTTACTTTTGATGATTAAAATTTACAATTTTGCATTTCCTGACATTTACTGGTCGCAATAATTTTATATATTTTTAGGTTATGGTATTGCCAGACTCGAACCATACAATATGAATCTAAATTTTTCACAATTTTTAACAAAACTTATTGCTTTGCAACACCTAACACAATAATAGTTTAATATTTTATTCTAATGTGTTTGATTTTCTTTATCTATATTTATTATTAACAAATGTTCGATTTAATCTAACACCGACTGTTATTCTTTGTTAACACTTACTTATGGTTAAATTTTCATAAGGCGACTTGTTTTAAGACAAGCCAACTTTTCTTTTTTTTATTATTACATATTTTCCATAAATAA
The DNA here is from genome assembly GCA_943735925.1 of Pollenia amentaria. Taxonomy (NCBI): domain Eukaryota; kingdom Metazoa; phylum Arthropoda; class Insecta; order Diptera; family Polleniidae; genus Pollenia; species Pollenia amentaria. Next base: position 216,312,072 of record OX031007.1, on the reverse strand, counting down.
CAACTCAATTGCAAAGTGAAAAAAAAATTTAGAAAAATATATTATATTTTGATTGCAATAGCTTTTAATTAAAAACGGTTGATACATTGTTGTAATCAATAAAAATAAAAAAAATATATTTTAATTTTTTTGACAGAAAATTGCCATTTCATAATATATTTGTGCTTTTAACAATCTATTCTAAAAAATTTTTAGCTAAAAACTAAGAAACAGTTTTTTTATATTGTTTTTCAACAAATTTCATTTTCTTTAATTAAATTTTGCTCATACAACTCTTAAAATAAATAATAAGGTTGGTTTTACATTAAATTGAGTTTTTAATTAAATTCAACCGGTTAAGATCTCGCTATAATTTTACACAAACATTTGAATTTTACTATTATTTCGTTGGGAAAATTAACCACATTGTTGTTTTAATGCGTAGTTTTTGTATTGTATTTTAAACGCTGACAATTCGTTGTTTACATTTTAACGCGCAATTACCTTGCACTTGTCTTCATTTAAGTTTGTCTTTATTTTTTTTTAAATTTTTTGGCGAAATTGTTGCAAGCGTGATAATTTTTTTCTGGCTGTTTGGTGTTTCAAAGCAATTTAAAATTTTTTTGTACCGGTTTCCATGCAAACGGGATAAATGTTTTTGTTTTCTATTAGTTTTTTTTTTTTAACTTGTCATTACCAGATAGCAGTAAATTATCCACATGTATGTATGGATGTTTCATTAAATTTTAACCAGTTAGTGAGAAAGCACAAATATTTGACGCAGCTAATACGAGTACGTAGCCATTGTTTTTATTGTTACATCAATAAAAAATAGTGGTTTTTATAAAACGGTTTACTAAGAAAAAAATGTGTTAAAGTCAGATGTGTTCTAGATTATCGTGAGTGGCTTGCCCCAAGTATGACAAAATACCATACCAGAGTAGCAGTTGGAAGCCATTTGGGCATGGTTTTCTTCTTGGTTGAAATCGTATCGTATCTTTTGCAATTCTTTTGGTTAAGGCAACTCCATACCGAGCTCGAGCTCCACCCTACGCACTAAGCCACTACGATGCTTCTTAAGACATTAACAGCGATGCAGAAACCGGGAGCTTCTGACTCCTGCGGTACCAAAATTAAGTATTTTACTTTGTAGACAAATTTTATATAATTATTGAATTCGGGACTGGTGAGCCTCAGCAACACACAACGAACAGCTCGAATACAACTTCGGCCACATTTTTGACACCAGCATGGAACATCAGGTACCATTATAAGAAAAAAAAAATAATTCAAAATGCCCAACTCCTGAGTGAACAACAACAAGCAACAAAGTACACAGAAAAAAGTGTTTTATCAATTAAAAAAATGGTTTAAAAAGTATTTAAATTTAATTAATGTGATAATTGAATCAATTATTTTCTTAGTTGAAAGAAAATTAAAAATTTAATTTGGATTTAATTAAGATTTTTGTAGTTTTTAAATTTTAATTTTAATTTTCAATTAAAATTTTAATTAAATAACAAAAAATCTTAATTGACTTTTTTCGTTCAAAATAAAATAATTTAAACATGTAGAATTGTTGTTGGGAATTGTCAAGATTTATTTAAATAAATTAACACATTGTTTGAAATGGCAAAGTTTTTTGATCACTTTTTTAATTAAAATTAAAAAAAGGTGCAAAATCAACAACTTGTTTGCTTGATAATATGAATTTGGAATACATTTGGTGATTGGAGAAATTTAATAACTTTTTCTGTGTACAAAGGTAGGAATACGGAAACATTAGTCTTTCGTGTAGTTGCGTTGCGGATTTACTTCATCCATAAGATACTTAGGCGGAACAAGACTTGTAGTCAGACTGCAGGGTCAATACTAGACATCAGTTATAAACATGACAGCTATACACATCATACAAACAGCAGAGCCGCAAAGGTGAGTTTTCTTAATAACACTTTGGCAATATTCGCATACATTGGACCACATCTCCACCAAACTTCTCTGATCCTCTTATAAACACTTAACGGACAAATTCCGACATTTTTTTAATCATGATGTGTCCACCTACACACGTATTCCGAAATGTATTGAGGAACTGATCAATAAATAAGACCAGGGTTTTCCCGGGACACGTGATGATTTATTCGACGCACGGTCTTTGCAACTACCATCCATCTAAAATCAAGTTTTTTCGCCGTAGGCATCTTCTTTTCCTTATCTTCCTACACAACAATCAGCCAGAAAAAAGCCATTCGGGCATAAGAAAGGCCTATCCAATACCTCTACAACACTACAAAAAACAACAGGTATTTTGTTTGTGTAAAATTCTCCCCTTTGTCAAAATCTTACTACTACATAGGGAAAAAAAAGGAAAAACGTGTTTTGTATGCAAGTGTTTGTGGCAAAAAATAAAAAACGTAAACAAAAATATACAATTATAAGCAAAATGTAAACAACTTTTGACATCGTTGAGGAACAAACCAAATAAACATCGGGCTCCTTGCGCAGACCTAATGGAAAGACCTTGGGTAATCCCTACTTGACCTTGTACGTAATAGAACATGTTGTACATGAAACTTCCTTTTTTGGCTATTTAACGTCTTGTGCAAAACTGTAACAAATTTGACTCAAAATTTTAACCTGAACTCTGCACACAAGATTTACATAAAGCCGACAATCAAGGCAAGTCAACATTGTTAGATCGTCTCAAACAGTAATTCTTATTCAATCGGTATAATAAAATGTGGGTCTAGAACCAGTATTTTTATGCAATACAATCCGCAGCACAGGCTTACGAAAGGAATGAGCAATAAATAAAGTAGAAAATTGGTTAAAAAAAAGAGGTAAACAAATCTTAATTCAAAACAACCTTGCAAAACTGTTTAATTGAAGGTTTAATTTATCTTTTGGTCTACTTTCATTTAACATTGAAATCATGTTTAAGCTCAAGTCGAAAGTAACTTATTTGTTGCCAAGTATAATGTGCAGCCTTTTAAGTTCAAAATCCCAGAAATGTCCATAGTTCTCAAAAACTAACTAGGAGACTATTACATAAAAGGGTTAATTTAAATGACAAAAGCAGTTCAAAGCGATCAAACAGAAGTGATGTATTATGCCACAATGGCGTATACGTAATATCATTTGGGGTCTTTGACAACAAGAAAGCAATTGCAGGCGGTTGTAAGCTAACTGACTGGATGGCTGTGCTCGTAAATAAAGTTAAATGATGGCAAAAGTCGACAAGAGTTTAAAAGAGTTCGTTAGACTGGAAAATTTTTTTTAAATGAGTGAAAGAAAAGCATTTCGTTGTCTTAAATGTTGTAACAGCTTCAGAGAAAACAGCTGCAACAACAGAAAAACATCAACAACATCAACACAATCTACAATAGTAATACTAATAACAACAACATGAGCTTGCTAAGCTTGAACTACTACAACAAATACTTCTACGACTACTACAACTTACTTTATCCATGTGTATGTATATATAAATGTATGCCCATACATATGTATGTTTGTTCGAGACTTTTAATTTTCAGTCAAAGCCAGTAAAAATTGTATTGTATGTGTTTATAATGTTTGTTGTCTCTGTAAATCCGAATTAGTTTGTTTGGACGTCGAGTTTTTGGCTGGGGGTATAAATCGAATCTGGATTCGAACCATAATCACAGTCAAAGCCAATACGTCTTAGAGCAACGTACTCTAAGCTAAAACAATAGACTACAAAAAAAGTTAAAAAGAAAAATATTAATTAATTAATTTTAAAAAAATACGTGTGATAAATATTTTCTAAAAAAAAAAAAATCGCGTGTTAAGGAAACATTCCAGTGGAATCTTTATTTCGTATTTAGCATAATAGAAAGTTAAACTTACCAAAAAAAAAAAAAAAGAAACTCCAACAATATGATGAAATTTATTGTAAGGAAGTGTTTCACATTTTATACCACACACATTCAGCAGTGTATTATAAATTTACTCCCACATTATTTCAGATTCTGTGCTCTTTAATCGTTGCTGCTACAGCTGCCTTAAAAGTCCACGATTTCGGTGGTCATCATGGTGGCCATCATGAATATGAACACATTGAATATGCCAAGCATGAAGAACCCCAACATGCCGAGGAAACCGAGCAACATCATGAAGTTGAACACAAACATGCCACTTCACATCAAAGTGTCAAATTGCATCATTATCATGCTGTCCCCGTTTACATCAAGAAAGAGGATCAACATTTGGTCAAGAAACCCGTTGAAATTGGGGGCACTAAGCAAAAACTTAAAATTCTCCATCCCGAAACTGAAAAGAATCATAATCACGGTTTAGTTTTGGAAGAACATAGTGAATCAAAATTCCATGAGCAAGGTCACTACGAAGAACCCCAACACTATGAACATTATCATCATCATGAATAAGTTCGTTTAATGGAATCGAAATTAATAATCAAAATGTTAGAGATAAAGTTCCTTCTTTCTTTTTTTTTTTTTTTTGTATAATAGGAAAGAAGAAAATTGCCAAATTTTTCCTTATGTTTAGAGACTATCTTATTGAAAATATGTTAATTTTTGATAAAAAAAAAAATAGATTGTGTACACGAATATCAATGGGTATGCATTATTGTGTAATTAATTTTAAGTTTTTCCATGTACTTTTAAATAGAAAAAAAATAAAAAAAAAATAGTTAAAAGAAATGTAAATTAGTTTCACTGTCTGCAAAAAAAATACCAATTATAATAAAAACCTATAAACCCACATTTTTTGAAAAGTAATTGGTGAATAAATACATTTCACACATCATGTAGAAAATTATACTGTTACTTTCAATATTTATAGGTGCACACTGTGTTACAATCGAGTACGAGGGTTGAGTTAAAACTGGAGGCAACAATTGTACTTTTGTTAATATAAAAAAGTTATTGGTTAAAAATATAAAAAAAAACGAAAAGCTAAAATAAATGCGATCGGAATCGTTAACGTCGAACAGAATGATAATTTTTCGGTATTTGTTAAAATTAGCAACAAAAGCTTGTATTTTAAGGACCCCGCAAGTGTGTAGGGATCGTCTTAAGGATATTTTCCCTTTTGGTGGTTCATCCTACGCGGAAATCAGGGGCATAATTCTGGCAGTCGTGATCGAATACGTTTTCGATTCAAAAGCAGTTTTATTTCTAATTCTTTCAGTCGATACTGAACGAATCGAAATTATTTTTTCAGTATTGTACAAACTCAAATAAATGGTTTACAACATTGAAAAAATAATTCGATTCGTTCAGTAACGACCGAAAAAATTAAAAATAAAATTGATTTCGAATTGAAAAAGTATTTGATCCCGACTGTCAGAATTAGCCCCCAGGTGCAGGCAATACCTGGGATTCGGCAAAAATCCAAACCTGACAGATCTCAGGAGATTTTTACGATCTTTTGCGATCGCGGCTCACAATAGATCATATCTGGTACCAAGGGAGTCAGTAGCCTTAGGTGGCACGATACCGGACTGACTATCGGTTAAGGCCTTCGTTAGTATGCTTTTTGCGGGAAATGCGTTGTCTGTCAGGAAGATTGTTTTTACGGAAGTTTCGCTTTTCCGTTGAAAAGATACTTTAACAATGCTTAATTACTTTCGAGTGAATTCGGATTCTAGAACACACCCCAATAACAAGCTTTTTATTTAAAAAAAACAAAGTATTCTCAACTTTTTCGCAATTAGACGATTTCGAAAATTCGTTGAAGAAGTGGAAAATAGTCTCTTAGATGCTACAAAAATCTTTTGAAAATTTAATTATTGCTGCTGCATTTTCTTCAAGTTTGGGTATAACATGTCATTGCGCTAGTCAACAAGCGGGTAGGCGTCTCTAGAAATGTAAGGAGATCGAAGTGTAAATTACCTTAGGATAGCTATATTTCTTAGATTAGTAATTATAAAACCTGTCGCAATATCTTTTGAGATTTTCATAATATAAAAGAAAGGCCCTAATTGTGTAAAACCCACCGCAACGCCAAAATTACCTTGAAAGCAAAAACAAAGTCAAAAATATTTTATAATTTTGTTGTTGCTTTCTATAGAAATTCATATTGAATTTTTAAATTTCAAACGCGGCATATCTTGTGGCGTTAAAAATTTTAAAGCGCAATATGAATTTCTGTAGAAAGTAACAACAACATTATAAAATATTTTAGACTTTGTTTTTCTTTCAATGAATTTTTGGCGTTGCGTTGCGTTTTATGCAATTAGGGCCAAGGTTTTTGATTTAATTCTATCAATTTTAAACATTATTTCAAAGATTTGCTTGATGTTTTTATTAATAACTGTCCTCACATTGAACAGTTTAAATGTGTAATAATATGGATCACTAAAAAGGTAATAATTAAAACACTTGTCCAAAGTTGGTTGTGAAGCTTAAACTACTCTGTGGCAGAGCTTTCAACTTCTAAAGGCCAAAATATACCAACAAAAATTTAAGACCGATGTGCCAGTTTTCAAAGACCGAAAAAGTTGATTTGTATGAGAAATACCAAAAAAAAAATACCAAAAGGCTATAGATTGGGATCGAAAATTGTTATTATGTACATGTTTTACAGTGTAAGCAACATAAGAGCATGCATCCTTTTTTAAAAATAAAAAATTTTATTTCTGAGGTTTTGGCCGAAATACATATGCCTCTGTGCTATGGAGCGAGAAAAATGGCTAAGAATTTAAAGAAAGAATTGATAAGCAAAAATTAAGTTGACAAGCAAAAATAAGCATTGAAAATTAAATTGTTTGTTCAAAAAAAACTCTAAAAAAAATATAAAAAGCATCGTCGTATCGACAGTAAAATATTGCCGATATGAAACTATCGGCCAACCTTAAGTATCGCCGATATATCGGTATTCGGTACATCCTAGTACACATAGTATATCAGCCATGAAATCGAACAAACTTTCCAAACTATCCTATTTTAAAGGTTCATAAAAACAGTCCGTTTTATATACATACTTCATGATTTGCGTACCACTTGTATTTATAAGAATAACTATAAATCATGAAAAGCTATGGTAATTTTTAAAAAAAAATTAACTGAAAATTTCCTTCGATTTTACTCGATTTCGATATCCAGAACATGGCCGTATAAGTTTGTCATTCCATTTGTAATTTCTAAAATATTGATGTTAGTCTCTATTTTGGGTTCTTATGAGGAGCGAAGATTATTTAACGATGTCCGTCTTTCTGTCTGTTGAAATGGGTTTTCCGAAGGCCCCAGATTTTATGGCGACTAAGTATACCAACCATTTATATCGCATATGTTCTGAAATTCATCCTGATCGGTCCAGAAATGGCTAAGATATAAGCAAAATCCACGATTGTCTCTTATTTTACCCATAAATCTTTTATTAAGATACGCTTTTACGTTTGCGCCAGCTGTTGTATACGTTTGTATATAATAATGACCGTTTTAATTTGACAACGTACGCTTCAAAGTTCATACGGTGCCATTGTGGTTCTACGGTAAATCGTATATCGTTTTTTTTTTTGAGCTAATATCTCAATTTGTTGCAACAAAATTGCTAATAACTTGTAAGCAACTAAGGCCTTATCGATCAGAGCAAGTTAAACTCTGTTTTTGGTTTAAAATGTGTTTAAACCAACATATTTATAAATGAATAAACATAAAAACCATCTTTAAACGCATAAAATGGGGCGTTTACTACCAATCCAGACCATATGAATTTGAGAACATTTATCGTAGTGCTGACACATGTTACTTTTTAATCTACATATAATATATGGGACACTGATTTACATCTGTTGAGTTTAAACTACATATAGAGTTAGTTCAACTAAACCAGCGTTTAAACACTCACTGATTTATTAGCCATAACGCTGGGTTTTTGAGATCTCAGCTAAACTAGGTTTAGTTGATCTGAAAACAGATTTATGCCGCCATTACCAAGTTCGTATACAAAATTTTGACGAAACAGCCTAGTTTTGCTGAAAATGTTGTTGAAAAATGTTTATGAAATAAAAAAAAAAAAACTCAACTCGCTGGAAAAATATGAGCTTTAGAGTACTTTAAACTAAGTTTAAGCCTAATCCACTTCTCAAAAATCTGGCACAAAATTTAATGACACAAATCGAACCGACGTAAATAAAGGAATTACTGTATTATATTTGAAACTTTAACACAGGGTCTCCACCTGAGATAATATCTGATATAATATCTGAGAGAACGTCGACAGAATGAGAGAACACATTTCTTTATGTTAATCTTAATATTAAACAAGGGAAACACGTATCTTATAAGATTTCATAATCGACTGATTATCGCACAGAAAACTTGTATCGTTTTTATTCTTTTTTATTATTTTCTTTTAGTTTTTTGATTTTTAAATTTAAAATATTGTGTTTTTAAACACTTTTCACAAGATTGGTACTATTTGCATTATTAATTACACATATTAATAATGGTGGCTTATTATTGTTTTATATGTGTGTATGTATGTGTATATTTGACAGCTTATCTTGTTAGATAGTTGTTATAAGATTTCTTAAAACAAACGTCTCATAACATTTATTGTTATATTAATACTAACACTATTTGAGAGTCCACACGTAAGATAATACCCTCTGAGATTGAATTTGACGTTTGCTGATATAAAAATCTTATATCTTATCTCAGGTGGAGACCCTGTGTAAATTATTACATATAAGAAACTTAAGCAAGTCCCTTTCCAAAAATACTTATATTGTTCTCCAAATTTCTATTTATGTTTTTAATCCCAAATAAATGAAGAATATTTAATAGTTTGCATTGTGCTTGTACATTTTTTGTAATTAAATTAAAGCTTGTTATAAATAAATTTTGTGGCCTTTTTTCAAAATATAAAACATATAACATAAACAAAAGTGTTTCTAACTAAATTATGTTTCATAAATGAATTTTTGTACCTAATAATATACAAATATGTAACATATTAGTTTAAAACATTTACAAAGAGTAAATAGTTTTATTGAGAATAAAATTCAATTGCAAATGCTCATCAAAACGAAACATGCTTAAAGTATAATAAATATATGAATAAGAAAACTTAAATAATTATTGAATAATAACAAAAATATTATAAATATTTAAAAAAAAGGAAATAAATAAAACATTTTCATATTTCAAATTCTACATTCATTTATACATTTTATGTATAATATAAAACTAAATAATACTAAAAATTATAAAATAAACTAATAAGCTCTAATTTCAAATTGTTTAAATTTACTCTTTTTATATAATAAAAGAAAGGTAAGTATAAGAAAATGACAAAAATTGGCTTTTAAAATTTTTGCAATTAAATTTAAATAGGAAAAATGGCAGAAAGGGGAAAAAATACCGTGGATTTTTTTGTTATAATTTACTCACTTTTTTTGTAACCAAAGTTACAGCCAGGCCTGCCATATTTGCCGATTTTTTTGTCTCTAAATTATGAATTGTTCTATTTTGGTAAAAGGAATAAAATTTTTGTATGTAAATTATGTATTTTTAATTTGCCGGTTTTTTGCCAATTTATTTTAAATTGAAGTGCCGATAATGTTTTTTTTTTCTATTTTTTTTTTTTTTTTTTTTTTTAATATGCCGATATTCTACCTAAATCATTTGGCAGTTGCGAAACCTTTTCTCAACTTTCTTTTCTACTTGCTCACTTATGCATGCACTAAAAAAGTTTTTAAGTTTTAATTTTTTTCAATTCGACATTTGTATGTCACATCAACTAAATATACATCATTCATGTTATAAATTTTAATTGTTCATACTAAAATAACTTTTTGTATTTTTTCAAAATTTTTTTATTTTAAAGAATTATTTTCTGTTTGTACCCTTCACCACAGGTGGAAAGGGTATATACAAGTTTATTATTATTGTTGTAATTTTTACAATATAGATCTTTAACCCTGCAATGTTGCAAAAAAAAATTATGTTTTTTAGCAAAATTTTGAAAGTTTTTTTAAGAAATTAGAAAATACAGCTATGCTGTTAATTTTTCTACGCGCATACAAAACTTGTTGGGACTTTCTCTTCAATATATGTACATATATGAAGAATTGAAGTATATTATTTATATATATTGCAGAAAAAGCACCCTAACTGCCTAGGAGCCGTTATCCAGTTATCACCATCCATTAGGGGACTTTCATACAAATATGGCAGCTAAATTAAATTCTTAAATTTGGCCCCTCCAGCATCTAGGATGCCCCTATACGGGTCGAATGAACAACCCCACTTTATTTTTCATGTTTCTAACATACCTACCCGTTATCTTCATTCGTTAATGAGGCTCCCATACAAAGTTTTCAATACAGACTAGAAATATATTGAAGAAAAAGACCCATAACTGCCTAGGAATCGCCCCTAGGGGATTTATGACCCAGCTACATTAGATTTTCGTCCCTAACATTTCCTCAAATATACTAACCCTTTATCTCCCTAAAGGGGTCAACAATGCAAATATGGCGTTTTATGAAATTCTTTAATTTAACTGAAGACAGATTTTTATCATTTACGGTTTGTTTTGTTAAAAACTTCGTTTTCTATAAGTGTAGAAAAAATTACAGCATAGCTGCATTTTTCAATAGACCTTAAAATGTTGGAAATCCAAAAACTTTGGACAAATCACACCTATCGCGAAAATTCGTGAAAAACTTAAAATTTTAATCAATCCATAATATTGATTAAAAGTCTCCTTAACTATAAGAAATGGCAAAAATTCGGTAATAATTTTAAAATAAGCGGAAATTTGCAAAACCTTGCTAACAGCGGCATGATAGCAACGTCTAATAATAATTAAAAATCGCTAAAGATGTAAAGAATTAGAAAGCTTACAGGATACAATCGCTTCTATCGCAAGCATGGCAGAAACAACCCCTAAAATTTATTCGCTAATTCAGTTCAGAAAAAACAAAATGTCGGAACATAACTCCAAGGTCAAGGCGAATTCATACAAGGTAGTCTTATTTTGAAAACGGATACAGCACTGTAAAATACTTTAACGTTGTGTCAAAATAATACAACACTGTAGTAAACAATTCAAACAAACATTTTATTATGTTTTTAATTTTAAATTGTGTGTTTTTAAATGTAATAATTTAAAAACGTTCTACCAAGGTGAAATACCATTTGGTTTAAAGATTGATGTTTGACTATTGACGTCATCCAGCTTTAATAGCCGAGTGAGTAAAGACAGCAAACACCACTGAAGAGATTGTGTGGTTACAATCGAAACTAGTCTGGGCAACCTGTCCGTGAAAGCCTGGGTTCAAATCTCAGCGGAGTCAAGAATGAAAAATTATCAATAAAATTTTAATTAATTTCATGTTGTAAAATTCCTGTCTTCATAAAAATAATTTAATGAAAATTAAATTCAATGAACTTAAGCCTAATTAAAAAATATCTAAATATGGATTAAAAACCATTAACAGTTCAATAAAATAACCACAATACTAATTAAACTTTTTAAATTTCATAACTCTAAGTGAAAATTATAGAATTTGCTAAAGATTCTCCAAAACCACCAGAACAGTATATCATTTTGACACATGGTAAGTTATCAGCTATTGTTTAAGTAGCAAGCCACGGTCACCTTGTATGAATTCGCCTTCGTCAAGGTAATCTGTCTCCTTCCACATTTGTTTCCATTATAGTGAAAACGCTTTGCTCATTAGACAATTTGCCAATCATAATTTATTCTGCATTTTTGTCAAATGCTAAATCCATCTTTGTCATTGAGAATGACAAGACCTAGCTCTTGCCGTTCTCCAGATATACATAAAAAAGAATTAAAAAACAACAACAACATGGGATTTATGGGAAAAATTAGAGGTAGTCGTGGTTTTTTGCTTATATCTCAGCCATTTATGGACCGATCTTACTGAATTTCAATAGCAAACAATTCCGGACTATATGCGACATAAATGTATAACAACCTAGCCTCCATCATATCTGGGGTCTTCGGAAAACCCATTTTAACGGACAAACGGACAACCGGATTTGAACTTCCCTTCTCATAAGGAGCCAGAATATATATATTTTATAGGGTCTAAGATCAATATTGTAGAAATTGCAAACGGAATGACAAAGTTATACATACCCTTTTACCTTCGGTGAAGGGCATAAAAACACACTGGTGAACATTAATGCCAGCGTTAGATAGAATTCTACAATTGTTCGTACTGTGTGGCCATTTTGGCAGACAAATTTAGCATTAAAATTTTGTATTTAGCTGCAAAATTTTCATTTAGCACTTGGCATTTTATTTAGCATTTTTTAAAAATGTTTTTAGCTTTTTTTAGCATTATTTAAGAAATTTTGACGAATTGTTTTATTGATTTTATTCAAATTTTTTTATAAATTATAATCAATTTTGACTAAAAATAGTTGTACCCAAAATGTTGCGAAAGGCAATAAATAATAGAAATGAACTGATCATGTTGATTGTAAAAATTACTTGCCCTTTAACAGTGTTTAAAAAACTGCAATAACTTTCATTTCTTTTGATTTGACTTCTGCTTGTGCTTCTGAAATCAACAACAGTTTCAGTCAAAGCAAAATCACAAAACGAAAAACAAACAGTTGAACGAAACTTTTGCCAGCAGTTGTTTTAAAAATTGTGATTTTGATTTTCTTTTCTTTTGAACAGTTTCGCAAGTAAAAGTAAAATCAATCTCTTTGCTTTTGTAAGTCGCAAACAGTCGTAGAAGCAAAAAGTTATTTGTATTTGCAAATTATAAGTCCCAATCAGGGTTGTCAGATTGATTTTGAACTTTTTCGCCAAATTCAATGTCAAAAATCGCCAAAATCGCCATGGCATTTATTTTTTAGTTTTTGACAAAAATATTTGTATTTTTTGAATAATTAAAAATATTTTTTTATAAATCCCAAAAAAAAAAAAATTTGTTCCGTATCGCTAAAATCCGCTTCATTGAATGTAATTGGGGCTGAACTTTACAATATATAAATTTACATAAGCCGTTGTAAAACGTTTACTTTTTATATGTAATGCTGAATTTTTCGATTATATTATTAGAAACATGTTTTCTTGCGTTTAAAATAGACAGTTTCAATTTGCCGATTTTTTTTTAAAAAATATGCCGATTTTTTACCAACACCATCTGGCACCCCTGTGTGTGAGTAAGTATAAATGTAAAAAAAAAGGAAGAGAAAAGAGAATATTTTTCTGTTAAAAATGTACAAAACTAAAAGACTGCCTGATTTTAGGACTGCGACTTCTGACAACTTTCAAAAGCAAAGACACTGCTTGTATTTTTGATTTTTTTAACTTATCAAAAGCAGAAGAAAACTTAGCACACGACTGCCGAATGTTTTCATAAGTTTTAACAGAATCAATGTTTGATTTTAAAAAGCAGAGAAAAGTAAAAGCATTGAAAAGTTAAAATTTTGCGACTTTTCGACTTTTGACTTAAGTTTTTTAAACACTGCCCTTTAATGTATATTACGATATTAAAGTACAAGGAAATTTCACTTTGTATTTAGATAAAAATTCTATAATGTAAATGTTTGAGAAAAATGCCTTTAACTGGTGAAAAAATTATAATTTTAAAACTTTAACTTTTCTTAAACTATAAGAAATAAAATTATCTAAAAATTTTGTATACCATAGAAATTTTGCTTGTAACAGAGGTTTAATTTAAAATTTAATCAACTACCTGTGCTGCATATTTATGTATATGTATCTGATATTTAACAAATTTTACCCACTTGTTTAAATATAACCATTTATTTCAACTTCGTTAAAAAATAAGTCAGTAAAATTTATTTAGTTTCGAATAAAATTTCATACTGGTAATACATTTACATAAAAAATATTTAGCATTATTTTTAGCATTTTTTTAAATCATTTTTAGCATTTTCTGGCCACGTCTAATGCCAGATTTAGCTGTAAAAATTTAAAAATAAGATCTGGTCACACTGGGTCGTGGCATTGAAAGAATATTCATTCGATTGTCGTTGCCGTATACGACTGTGTCGTTTTTTGTAATAGATTAAAGTAACACTCAACCTGTGTTCTTTAAAATCAAATAACAAACAAAAAAAAAAAAGTTAGAGTGCAATATCCGAATCTTTTATACCCTCGACCGACAGGAGTGGGCTCTATAAGATAAATACATATATGTATATTATTAACTAAGCTTCACAAAAACGAACGTCAGCATTAAAATTAGTTGCGGTTTAGACCTTTATTAACTTATTGACCGAGAATAAGAAGGTTTTATGCGTTTCTTTATAGAACTTTGAACTGGCTTGAGTAAAATATCATGATTCGTAACAGTTTTAGCCGATTTGACCTATGGTAAATTATGGACCAATCATCCCAAAATTCTGAAGACTGATTTCTGGTATTACCCAAAATAAATTAGAATAAATTTCAATACAGCAGTGTAATTAGTTTTAGCGTTATCAGTGAACACAAAATTGCAATATATTATTTTTGGCCATATGAATCTAAGTTGGAAGAAATTTTACCGCAATATCTTTACCTCAATATCCAAAGTGGGCTTTATTTTGTTTTAGGTGCAATAAACTGTTTTCCGAGAGTAGGGTTTATATGGGGCCTAGGGTAAATTATGGAACGATCCTCACGAAATTTGGCAGTGTGATTTCTCGTCCTATAAAACTGTGATAGCATTAATTATTACGGTTTTAGGCGTTCTAAACCACTAGTGGTGGTCGAGGGTATAAAAATAGTGGGCGGGCTTGGACAAATGGACGCGGCACCAAAAATAAATTTTTATATATCTGAAAATAAGTCGTGGGGTAGGTAGCTTAGCAAATTCGATTGCAAGGGCTTGGCAGTATATGATACGAGTACTATTGTCATCCTTTGCTAAATATAGAACACATTTAGTCAATTCACAAGATATCCTAACATGTCATATTGTCAAAATGTCCTAATATTTTACAATGGTTTAAAAATATTGTTGTTGGTTTGTTAACAAAAAGTGTCTTAAATAAATAGAACGTTGCTTGCTGTGTTTATTGTGCTGTCGTAGTTAATCAGAAAAGTCCAGCGCTGAGCGGCTGAGCCGTACAACAATATTTTTAAACCATTGTGAAATATTAGGACATTTTGACAACATGACATGTTAGGATACCTTGTGAATTGACTAATTGATTCCTTCAATTAGAGAAAATAAGAAAAACTACTTTCTTTTTATGAATTTTTAAATATTATTTATAATTTTTATTTCCGCTTCGGTATAATTTATAATTTTTTAGTTTTTTTTTTTTTTTTTTTTGTTTTGTTCCATTTTTTAAATTATTTTTATTATTTTGGTTTCATTTTTTTTATTTTGTTAGTATTTTTAAATTAAATTAATTACTAGTTAGCTTTACCTTGTGTGTTTAAAGAGTAAATGTTTTTTTTTTTTTTTTTTAATATAAAAAATCTTAAAACTGTTTATATTTAATATTAATTAATAAAAGAATTTATTTTAACTTTACAAAAATTAAAATATATAACAGAAACAAATTCGTTAAATTATTAAAAAAAAAAATAATAATAATAACGAAAATGAACACAAGAAATTATTATAACTATATATATTGATTTAAAGTAAATTGTTTATGCAAAACTTGCGATATTGAAAAACATTTAAAATTAGAATGTATAAATTTTTCTTTCTTTTTTATAAATTATTTTATTATTAAAACATTTTTCGAATGTGCTTCTTTCTTTAAGACAAACATCCATAATTAATGCTTTTTTTTCTAATATTTTACATACTCTTTGCTTAATGCTGAAGCTCCACACTACTACGCGTTTGATAAAAGACCTTTTTTCAAGACGCATATGGCGCATGCAAAAGTAAAAAGTTATCGTACTTCATGCGTTCGATACATATATACATATACATATATTTTACGGTTTTGCTGTTTAAGTTTAACTTGTCAATACAAATGTACACGGATTTTACTTTTTTGACAGATGCATCAACGCATTGAACGCGTGGTGTGGACCTCCGGCTTAAGTCAGCCTTTTGAAGCAAAATATATGTAAATATTTGAAACTTCACTGTTAACGAAAAATGAATGGAATAGGACCAAAAGGGAATAGAATAGGACTTTTACAAAAAAGGTTTATAAATTGAATTTTGTCTCAAAGAACCCCATTTGAAAAATGTTTAGATAACAAAAGAAAAATATAAACTTTTATTTAATATAAAGTTTTTATTAAGTTATTAGCAATAAAAACTATTGATTCGATTTTAATAAAATATCTATTTTGCAATAATTACTAATGAAAAAATTATATTTTTGTTAATAAATTCTAATTGCTTTTAAAATATTAAGGAGTTCGCGAGATTTTAACTAAGAAAATTTATTTGAAAAGATTTCTACTAAATTACAAACCATTTTTTAACAACGATTTTTTTGGAAGTTAGGTTTTAAGATTCTATGTTTATATATTTTTCTATGAAACTAGCCACTAATATAGAAATTACCCAGGTAATTATAATATAAAAAAAGATTTTGGAATTTCTTAATTAAAATTTTTAAATTCCCTAAAAAGTTCTGAAAGTTTCTAAAAATGGAAATCCAAAAAGTTTTCGGTTTTTTTTTCAATTTAAAAATGTGATTTACTTGAAAAACTTCCCTGTACAATGAGTCATATATGAATCACGAGAGCATATTAGAATAAGTTCATGAGTCTGATATGTGGTCGAATGATACGTGGTCGTGGAAAAATATAGAAAAAACTAGTGGGCACGAAGCATTCACAAGATGGGTTGTATGGGAACAGGGAAGTTGTTAATCAACATTTTCAATTATGATGCAATTAAATGCATTAAATACCATTAACTCCTAAGATTGCCAAGGGTAGAGCAATAATTTAGTGCACTTTGGCATTGATTTCTCGTTGGGCCTGCTCTAAATATTCCGATATGCACTTTCGATTCTTCTAATAGACACAATTATTGATCTTTAATCAGACTTCAATGCAAAAAGCCCTTCTATTTATATCGTTTAAAATGTATTAGAAAAATTATTTAATATAAAGCTCTGGCTAGTTCTGTGAGCAAAATCTTGTTTTTGCGGGGTATTTTTCATAATCTGGTTTGTGTACGCCATAATAGCGAACAAAATTAAAAGTTGAAAAAAAATATATTTGGTTAAAATTTCTAAATTTTAAAGAGATTCATTAACAAAAATATTCTTAAAGAAACTTAAAACTCGAAAACATTGGCCCATAATCATAGTCAAAAATAAAGTCGACTTTTTCTAAAGTGTACTTTAGAACAATGGTGTTCACATGTTTTTAAAGCCGGTTTTAGTTTAAAGTATACATTATTTTGACTATGAGTGTGGACCATTATCTTTAAACAATTTTCATACAGCAAGTTTTCTTAATTAAATATGTACTAAAAGCTCTTATTCAAAAATATTTTAGAATTATAAGATTCGTTTTATAAACCTGAAATATTTTTTCATAAATAATACACTAAATACGCATTCAGAAGTGAAAGAGTGAGAAAGCAATTCACTTTATTCTTTTTGCTATAAATTAAACAGTTGCGCAAGAAAACTTGCTTTTATGTAAATGCTTATTTCAAACCAAGAAAAAAGTATACTTTTTAAATTATAACAAAAGTTTTAAAATTGTTTTCAAAGCAACTTTTCTAAAGAAAGAAAATTACCTTATTGTGTAAACTTTTTTGTATATATTAAATATATTAAAAATCAGTTTTCTTATAAATTTTCATTAATTGGCCATTTGTTGTAATTTTCCTTTTAGCAAAAATTTTGTTTTAACCAGTTATACACACACACATTTATATAGATATTTTAGGCAACATATACAGATTTATTCGTTTAATTTCTTTTGTTAAATTTGTAATAAGTAATTAATTATACAAAAACAAATTGTTAAACAAAAATATTTTTCCACACACAGACACATTAAAGTTTATCATTTCTTTTTCAAATCTGAGATTAAATTTATTTGAAAAAAATTTTGTTTTTAATTGTTTTTTTAATAGTGTGTTTGTTGTATTTTAATAATTTCTTTTTTATATTATAAAACTTTGTTTTTTTTTTAATATGTCTTAAAGAGTTTTTTTTTTTTTTTTTTTTTGTTTTTATGTTCAAGATTTTTTTTCTTTTGAGTTGTTAATTTTCTGCTAATATCTTATAATTTAGATAGTGAGTGTATCTATTATTTTGTTTTATGTGTTTCAGTAAGAATTTTTGTTTATGATTTCAAAGAAGTTCTTTTACAATAAAAATCTATTTAAAAATTAATTAAAATGCAATAAATATTTCTTTGTTTTGAATATTTTTCTTGTAAATAAAGTTAACTATCAAATCCTCGATTTAAAAAGAAGTTTCCAGTTTCGAGTCAACACTATTTTCTAAACAAATTTTATTATTTAATTCGAACTCACAACCTTAGACAGTTTCTGCCGTCATCGTTAGTTAAGAATACATATCGTTTACTTTAACGATTTACCTATTTAAAAATAACGAAGTTTTTTAACGACAATTTCTTTACATTTATTTTTTATAAAAAATTTAGAGTTACATTTTCCATTGGATTAAAACAAATATATAATTTCTTAACTACATAGTGCGAGAAAATACATTTACAAAAAAGGTAATTATTAAACAGTAGAAAAACTGGAGTTAGTGGAAAAAGCACTAATGACAACTGTAGCACATAACTGTCTGGAAAATGTAACTCCTTTCTTGAAAACCGAATCAATTTTATTTCTACTTAATATTTCGAGGAAGCCATCGGCCCAACCTCTTTAGAATCTCCCTTTCCAATAATTTAATGTAAACCAAAGCAAGCCAATTTTCCTTTTTCATTCTCCAAGCTTGAATCTTTGGCTTCCCTAAATGTAGTACCATAACATTTATCTTTATGCCCTAACGGGAACTTTTTCAGTCGTTGGCATTTAAATTTAATATCTTCCAGAAAGTGTTTTTAATAGCCAATTGGAATTGACTTAGTTTAAAAAAAAATTACTGCAATTGTGAGGGAAAAGACATTCATTTTAGAACGAAGACGTCGCCATAACAGGCCATAAAAACAATCTATATTTTGTTTCGGTGAAAATTCAAGTAGAAATTACAAATTATTTTGTAACTTAGTTTACCAATTTAGTGAAGCAGACCAGAGTCTCTAGCAGGTATCAAAACCGCTAACCGCGCACTTATAGACTAACTCGCTACCAATTTCCCCACAATATCTTTAAAAACATTATTATTTTGTTATAGTTAACTAAATTTTGCAATCTAAAACAGATTTATAATGTAAAAAAACTTACTCCGTTTTCTTAAAAATACGTCAAAGTATGATTTTCTTTAAAAGCCATTTTTTGTAATTTTTTTCTATGTTTTCTTTTGCATTCTACGTTTTTTCTTGTTTATTCGACTTTTTAATTTAATTTTTCTTTTATAAATTTAAATTGTCCATGTTTCTTTTATTTGTTTAAAAAGCTGCTAAGTTGTTATAGTAATACAATATTGGAATCCTATACATATTAATGTGAACTTTTTTTATATTTATTATTGATTTGGAGGGTCAATTTCTTGTTGTAGGTAGTTAGATGTTAAAAATTTTACAAAAAGAAATGCAATGTTTTTTTTTTGGTGGAGAAGGTGGTTGGTAATAGTGTTTTTGTGATATAAAATGGGATGAAAATGTGTTTATTAAAGCATACTTTTTTTTATAGTTTTAATTACATACATATATGGATTAAAAAAAATATGAGCTACGATTTTCCACTACTGATCCAAGATTTGTGATCATTCTCTGGAATAGTTATGAATTTTAAGAATATGATATTTTTGAACTTGTTCAAATTTTAAGGAATTTGTTTAATTGATCTTTTCATTTGAAAACTTTTAATTAAAGTAAAGGCCTTGTTACTCTTACGTATCGGTATACGTTGCAGATCAGCTGTTCCGTATTCCTTAAAAAGCTTATTCTGTGTTCACATGGCGGTTTTAATTACATTGTTCGCTCTTTGTATTACGAATGTGAATTGATATTAACAATTCAAAATTTGTATGTTTTGATGACAGAATAGTAATTTTTATGCATTGATACCAAAAGGTTTCGTCCGCGTTTGGAATAAAACTGCCCAGTTGCACTTAACAGTTGCTCGCTGGCAACACTAGTTGTTGATGGTGATAGATATTTCATTGCGTGTCAATATTCAAATATATTATTTTCATAAATACGTATTTCCTAATAGCGAATCTTTTCATTATTTTCTTCCACTTCAATGTGAGGAAATTAGTATGGCTTTTCCCATATAGAAGCTTTAATTAGTTTTCCTCTTTTTTCCGATATTGCTTGCTTGTTTACCATTTTCTGAAACAATATAATTTATCACAACCGAATTTTGGAAAAAAAAGTTTTAATTGATTTTTTTTCATGGTTTTTAACATTTGCATATGATGGTATATAAAAGGTTGGCCCTCGGCAAAAATCGTCCAAATCAATGCCGAACACCGATTACTGGTTGAAGGCGATTAATCGGTCGGGCACTAGTGACAAGGAAAGGGACATGCTATTCTTTTCTCTCCTCTCACCAATAAACTCAGAGTTTCTGATAGAAAACTTTCATAGTTTTAAGTGTCACAAAAACACCTTTTTCAATTTAATAGCAGTTTTCTCCCTTTGTGTTAAGTGTACAACTCTGTTTTATTTAATACGATTTTATACGTCAAAGCGTAAGTGTCTTCTACGTATGTATTGTAAATTAAAGAATCTGCTGAGTGAGAGAAAGAGAGTGATAGATTTTACACACGTGATTACTACAGTTTTTTGTGTGCTTTTACAACCACAGCGTAGTTAATAAAA
Source organism: Pollenia amentaria (assembly GCA_943735925.1). NCBI lineage: Eukaryota > Metazoa > Arthropoda > Insecta > Diptera > Polleniidae > Pollenia > Pollenia amentaria. Next base: position 216,291,246 of record OX031007.1, on the reverse strand, counting down.
GTTTATAAATTTTGTTGTTGCGGTGTTGTGAATGTGAGTACCTTAACTTCATTAATAAGATTAACAAGGTCTACAATGGTACTTTACTACCAAGAGTGAAAACCGCTAATGTTTTTTTTTTATTTGTTTTTTGCAACATTCGATTAAAATAATTGATGACAATGATTTGTTTGTAGTTGGCATAGTAATTCAAAATGAATTACGTACAAATGAAATAATTCGCTCTCAAAATTTGTTATGACGAGTTATGTAATTTGGATCATAATTGGGTTGTGAATTAGAATGAGGGAGCGAATTACGAAAAAACGGTGTCGTTCGAACATATTATTATTTATAAATATGTACTCTTACGTAAACGTGACGTTGCGTTGAAGATCAACCTTCTTAAATCAATATTTTTCTCCGTTTTTACGTATACGCTGTTAAAGAATTTTATATTTTTTTATGTATATTTATATAGCGAACCTTTCATCGACGTCCACAACGTTTTCTTTTTATATTTTTAAACAAAACGCACAAATCATCATAAATTTTAACAGATTCTCTGACAAGTTTACGTGGTTTTTGTAACTTCAAACTATTGAAGTCGACCGCAACGTCTACGTGTCCGCAAAATTTACGTATAAATTGTGTTGTTTTTTGACCCTTTGGTATAATTCATCTATGAAAGGATTAATAAAACTATTCCTTTAAATATCATTGTTGCTAATTTAATGCAAAATTTTTTAGTGAATGGTTTATATGTATTTTTTGAAACCGTTTAAGCTTATACGTTGGCTCATGCTATATTACTTGCTATAAAGAATATTTTAAAAGGCAGTCTAAAATTATTAAGTAATTAAAAAAACCTATATACAATTTAGTTTAGTAATTAAATTAAAATATGCAATTAATAATAAGGTTTGTCAAAGTTAGTTTTTTATTATGTGGAACAACGATAAATAAATATTTTTATAAGAATAAGAAACAAAGAAAGAAACTACGTGAAATTTTAAGAAGTTTTCGGAAATTTGCTTCAAAAAAAATAAAAAAAGCATGTCTTTTAAATTAGGTGTAAGAAGCATTTATTTTTAAAAAGATACTTTTTCAAGTTCTTTTTAAGAAATTTTTTTTTTTTAAAAGAAGCCTTTAAAGGTACATTTTCAGTCCTTATACGTGTAAACTTTAATTAAGGTTTTCGAAAAAAAAAAATTCAAATGTTTCTTTTATCAAAAAGAAATGTTTTAAATTGCAGGGGCTTGGTCGCCAATTCTTTTTTTACGGTACAATTTAAAATCAAACTAAATAAAAAGCACTTTTTAAAATGATTTATTTTTAAAAGAAACTTTAAAGAACTGCAAATTTTGTATCATTTACCTTTTAAAACGTACTTTTTTAAAGTATTTTGTAAAAGCGTATGTAAATTTCTTTTTTTTTCTCTTTGGTTCGCTTTGAATAAAAGTGTTGTTGTTTTGAAGCAAAAAAAGTTGAAACCGGTTGATGCGTGTGAACGTAATGGCATCTTCAAAAGGGAATTTAAAAGAAGTTGAGCATCAAAAGATGAAACGTGTAAATTGAGACTAATAGGCTGTTGAAACATTGTGATTCTACTGCAAGCTTCAGATTCAACAAATCTTAAACCCAAAAATATAACTTTACTCAAATTTTAAGCTTTCCATACTAATATTTCCATTTATGAAAATAAAATTTTAAAGGCCTGCATATATTTATTTAAAATATTCACAGAATTTTGAATATTGCATTTTCACAGAAAACAATTATTTTTGCTTTTTTACAATAATTTCTTAGTTCTTTTACATTTTTTTTTTTTTAGTTTTCAATACTTCTATGGCAAAAGAGAAAAAGTTCTTTAGTTGACTTGAGCTAAATGGGTATAGTTTCAAATATTTTCTACGATTTTTAGGAAATTACTTTTTGCATTGTGCAATAATATTTGGAATAAAAACTTAAGTTTACTTCCAATCTTTAACATTAGGAATATTAAGAAATAAATACTTAAAAAAACTGTAAACGCAGAGAAGTGATGAATGATTATATTTTCGAAGTCACCTTTTAAGTTTAAAAGGTGAAATAAAAAAATATGCTTAAGGACTTTTTCCTTATTGCCACAAATTCAAAACTATCATTTTAAGGCTATTTTTTTAATTGTTTTAAAAAAAGTATTTTTGGAGAATGTTTGAAAGTTAAGAAGTTTTTTAAAATCTTGTAAAAAATCATTAGAGTAATTCGCGTCACAATGTTGAGTCTTACAAAAAAGCAAAAAATGCAAAGTTTTGCACTAGTTTTGCATACATGTTAGCAAAAATGGCATAAATGCAAACGCAAAATAACAGACGCCTTCTTTTATGGGAGTTTATTCAATTTTGCAACCTGTCCATTTTTTATATTTCTTGAATTTTGATTTGTTATATTTTTTGCAGCATTCATTTTGATAAAATTAAAAAAAGTCCGTTTATTTTTGACTTGTTGCACAAAAAAATTATTTACATTGTTGCTCTTTTTGGTACTTTTTTTAGATAAAAACAAGCTATATTTTATGAGATAGGCAGCACCATTTAACTAACATTGAAAATATGTTTTGTGCAAGGACTTGCATTGATTTTTCGCATGGGTGCAAGAGTCAGTACGGAATTAGTTGTTGTTATGTTAAAAAAAAACTTCGCATTTTTGCAAGACTAAAAATGGTGACGTGAATTACTCTATTATTTTGAAATCATAACTTTAATTTTATTTTTAAAATATTTAATAGTTTGCTATTTGGAAGTCATGATGAACGGCTTTTTATATAAAATTTAACGAAAATTTTTAATGTTGGAAAAATAATTCATAAGTGAAATCATTCAAAGACAATTTGTTTTAATTAAATTTAAATTCGCACATAAAAATTAAAATAAACGTTTTCTTCGTTTAAAAAATTCAAGATATTTTTAAAGATTTTAGTTTTAACCGAAAAAATAAAAAAATAATTAAAAATAAACGGGTCTACCTATTGGTATATTTTTTGTCTCTGTTATGACATTACTCATTAGACTAGATGATTAGATGTTGTTAGTTACTAGACCCAAACTGTCACATTCTGATAAGGTCGACTATATTAATCCCTAGTATATGTTGGCTAAGAAATTTATTACAAGCTAAACGTTTACAATAGAGGTAAAAACCTCTCATATGTTTTTTTAGTTCTTTAAAGAAAATTTTCCCGTCTGCTAGATAGCCCAGTGACCGGCAAATACTGATATTAATCTAATAATAATAATTAATTTTTACAAAATGTAGTTTTTAATGCTAGGAACATAATTGGGTTATACGTCGTTAGAACGTAAAACGTAACGCCGTAAATTTTTAAAAGCACGCTCTGTTAACCTATTTTTGCAATATGAAAATACATAATATTAAAAAATTCCACATTAATTTAAATTTTTGTTTATATTTTGAAACATTTATTAAATATTAAATTTGAAAACAAAAACATTTTCATTTTATATTTCCAATTTTTCATTCTCTTTGAAAATACCGGCGCACTGCGGAATATGAAATAGAATAAGATCTAAGTCGATGTACGACATAGGTACACTTTTACGTTTGCGCCAACTATTGTGTGCCTTTGTATAAAATGTTATACGTTTATATTTGACAACTTATCTACGTCGTACGCTTATAAGTTCATACGTTGTATTTGTGTTCCTACGGTAAAGCAATATTTGAAAACTTAAACTATGACAAACCTGTCATCAACCTTAAACCATTTTTGTTTTAAAAACAAAATGCAGCAAATCGAGTGTTTAAAGAATTTGCAATAAAATCAAAATTTTTAAATTTATATCACTTTAATGCATTAAACACATTCGAGACAGCAGGCAACACGAAGGCACGACTACAAATGCTGCAGGTTGCAATTGTAGCCGCGTAATCAGCTACTGAATTATTTTGAAGACGACAACTACAATTGAAAAAATATAAACAGCTGTGTTTTTTATTATGTATTTACATTTCAGTGGTGCCACTATCATTTTTAATTTTTATAAATTTAACAACATGCATAATTGCAGACTCGTACACAAACTTAATTTAAGCCTACAAAAATATAAATACTTATTTATGATAAATTTTTTAACGTAAAAACAAATGAATTTATTAAAAAACATTTAAAATATTTTAATTTTATTGTTTTTGGAACTCATAAAGAACTCATCTTCATGGCAGGTTGAATAAAAAAATCCTAATATACAGTATAATCGCGAAAAAGTAAACTGAAATGTCCTACGGGTTGTTATCTTTTTCGTTTTATTTATTAACTTTTCTAAATTGTAAAAAAATGCAATAATAAACATATGTACCTATATTTTTTTCAATGACTTAGTTTTCATCTGTACAAAAAAGAAACTTAGATCTAATTTATACCGGCTACAATTTATAATTGAATTTACAAAATTATTATTTTTCAGGAGAGCAAAAAAACGTTTTTAACAGGCAGGATTATTTATTTTTTATTTTTTTTGGAAGATTATCAAAAATAATGATAATAAAAACTTGTATGCAAAATATCAAGAAATTTTAATTTTATATTACATGCAAATTTACAGTTTATAATTTTTTTTAGTGGAAAAACGTTTCATATCCACAATCGCGATGTCATTTAAAACGTTTTTCCACTTCACAAGCGGCTTTTAAAACGTTATTCCACTTTGCAAAACCAATTCGTTTGTATCATTTTGCTAGTAACTTACAACTTTCTTCCACTGGCTGACTCTTTGTACCGCAATTTGACGGCGTTCGGTTACATAATTTTGGGTTATTTGATGTTTAAACAGTGTAAGAGAGTAATGTTAATGGTAATCTGCAAAAAAAAAAGTTTTTGCAAAGAGTGGCTTTTACAACGTTATTCGCGGCTTTGCTTCAATTAATAATTATACAATCAGTCATGTGTTAGGTGCTACATATGACGTTTGTCAGAAAATTAATTCTTCAAAAATTTTCAGATAGCGAATTCTGGATATTTTCTAAACATCTGCCAGCCATCCATTACTGACATTATTGTCTTTTCAGGTTGCAGTTACACGAACTTGCGCTTAGCTATTGATATTGAAATTAGAACAGTGACTGCGCAATTACGTTTTCGATGCTTCAAGAAAACATTTGTACAAACTTGCTTTAAGATCGGCATATCTTGGTCTATGTAATGATTTCCTGTATGCTTTTTCCTATGTATTCTTCAAATCCTCGAAAATTTTGTGACGTTTCGTTTTTATTTTTGAGATGGCAACTTCAGATATACAATAATACAACGCCGATAGTTTTTCTTTAATGTATTTCTCAATTTTGTTTAAACTCTCAGCTTTCAGCTTAAAATTTAATCTAATTTGTTATCGTTTGTGTAAATCAGTACTTTTACTAATACGATCTGAAAAGTTAACTTAGAGTTAACGTTTAGAGCGGCACAGAAGCGCTAAAATTTGGTTAACTTGACCGCAAGATTACTGTATCGCAATTCTACTGTAATTTTTTGGTTCAACGCACTAAGCTTATGAATTATAGGTCGTAAAGGTTTCAGAGCACTTTATCAATAGTATAGGAAGAAAAATATAATCTGAATCTTTAAAGTATTGGTATCATAATAAAGTCTTTCGAAACACATTTCATATGATGTGTTAAATATACCGATTTATTAACCCCTTAAGAGGATTTATCTTAAAATTTTGTCGATATATATAATAATATTTCCTCAAATATAATATGTTATAGAGAACACCCCAAGTTTTTGTATGCTATAGTTTTAAAAAAATTTTATTTTGGAAAACTTCACAATTAATTTATAAGTTTGAGTTAAAATATATAGTGGTAATAGTTTATGCACTTGTTACATATTGAAATATAGTAATATGTAAATATTTGAAAAGTGTTCCGGAAGGCTGAAAACCCGCAATACAGAAAAACTTTATTAATCAAAGTCCTAATAACTTTGGTAACATGTGTATATTATTGTTAAATAATTATTATTATATCAACATAATTTAAAGATTAAGAAAATTCAGTAAAAAAGTCATTCAAGAAGTATGAGCATTTAAAATGGGCTCTTAATGGGTTAATAAATCGGTGTGCTTTAAATACCATGTGAAAAGCACTTTCAACTTTTTAAATGATACCCATACTGCTAAAACTAAGAGCGTTTGCGTGACAAACATCTTCCTATATAACTTCTTTTAAGGATACTAAAAAGTTATAATAATATAGATTTGGTGGTGAGCCGCGCTTATACTCTTGTTTCAATCCGGTTCTTTGCTGTTTAACCAAAAAATTATTATTATATATTATAAGCACTAATTCTTCTAATTTTTGATTTTATTAGCAGCACTTTTTCTGTTTTGTAGCGTACAAAAATAGAATTTAGTTTAATTTGACTACAACGACAAAATTAGCATAGACAATAACCTGCAGCCATTTAGCCGTGTCGTCGTTAAAATAATCATTTCCATATACACACATGTATTCTATTGTTGACATATTGAAGTCGGTAGTCTGCTGTCTCGAATGTGTTTAAAGCATAACTACATACTTTGCTTTCATAACAAGGTTTAAGATTATAAGAAAAAAATACATTTTTTATTTAAAAAAATAGCATAAAAATTTCTGAGTTATAAAAATTAAATTTTTTTATTCACTTTAAAATTAAAATCGAATTTTAATTTATAAAAATATTACTAATTGTACACTACTACGTAAATATAAAGGAGAGAGAGATATTTGTATTAAAAAATAATATTACAAACAAAAAAAAAAAACAGCCTATAAATTAATTAAAACAAAATAAGTAATTCTAATATTAAATTAAATTAGATTAATATATGCAAAAGAAATCTATAATTTTTTTAAATTTATTTATAGATGAGAGTGTTTACTTTTTATGTTGTTTTTTTCACTATATAAGTAATAATAAGTTAATATTTATATATAAAATTGGGATTTCTATGACGTTGGATATTTGATGGTAAAGGAGAGGGGTATATTTATTAAATTTATATCCTATATGAATATGTAAACTTTTTTTTATATACGTTATGGTTGACATTTTTATGGTTTTTATTTAGAGAAGTATAATTTTTCCATTTTAAATTTCAATGATGACTTTTTTTATTTCGTTTTTGTTTTTAGAATGATCACGCTTTTAAGCTGAATTAGCAAAAAATTAAAGTTTTTCTCGGTTTAATTTATGTTTATTTTTTTAATATATATTAAATATATTGTTGTAGTATGTGTATAAATAATTTTATATAATTAAAATATATAATTTCTTTGATTTCGCAGATGTTTTTGTAAGATATGTAACAACAAAATTTAGTTTAGGGTTAAATTTTTTTTAATATATAAAGAATGAAGAGAATACAACTTCTAAACGTATTTATAAGTTGTTTCGAATTTTATTTATATGGCCTCTTGAAGTTTAAATAATTTTGAACAGTTTTAGGACAGATTTTAGATGAAAATTAAGTAAATCAACATGATTATTTCAAAAATATAATTTATTGCAGATAATTAATTGAATCTTATAGAATAAGAAAACAACAAACAATTGAATTTCGAAAAGAAACGACTTAAAACTAAAAACATCGCTTTCAGTATCTTTTAAAATTCTTATACATGGTTCTTATGTTTCCTGTCTATATTCTTTTAAATTGTATATTATTTATTTTAATTAAAATTTATTTTGAACAACAAATTAAGCACATAATTCAGAAATAGATTTTAAAATGTTCAAAATTCATTACACAGTTAAAAAAACGATCGTTTGAAAAACTGACCGATTTCATTACATACCTGAATATAATATGTAATATAGTATTGTTCATCAAGAGGGTATAATAAAGAGAAACTTTAATGGATCATAAAAACGAAATTCAAACTACTTTACCTTGTTTAATATTGTATGTACTTTCATCCCAAATATTGGAGCTCTGCAGAAGATGACCCTCAGCTTGTAGTACAGTGTAATTTGTAAAATGTATATTCAATAAATACAATAGTATTTACACACAAAAAGATATGTTGCAAAAGTATTGAGTTTATTTAAGGAAGAGAAAAGAATAAGGACTGGCGAAAATGTGTTTAAAAAACAATATAAAAACAAGGAAATTATTCGAATTAATCAAAATGTATGCCCCATTTACAATGAAAGCAACAATTTCGGTTTTTATGTCTCATTCTTTTCACAGGTTTTTTAAATAAATTCAGCACAAAAAAATAACTAAAGTTTTGTTAGAATATTGAGTATACCTTTACTTCATGCAGCTTAAATGCTAAAAAAAATATCTAACTCGCTCACATTCCTTTTCTTGCGCAAGTATTGAGTATTAAGAACTATTAAAGAAAAATGAAATTGAAAACTTGCGCAAGAAAACTGTTTATGAGTAATACATGTTTCGGACTATGCGAGATGTCCCTACAGCAATATTCCTATCTTCTTTTGGTATCATTTTGGAAATTCGTATACGTTCAGACGTTGCGTTTTTTGTTGCAAGCTACTTATTGACGTTTAAGTCTTAAATTCATATTTAACTATTTATTTTAAACATTTTTACGAATCATGTTAAGGAGAATCATCAAATTGTTGCTTGACTTCTTTTTCATGAAGTATTTCTGTGTGTAAGCTAAATTTTTTGAAAAATTACATTTTTAAATTATAGAAAATTAATTTTTTGTCGTAGTAAATTTGGTGTTGTTACATTTATTAAATCAAAGAAAAACATATAATTATATAAACTATCTATACATTTATTTATGTATATAGCTATTAATGTAAAATGTAATTTGACAATTATGTTTTCTTTAAATTTATTTCACGCCTTGTTTTTTTTCTTTTTGTTTTTTTTTTAATGTAAGTATGTATATAAATATGAATTGTATGTTTGTTTTGAAAAACTACAATTTTTTTTATTATTTTGTTTAAAGGTGATATTGTGACAACATATTTTGCGTATTTGGTAAATGGTATCTCCGTGTATGTTATGAATATGTATATCTTTCTTAATTTTTAAGGTTTAGTTTCGCAAAAAAAGTTCATTCTTTTATTTTAGCATTTGTATAAACTCTGTAAACCTTTGATGTTGAAGTGGGTAATTGAGGTTTCTTTTAATTTTGTTATACTTTTTTTATTAAATAATTTACGTACCATTTGCCTTTGGTAACGATCGTACTAAATACAATTTCTCACCCTGTTTATTTGTATATATGGGCGCTCTTTGGTAATGGTCTACAAGTTGATCTAAAGTATGAAACTTACGCTGGCCTATGCAATACATACTGTTTTCCACATGAACACGGAAATGTTTATTACGTCCCGGAGCCTTTAGAGAAACGGAGTAGTCGCCCATCTAGAAAAATTTTAAAGCAGCAATTTATAATGAATCTTATTTTCTAAAAATTTTGAATACTCACATTAGTTTCACTGTCACGTATTAGAAAATCACCATCATGACCGTGTTGATTTAAGACCGTATCACATTGACTGCGTGTTATAGCTCCATAATACCATGATTTTCCAGCCAAATTTGGCCTTTCTATGGGAGGTGGTGAATTTTGTGGCATACCGTCAGCCCGACGATCGATTGAGTCACCATTTGCATTTGCACCACCACCAATACTGCCGCTACTATTGCCAGCATTACCATTACCCGCTGCCCCACCATTATTGCGATAGGGTGTGGCCAAATAATCATTTAACTCTTGTAAATAATTGCGTGGAACTAAACCGACTTGACCCTGATTATTTCGAGCTTTATACCAATCGGGATCTGAGGCAGGACGATCAACAATTTCTAAGCGATCGCCTTTTTCAAATGATAATTCTTGATCATTATTTGAATTGAAGCTATATAAAGCCACCTATGAAGAGATAAAAGAAGAAGAGTTTGTTAAAAAGACTCGAATATAACATTTTTCTTTTGGTTTTATTTTACTTAACATTCGATTTTCTCGAAAAATTACATTTATCACCGAAATTTAAATTTTTTTAATAAAAATTATATTTTCCAATGAAAATTGATTGCATTTTCCAATTAAAAAAATTACTTTTCACTCATTTACTGAAAATTTAAATTTTAACTGCAAATTTAATTTTTAACTGAAAATATACTGCTTTACTGAAAATTAATTTGTTATGGAAAACTGTATTTGGCATTTTTCACTAAAAATTTATTTTTTTTTAAAAACATGCAGACAATTGAAATGTTTACTTTTTTCTTACTAAAAAATGCAGTTTTAATAAAATATAAAATTTTTTTAAACTTTGTTTTTACTTAACGTTTAGTTAGTTTTTGCTAATATTAAATTTTTTCTAAAAAGACAGTTTGGACCACAAATTTCATTTTTCACTAAAAAGTTATTAGGAAAATGCTGTTTTTGGTACAAATTTCTTTTTTTAACGGTTTTAACTAAAAATATGATTTTTAAAATTACACTTTTTACAAATGATTTAATTTTTTACTCAACACTTAAATTTTTCACTGAAAATTTAATTTTTTATTTAAAATTTTTTTAATAAAATTTTTATTTTTCATAAAAAATTTATTACATATAATTTAGAACTTTTCCCTTACAGAAACATACCACTATATCTAAAACATTTTCAGCCATTGCGTATGTATGAATTTCGCCATCATTATCACAATCCTCAGTTGTGTAATTGCTTGGAAACCAGCCCACGGCATTACCACTTTGTCCCCGCCACCAACCATCATTCGATTTCTCCAATATAAGTATACGTGTACCCTTGGTTAGTGACAGCTCATCTGGTTGTTGCGCTTGATAATTATATTTAACAATAGCTGAACCAATAGCCTCTGATGGATCTGGGGGTAGTCTTCGCGACATTGTTGGACTTTCAATTTGTCTCGATGGAGAACAATTAGGTAGCGTTTTCGAGCCTGAACCTTTTTTCACTTTTTTCTTTATGCTAAAAAATAAAATATGATAAATAATAAGTTTTGATTTAAATTAAACGAATATAGATATAATTTATAGTAAATGTAAGTATTTTTCGATTAATTTTAGTTTAAACTCTCTCTAAACATTTTAATTTTAAAATTTTCTAAACAAAAATCATTAAAAATACCAATAAAAGTAGTTGATTGTAAGAAAGTTCAATATGTATGTATATAAAACTGGGTTAAGAAAACAATAAATAAAGATTTGTCTATATTATTATAAATTATTCGACCATCAATTATTTTTTTCTATTTATTTCAAACTTATGGTCAATTATTTTTTTTTAAAAAAAGTATTAATTTATATTTATTATCAAATTTTCGTAACTCCTTTTTATTTTTTAAAAAAATAATTAACTATAGGCTTGAAATAAATAGAAATAAAAATTTGTCATTTACTAACTAATAATAACTCAACGAGTTTATGGGTATTCCAAAATATTATCTGTTTTCCCATTAAATTTTCAGTAATTATTTTTAAGATAATAAAGATAATAAAAATTAAGCAACCAACCGAAACATTCGTCTTTTTAAACTGTGTTGGTATGAACGAAAAAATTATTTCGGAATGGGTTTTTTTTTAGTAATTTTAAATTCTTTTTTTCACGATTGTATAATTATTACGATCATTTATAATCGTACTAAGGGCCATTTTTACAACTTGGCATCAGATAAAGGTACTATTTCATCGGACGTATAAAAAGTTTTTCATTATTGCAACTTTACTTTAAGCTGAAGTGATCGGAAAGTTAAAACCAAATTCATCCTAACCGTAGAGTTAAAGTTAAGTTGAATTAATGAAAAACTTTTTATACGTCGAATAAAATCCTACCTTTAACTACACAAAGTGGTAATAATGGCCCTAAAACTACTAATCATAATTTAACAGCTATGATTTTTGACAAAATATAATAGAGAGAGCGAGAAAGAGAGAGAAATTTTAAATATTAATAACCAAAAGTTGTTTTCATGTTAAATTGAAAAGCAAAATATTAAATGTCAAAGGTGCTAACTCGCGTGATCCTGATGTGCAGTTGACTGGACCATATTAAAACAAAAGGCTTCTGAGAATCTCATTCGGTTGCAAAATCAAGTTTTAATTAAAAATTCCATTCCATTGTAATTATAATAAGTATTTATTGATCTATATCGTATGCCGGCTATATTTCTAGAATTGAATAACCAATAAGTTCACTGACTTCTAAATCACACCAAACAGTGATTTAATTGATTGAATTGCCTGTTGAACCAAAATTTATGCTGATCACTTAAATTGTATCGCTTTTAATCATTAGAGCCCAATAGCATTTGGAAAATATTAAACTATTTTAACTTATTTCTTTTAGAAAATAAAACAAAATTACGTGTGAGAAGTTTTATTAAAAATAAAAATAAAATACGAAAATTTGTTATATATAATTTCTCACATGAATTTTTGTTTCAATTTTCTAAAAATAGGCAGTAAAACTTCTTAAATAAAATCGTATTTTTAAACAAACCCACTATTAAACGAAATTTCTTATTAACTAATAAATATTATTCAAAAGTTGATAGTTTATTTGATATTTTGTTAAAATTATATGACATACAAACTAAACTTTAGTTAAGCATCTTATAAATAACACTACAATATTTTCCAAAAATGAAACCTCGACAATTCGCGTGAAACGTTTTCCGTGTAGAAACCCTTATTCTCTCTATAATAAATTTGTTCATTATTTCATCTTTTCGAAATGTCTTAATAAGTAGTACAACAAAATTTTAAAAGAGTAAAGGTTTGTTCGGATCTAACAAATATTTCACGATAAAATCCAAAAACAGCGTGACCAGTTAATTAATCAAACTTTAGCTTTATTTTAAACAATTTTTATTAATTTACTAAACTCTATTTGTAAGAGAATAATTGTATAATATAATTTAGACTGTTAAATGATTTTTGATTTAGCCAAACGTTTTTCAAAAGCAAATTTTTTTTTAATAAAACTAGTGGTAAAGTGTATTAAGTCAAATATTTAATAAGTGTGAACTTAGCTTAAGGCAAATGAAGTTTACTTCAGACAGCATAGATGTAGTAGTGCACAAATTTTGCAGTTTCAAAAACAATAACAACTTACCATGACAGGATTGTATTTTCCTCAAAACACGTAAGACTTTAGTGATAGTGCAAAATTATTGCAATCATTTGATTGATGAGTGATAATTGAAAATTAGCAGCCTCGCTAAATATTAGTGACAGTAATGATAACAAATTTTGCACTAAAAAAAATATACTGTTTGATTAAAAAAAAACAATCACCAGTTTATTGCAATTTTTTTCTTCACTCATTTGAGGTTAGTGGAACAAAAAATGCTGCACTAAATTTAAAAACAAAAAACTTGTTTTTTCATGATTAAAGAGTCATTTTGTTAGTGACAAAATATCATTTTGTTTAATTTCATCTGCTTATGCATATCATCACAATAATCTTAAACTATGCACATACAAAATTATATGCAGCTTTTTTGATTGAAAGTTTAAAATTTGCTCTATTTGAATTCAATTTGCGTTGTGTGATAGTGAAAAAATTTGCTATACCACTAATTACTAGCTGGTAAAAAAATAGTGCAAACTAATTTTTTGCAGTTTTATTTAGTGAAGGTGCAATTCTGAATTATATACATATTAAATGCACTACCCCCAACTATGGAAATCAGTAAAATTTTAAACATATTTAGAAAAACATAAATCCAGTAAATTTTTAACTCAAATGGTTTAGGCCAACCTTAAATTCAAATCTTTTCATTCTTAACTCATAATAATTTGAATTAGTTTATTTATTTTCATAATGAACACTATACCATTTGTTATTATTAATAAGTTTAACTTTTTATTAATCATATGTGTCCATATTAGGGTATTCATTCGGTTGACCCTAAATCGGTTAACCGATTAATTACTACCCAATTATTATTACTACCCGATTATCGATTAAACCGATTAATATCATTAGATTACCCGATTAACCGATGTGACAACATTTTTAACTTTTTGTAGAATCATTACATAATTTTTTTGTGTTTTTAATTAATTGTTTCGTCACATATTCAAAATGCATGTGTTTCTTCTCATATTAATATTTTAACAGAATTTACCGAAATAATGAGAAGTGTGAAAAATTTTAAAAAATTAAAACAGCAAAATCCAGGAAGAGTACTGAAAAATTAGATATTCTGTATTATGGGTTGCTTTTGATTGCTTGAACATCTACGATAAATGATTGACGCCAGCATCATCAGCGGCGCTCAGCATGCCTATCTTAAGGGTAGGTCTGTTGAGAGTGCTCTTCATGATGTGGTGGGTTATATAGAACGGGGATTGCGAGACAAGGAATACACCTTGGCGGCTTTCCTGGATATAGAGGGGGCCTTTAATAATGTGAAAATAGAGGCCATAAGGCAGGCACTGAGTGGTTTAGGGGTTTCGTTATTCTTGATCGAATGGATAACTCTGATTCTTAGCAGCAGAGTTATTCACTCGGACTGGGGAAACGAGCGCTTAAGGAAACTCGTGACTAGGGGGACCCCACAAGGGGGAGTTCTCTCTCCCTTATTGTGGCTCTTGGTTGTCAATGTCGTTCTGGGACGTTTTGACAGGATAGGTCAGAAGGTCGTAGCCTACGCGGATGATGTAGTTATATTGGTATCGGGCAAGTTTCTGCCGACTATTAGCGATGTCATGCAAGGGGCGCTGGATGAACTGTCAGCATGGGCGACTGATAAGGGCTTGGGAGTTAATCCGGAGAAGACAGAATTAGTTCTTTTCACTAGGAGGTACAAGGTGGAGAATTTTAGGCTGCCGGTACTAGGGGGAGTAGAGCTTAGGCTATCTGATAGTGCTAAGTATCTAGGAGTTTTTCTGGACAGTAAGCTGTTCTGGAGGAGGAATACTCAGGAGAGACTAAAGAGGGGTCTCAATGCTTTCTATGCTTGCAGATCGTCGATAGGTAGGAGTTGGGGACTCCGGCCGTCAGTTGTGGGATGGCTGTACACTTCGGTGGTTAGACCCATTCTTACGTATGGATGCTGTGTTTAGTGGGAGGCATTGAAACTAGCTAGTCGGAGGGACCTTCTGTCTAAGGCTCAGAGGTGTACTTCGATCGGCATGACAGGTGCCTTGAGAAGTAATCCTCAGGCGGCTCTGGATGTTATTCTTCATATTCTGCCTATAGAGCAGTATGTGAGGGAAATGGCAGCAAGGAGCATTCTTAGGCTGAGGGAGCTAGGACTGTTAGGAAATTTCACGGAGGGTCACTCGCGGATCTTGAGTGAAATAAGTACTAGTGGGTATCACCTAGGCTCTCCCGGCTCTACGGATTATTTAGTCACTAGGGTCGATTTTGGGCGTTTGCCAGAGGAGATATTGCCTTCTAGGGAGAGCTGGTCAGGGCAGGGCAGATTGTATAGGGGATTTGCTATTTTCACTGATGGCTCGAAGATGAAAGGCACGGGTGCGGGGGTCTACATTGAGGATCTGGACATCAGAAAGTCATATAGACTTCCCGACGACTGCAGTGTATTTCAGGCGGAGGTTCTGGGGGTTCTCAGGTCCGTGGAATTGGTAGGAGCTAACATTGCCAAGGGCTCGGAGGTCACTATATATGTGGACAGCCAGGCAGCTCTTATGGCCTTGAAGGGCTGTTATATGTAATCCAGGCTAGTGGACGATTGTAGAAGGGCTCTAGGAGTAATCTTAGGGAATTATGTTGTGAGGCTCTGCTGGGTACCGGGTCACTGCAACATCACCGGCAACGAGATAGCTGATGAGTTGGCAAGACTGGGCTCGGAAATGGAAGATCCTGACAGTTTGCAAGTGGTCAGGCCTCCAATGGGCTTCTACTTTGGGAGAATTAGGGAATGGATTCTGAACAGGACTAATCGGGCTTGGCGGGGCCGATGCTTAGTAGGTCAAATTCGGACGCGCTGCTGGGTAAGAGTAGGGCCTGTGTCAGGACCATGATAGGTATTATCACGGGCCACTGTATGATAGGCAGAATGGCGGTGAGAATGGGGTCTGGCTTATCGGATATATGTAGGCTGTGTGAGGACCCAGAGGAGCTGGAGACAGTTGAGCACTTTCTGTGCCACTGTCCCAGGCTACAGAACAGCAGGCTGAGGTGGCTAGGTAGCAGATTCCTGCACGAATTGGGAGATGTCTCGGGCTGCGGGCTCGAGAATCTGAGAACCTGGCTGCGCGGCAGGAGGCTGGGAAACATGTAGGGCAGTTTTTCCTGTTTGGTAGGGTTGTGTTTTGCTTGTTCTGTCCGATTTCTTATCTTCCACTATCTTCCTTCCCTGTGCTTTCACCATTTACTTCTCCTACTCTGTCACACTATATATCTTTCTCTTCTTTCTTCCTTTGTTTCACTAAATAAAGGCATCACAATGGACCATAATGGTCTCTGGGTGAGGGTGTAAAGTTTGCTTCACACCAGCCTTTCTAACCTAACCTAACCTACGATAAATGAAAGAATTTTTTCATAGTCAAGTTTTTTGAAAACTATAGAAAATAAACGCTTAAGTCCTAAACATTTAAGCCAAATTATTTATATAAAAGATTTTTATAAGATTTTCTTAAACTATTGAAATAACTAATAAAATGATCTTACAGTTTATTAATTAAAAAATATTTATTACATATTTACAGCCGTATTCATAACGTAAATTTGGCATGAAGTTAGCACAAAGTTCATTCATAATACACTAACCAAACTCTGGCTAACGATTTTCTAAACTCTTGTTAACGAGCTGCCAAACGGTTGCCACCTTGTGAAAAACAGGAGTTTAATGTTGAATAATTTTGTTTGTTTTTTTAAATTCACTGTATTTTTTTTTAATTAAGGTTTTTTTTAAATTTATTTCAATTTAAAAACATTTAACATTTTTATATGGGGAGGCAAAAACAAAATGAAAAAAACTATGAAATGAAATGACAAAACCAGCGATGATTTATGCAAAACGTGTTGCATTTTTGAGCACTAGAATGTGGCATCATTAATATTCCGAGTTGATTTATTAAAAGTTAGCAGACGGATAAAACTCGTTATGAATAAACTCTGTGCTAACAAGCTGCTAAGCTTAATCGGCATTCTAGTTAGCAGCTCGATGTACGTAGTGTACAAACTGTGGCTACCTTTTTGTTATGAATATGGCTGTTATTAATTAATTTTTGTTTGATTGTTTTAGTTCAAGAATTGTTATGTTTGTTAAGTTTTTTGGTTATTTTTTACTTATAAACTCCAAATAACAAATAATTTATGCATTTTTATATATTGAAATTACTTAATTTATAAAAAAAAACCTTATTAATCGGTTAACCGATCAATACCAAAATTAAACGATTATGAGCCGAGTAAACCAAAACATCGGTTAATTAATCGAGCGATTAACCGATCAAAGCAAGAGCCCGATTAAATGAATACCCTAGTCCATATATAAAACAAAGTTTCAACACAAAAAAAAAAAAAAAAAAAAAAAAAAAAAAAAAATACTGGCATCGTACAGAAATAAAATTATGTTATCACAAATGAACTTTATTAGTAATTTATTACTTATTACGTAAAAATATAAATTCCTATGCATGTATGTTTAAGTAAGTGGCGGAAAAACAAAACACAAAAAATATTAAGGGAGGAATTTTAATAATGATATTCAGCCACGCGAGTTCATAAAATAATAACACAATGTTTTGTATAAACAATTTTAAGTATGGTGCTTGTGGATGCTGATATGAACTTGTCGAACTATAACAAATCATGCATGCATTGGGAATTTCTTTAAAAAGTACTAAACCAAAAACACAATGGTACTTTTGGTGTGTTTTTTTTTATATTAACTCTTAAGTAGTGGCACAAACTGCCACCTGGGCCTGACTGGGACCCGTTGTATTTTCTATGGAGTTTTTTGTGGCTATCGAAAAAACTCACACTAACGAACCCCTGGGCCTGGCTGGGACTACTTTTATATGTATGGAGTTTTGGCTGTAGCAAGAACATTTTGTTGTCAACTAGAATTATTCTTCAAAATTTAAGTAAAGAAACAATTTGTATGTGTTGCGCATAGTATAATAAGTACCAGGTAGGTTCATTAGGGAGAGTTGTCATTATTTACCCATGTAATGTCAAACAACGAAACATTACTCAATTGCAAATATTAAAATGTTAACATATTTTGCACTTTTTAGATATTGCAGCTCACTTTTTTATATAAAATTATATTTTATTTAATATATTGTATATTTGCAATTGATTTTTGATTAAGATTTGGTATTACAAAATTTTTATGTTTATTAATAAAATGAATTTATTTGATTTTTGACGATTGTTTTAATTTTTTTCGTTATTTTCTTTTGTTTGACATTACATGGGTTTTAAAATTGAGAACAAACTTTCTAATGACTATACCTTGTATTATTCTACCATGGTGTTGCGTACGCTTTTTGATGCGTTTTGTTTTGATTTTAGTTACTACAGTACATATTTAACAGGGCAGGGCCTGGCCAGACGCACGTAGATATAATATACACAAAACTTTCATTAGGCAATTTGCCACGCCCACGGTGTTTAAATTTACACTTTTTTTTCTCGTTTTCTTTCAAAAAAACACTTTGATTGAGGAATACATAAAGTTTCGTTCTAATATATTTAATAATTATATGAAAAAACTGGAAAAATGTCAAAAAATGGCTGGCTAGGCCCGGGTATACATACACTTAAAGGTTAAATAATGCTTAGTTTATAGGAAACAACAAGTTATTTTTTATTTGTTTTATTAAATTCTGTGACAAAAAAGAAAAAATGTTTGTTGACTTAAGCTTAATTTAAGTTGATGTCGCCTTTGAGATCTAAATGTTCAAAAGTACTTATGAGCAACGGTTCAATTATTTTGTATGATTTTTCAGGAAATAATAGCAAAAATTAATTTCTGCTTATCTTTTTATGATATGCAATATGATTTGATATAAAAACTGAAGTTTACTTTCTACCTATGGCATAAGGATATTTAGTAATAAAAGCTTGAATCGAAGAGAAATAATGATTATGTATATGAGAATAGTAGTATAATTTAAAAAAATCACCTTTAAAGTTTAAAATTGATCTGCTACAAAACAAAAAAAAAATAGATTTGAGCACTTTTTCCTTATTGCACAGAGTTGTTCGGCTGTGGGAAAAATCGCCCAAAGAAAAATTGCCCAAAAAAAAAAATGAAAAATCGCCCAAATGAAGAATCGCCCAACAGAACATGAAAAATGACCCAAAAAGTTATATATGAAATTTTGCCCAAAAGAAACGAAAAAGGGCCCAAAAAAAATGAAAAATGACCCAAAAAGCAAAAACGAATTTTTTCCCGGTGTCATGTTATAACGTCCAGTGTCATAGTGTCCATGGACGTTATGACACTCCAAAAAGTGTCATAGTATCCATGGACACTGCGCTTACTAAAGCTTCTCTGCCGGTATTTGTTATACCATAGAGGAGAAAATCCTTGCGCCCGGCCGAAGGCCGGCTGTGCAGAGAAGCTTTAGTAAGCGAAGCCGGTGTTTGTTATACCATAGAGGAGAAAATCAAAAAAATGGGCCATTTTTCATACAACATTTTTGGGTGATTTTTCAAAATGAAAAATCACCAAATTTAAAAAACGAAAAATCACCCAACAATAACGAAAAATAGCCCAAAATATTTAGGTCACTTTTCATATGAATTTAGGCCCAATTTTACATGGAATTTTTTTGGGCGATTTTTCATTTCTTTTTTTGGGCCATTTTTCTTTGGGCGATTTTTCCCACAGCCGAGTTGTTCATTACCAAATAACTAACTCAAATACTCAAATGTATGTAAATTAGGGAGATCGAACGGTTGTTATTCGACCGGTTTTAACCGGTTATTTTAGCTTTGCCCAAGTGGGTTATTTTAAAATGCCCATTTTTCGAATATCGAATAAACCGGTTATTTTGGTATAATAAACCGGTTATTTTAGTAATGTTTAATTTATATACATTTTCCTTACTCTTGTTGTAGATGTACCCGTAATTTAAGTATTTTCTAATTGCATATTGGGCAAACTTAAACTTTTTATTAATAATGTCAAAACAAAATGTAACAAAGGTCAAAAATATTATAAACACTATAAAAACAAATCGCTAATAAAAGATGATATTGTAGAAAATAAACTAAAAACTATTCAAAATGCTACAAAAACGTTTGCAGTTAAAAAGTAAATAGTAATTTGTGCAAGAGCATTCTAAATATTAAATATATTTTTATATAAAGGTTATCTCTATATATTTTTCGAACGCGATTAAAAAGACAAAGATAGTTGCCTGAAGTGCCCTAAAATGACAAGTTGTAATGGTTCTTCCATGTCAAGACTTCTTAATCACCTTTAATTAGCATACATGCTTGACATTAATGTGATCCAAATGAAACTTAACTCAAAGTAGTTCTAAGGAGATGACAAATAATAATTTATTAAAAAACGCTGCAAAAAATGAATCATTGGGTGAAATATTAGCCCGTTGTGTTGCCGATAACGAAATGCCCGTTAAGGCACTAAACACTCTTAAATAGTTCTAGCATCTCTTCATGCTGAAAACTACTACATTACGGCGGAATCAACGATATGGGAAAAAATTTTACCAGTTTTATTTATTAAAATGCCAAGAACTAAAAAGCAAAAATGAAGAAACCAAGCAATGTCATGGAATGTTTTAAATTGTAGTCGACGAAATGACAAATATTTTACGCAAAAATAATGTTCAGTTCACTATTCGTTTCTATAATGCTGAAACAATTTGAAATAGTTAATCCTTGCTAAGCGGTTTTGTTTGCAACTTTATAAAATTCCTATAATTTATTTGCTTTTGCAAAACGTTTGTCTAGATAAAATATCATTCAACAGTTTCTAA
The DNA here is from genome assembly GCA_943735925.1 of Pollenia amentaria. Classification (NCBI taxonomy): domain Eukaryota; kingdom Metazoa; phylum Arthropoda; class Insecta; order Diptera; family Polleniidae; genus Pollenia; species Pollenia amentaria. The sequence goes on along the minus strand of OX031007.1, from coordinate 216,270,330 downwards.
ATTATATTATACAAATATCTTACAAATCAATAAAAAAATTGTTGAAAATTTAGCTAAAGTTTGATCAATTTACTGGTCCCACTTTTCTTGGATTTTGTCGTAAAATATTTGTTAGGTCTGATCCAAGTCATATCTATGTATTTTATTGGTTCCTTACCTTTGAAAATTGTTTTGTTTTTATTCAAATTAACGTTTTATTTTAAAAACTTATTTGATTTTTGTGTTTTTAAGTATTCGAATTAAAACCGGTTAACCGGTTATTTAAAAATTGCTTAACCGAAAACCGGGGTTTTTAAAATAGCAACTATTCGTAATATTCGAAAACCGGTTATTGAAAAAAATCGATCTCCCTAATGTAAATACTAGTAAAAGAAGATGACAAGTTATAAAATTAAATAAAAACTTCCACTTCTTTCTTTATAAAACAGAAGTATTTGTAGAATTGTTTAACACTAAAATGTAATAAACTGATAAACATTCTCTATTTCAAATTCAATTTCCATTAAGATCAACTTCTTAAGTACTGAAGTGTTGATAAAGTAGGGAAATTTTATAAAAATAACACAAACAAACGATATACACAAATTTAGAACACAAATGGAGCGCTGAACAATTTATTTCGTTTTTAACAAGGGGACAACACATAGTCAATACCAGAATAAAGTGTGGAGACGGGAGTAATAATGTTTTCACTTAACACTTATGGTTTGAACAAGTCATTTCAAATAAATTTTTTGAATTTAGCAACATAAAAGTTGGTATAGAAAATAAAAATAATAATGTAACAGAAAAAAATTCTAAATAAAAATTGCTACTTAAATAATACATTATTACATAAAATCAAATAAGAGAAAAAAAGAAAGCTTAGCTAAATGGCGAGGGGAAAAATAAAAAAAGAAAAACAATTTTGGATTAGTAGGATTGGTAATTTAAGAGTATTGTATTGATTTGTATTAATATTATATATTAAGATTTATAACTTACCTATCAAATAATGATGGTTTTTCCTTTTTTACATAATTACTGGGCACATAACCCGATTGATTACGATTATTTTGTACACGCCACCAATGTTTGGAATCATCTAAAAGTAAATAACGTTCATTTTTCCGTAAATCCAATTCTTGAGCTCCCTGAGCAGCATAATCGTATTTTGCTACAACGTAGCATACATCTTCTTGTGATTTTCCTACAAAAATGTTAAACAGATAGAAATTTTAGATAATATTTGAAATTAACTTTAAGGTAAAATACACTTAAAGATGCCTCTGAAAGTTAAAAAGTATTTGACTTATTACGATCAAATGAACATTAAAATATTTTTTTTCTGCTGATTATCTATTTAATTTCAATATTTTAAAAATCAATCTGTATTATATTTAGGGAAATTGAATTCATAATAAAGAGCTGCATTTGTTAAACGGAAACGGTTTCCCCATAAATGAGAAAAATAATCAAAATTTGTATTCTCTATGGACTTTATGGCTTTAAATGCTCAGACAAACATTTAAAAACGGAAGTTTATATTTTTAAGAGTTGGAAAAGGTGGTAAAACGGCTTAATTCATTTTATTACATATGGGCATTTCCAATGAAAAATCTACATTTTGTAAGGTAACGCCAGCAAGTAATTAAATTGTTTTTCAAAAATATTTTATATGTATAATTTACTTTTTTATATTTTGGTGTAAAAGGGATAACATTTGAACAACATGGACCTAAAATAAAAGCTTGCTGGCGTAACGTTACAAACAGTAGATTTTTCGTTGGAAATGCCCATATTTAAGCTTCATCTCATTGCAAAAAAAAATTATATATTTAAACGAATCGCCAATCAAATCGAAATGCCAACGCGTGGAAGTATCTCTAAAAACTTTTCTTTTAGCCGAACCACTGTCGATTCTGAAAATGCTTCTAAGCAATAATCAAATGCCTTCGTCGATTCCAAACTTAAAACCTTTGATATGGGAGAGCTGTGATTTTAACATGCCTTTTTTAACGTGTTGCATATGGGATCTTTGAATTTAAGATCATGAGATTTAGAACTGCTTAATTATTCTAAGAGTTTGTAAAATCACAAATATTCTAAACCAAGAGAATTCCTAATTGAAAAGCATTTAGGAGAGCAGCGGTAGCCACATTATGAGTATTACGGTCTTAAATACCGCAAGCCCAATAAGAATTTTAGTCACCCCTTCAGCAAACAATCCAAACTGTCAGTTGTCAGCGAAAGTTTTTGAGTAAATTGCCTTATCCATCTTTCTTTTGTTCTATTTAAAATTCTATACAAAAATATATTTCATAATTTTAATTTTATTTCTCCTTACCGTGCTTCATATTGCCCGCCATTGATTGTTGACCACCACAACTAGAATTACCACTACTACTGCCTGCACTATAATCGCCACTATTAGAAGTTGTTACTTGACTAAAGGTGACACTTTTATGTTGAGCACTACAGGAAGATGCCGTCGATAAGTTACGTTGATGCTGTGGTGGCGGCTGTGGATAACGCGGCTGATGAGCCGGCGATGCTGGTGTTGTTGGATATGATCCCTGTTGTTGCGAATGTGGATGATAATGTGATCCCACAACTATGTGTTGTTGTTGATAGTTTTGATGTGGCAGTGGTTGTGGCTGTTGATGATGACTGTGATGTGTATTGTTTTGTGTTGTTGTTGAGGGTTCGGGGATATTACGCGCAAATCGTTGAGGATATTCCAACATTCCAAGAAACTCCTCTAAAATATATTTAGAGGAGAACTTTAAAAAAACACTAAATCAAGATAGGAGAAGATGATGGAATGTCTAAAGAGTGTGTGTTTTACGAGCCTTTGGTAGATGTTAGAAATTTATAGCAGCCTTCTTTCCATTTACGTTTTCTTTCGTAATTCCTTAATTCCCTAAGCTGCCGTTTAGTATTAAAAAAAAGTGTTTATATAATTAAAAAGTTTGTTAGTTGTAAAATCGCTTTCGGGGCGTTGGTGAGTTGATAATGATGATAAATGTTGTTGATGATTATGCTGTTGTTTATCCTTAAGTTGAATCCAATTGTCTAAATTGATCGCCTAAGCTTTGATGATGCCAATATGTTAACATTTCTAAAGTTGCAATAAAGCAAAATCAAAAATGCAATTTATATTAAAAGCAACCAAAAAATGAAAAGAGAAGATAGAAAGAAACAAAAAAGAAAGAGAACATAAAACTTAAGTTATAAAAAAGCATCTTTAATTCAATAATTTATATAAAATAAGCCATTAAATGAAATTTATAAATACAAACAAGCAATTAAATGAAATTAAGTCTATTTTCATTGATTTTTAACTGTGTATTGAATGATATGTGAATTTATAGCAAATATGTATTAAATTTTCATATGCTCCATTTACACTTGCAAAAAATTGTTTTGGAATTTTAATATTATGTTGCAGAGTATTGTTTTTTATAACAACCAAACACAAAATCCGGTTTTTTAAGAGTTTTAAAGACATTTTGTTCTCCCTGGCTAAAAGAGCAAAGTTCTAAAATATAATTTTAAGTATTTCAAATTTAATAGAAAAATACCAAAATTAACTGTAGAAAATATTTGAAATTTGCATAAAACATATATTTTAGATGTAGATTTTTGTCACAAAGATTTAATGAACGTAAAAAATAAAAGAAAAGTTTGTTCACGTTGAATTTATTCTTTTGAAAGAGTTTTTATTTCGCATTTTTTATTATTTCTTTTTTCCCATATTCAAATTATGCTTCGTTTGCTGGTGTCCTAGTTATTCATGCTAATATAAATATGTGTTCAAGTATGAAGTAGCAGTAGACGTTTTTTTTTTCAGATTGTTCAGTTAAAGTGTGTTATGCAAATATAACTTCTAGAGTAGTTCATGTGCATTCAGTTCATGTTTGTTTTTGTAAGGGTTTTGAATTTGAACAGAACAGAATAAAACAGAAGTGCATAGAACAGCAGAGAAATATTGCATTTCAATATGTTAAAAGTAATAAGTTTTATGTTTTTTATTAAACATTGCCAGCAAATTGAAGTGACAAATGAATGTGGAAATAATGCATTGATCAATAAAGGGGAAAAATAGCAATAAATATACGAAGCATATTATTTTGAATTTTAATTATTTATTTACGAAATTTCTGTAAATATGTTTTAATGTAAGTTCATTTTAACATTATTTTGATTTATGATAAGCATTTTTAGGCGTACAAATAAATCTCTTATTCCATTAAAATTGTGTTTAAATAGAAAATTCTGTAAAAAGTTACCATAAAAAACAACTTTTATCAAAAACAAGTAAGAGTGCTACATTCGGCTATGAAGAGTCTTATATCCCTTTACCATGGTGCGATATAAACAAAAATTTAAATAAATACCGTTCTTTAGATATAAATAAATTTATTTTGTGCGACGATGTTGTCTATTGATAACCAATATGCGTCCGCACTAAGCTTGCCGTCAATATGGGTACCATGGATGAACAATCTGAAAAAAATTGTACCTAATTTGGAAACTGTTGCTCTTTCAGTTCTCCAGATATTCAGAAAAACGGACGGACAGACGGACATCGTTAAATCATCTTCGCTGAAATTGATGTATATTTTTGCTACATTTATATATACATATATATATATATATATATACAAGGGTATAAAAAGAGTAAATTTAAGAAAATTTACCTCTACATATTTTCTTCAAAATCCATATTTCGGTAGCATATATCAAATATATAGAGAATATTTGAGCTCTTTTTTCTATTCCTTTTCGACCCTATCGTTCCAAGACCCTTCATTTTGGAGGACACTTATATGAGGCCCAGGTGAAATAATTAGGCGATTAGGCACATTTTTAATACTATTTATATTTATGAAAAATCTGCACCAAATTTTGACCTCCCATCGCATATGGCATGGGCGCTATTGTATCTAAAACTCTCTCATTTTGGTAATTTTCACTATTATTATTCAACTTAGATTATTGATGAAAAATTTATGAAAAAATAAAGTTCGTAGATTATAATAAAACTTTAATAAAGGCTTATGGGTAAAAATTAGCACAGAAAAAAATTGTGGGCCAATCTGGGAATCTTTCCCGGACTATATGTGATTCAAATATATAACAACATAGGCCCCATTATATCTGGGGTCTTCAGAAATCCCATTTCAACATACACACTGAGACAGACGGACTTCGTTAAATCAACTTCGCTACTCATAAGGACCCAGAATATAGGGTCTTAGATAAATATTGAAAAAATTACATACCCATTTTACCTGTGGTGAGGGTATAAAAAGATCTATCTTGTTTCAATAATTCCTGTACATTAGTTTTTTTTTTTTTTTTTTTTTTTTTTTTTTTTTTTTCAATATAACTTTCATAAAAAATTTCTTTAATAACAAAGTTAAGAAAAAAGTGCAGATGTTTATCATATTGCAATTCTACACTCCATTTTCAAATAATAATTTTTAATCATATTTACAATTTGCATATTTCTTGTGTAGCACTGTGTAATTCGAATATTTCATAAATAAACCCTCTTCGGATATTTAATCAAGACCAAGAAAGTTTAATTTATTTAATTTTAGTTTACTAGTATTTTATTTTGTATTGCATTTTATTTTTGCGACTCACAACGCAAAAAATTAAGGCGGTTATTTATATTTTAATACAAATTTTTAAAAATTCAAAAAAATTTTATATGAAAATTTCTCAACGCAAGGTGAAGTGATTTAGAAAATAAGCCCTCAAATTGAGACAAATCAAAAAACAAACTGATAACTTTCGAAAACCCAACGTACGTTAAAAGACGTACGATATGGGACAATGCTCATAAGAAAACCGGTATATCAATTTAGTTGTCAGTTGAAAAACACTACGTATAATGTACATAGGATTTCATGTGAATTGGGGTTTACTACTTCTGCAGCGTCGCATGAGTCTTGAAACAAGGACAAGAAATTATATACCACATAGAGCTTAAAAACGTATACGCATCCGCCCACCAGAACTTTGTTGTATATGAACTAAGTTACTCTAAATATCAAAATTCCACACGAATTTAATTGACAGCCAGTGAAACTTTCTTGGATGCATAAACATACATACATACTTTAACTCCCTTGCCTGACATAAAGAAATTTTCTCATACAAATTTTTGAAAATTAAAACAACAAGAAAAGATAAACTCACTGTTTTATTGTTAGTATTTTGTTTAAGCTTTGATTTCGTTGCAAACAATACTTTTTGAGTGTATGTATGTAATTCTCATTCCCTCTGTAGTCTTGTTTGCTGATAGCTTTGGCTTTTCGCAAAATATTTAGGAGAACGTTTCCTGATGTTCTGGCCTAAGCAACCAGTAAAATGCGCATAAGGAACAGCTTATCCTCCAACAATAAATTTCAGTATTTTTATCAATTATTAAAAAAAAGAGAATTAAGCTTAACAAATAAAATCTTTCAATGAAAAAAATTATGTATTCCCAAAAACAACTTTTTTGATAATAATTTAAAATAATTTTAAGTGAAAACTTTCCTTATTTAAAGTAAAGAAACGTATTTACAAATTCAGCTTTTAAAACTCCAAACTTTTGACAATAAATTTTTCAATCACAACAGAACTAATAAATGAATCATGTTTTTGTTACACCTTTAAATGCAAAACTTTTTATAAATATATTCAACACGATTGTCAATAAATAACTTATAAAACTCAATAAAAAATGAATTCGATTTGAAAATAAATTTTTAAAAGCTAAATGAAATTGGCCATTGTCCATAATTTATGCGTTCCTTAGGTTTTTTAAAGAAAAGGGTTAGTTTTTTTTTACGATTAAAAAGTCTGTCAAAAAAAAATTAAACTAGTGTATTTTCATAGAACATGTTACATAAAAAACATGTTGACGCATTTGCGGCAGAAAGTTGGTTAACTTTGAACTTTTTAACGCGTTGTGTATTTTTGACAAGTAATCAGCTGACAACACAGAAAAAAAATAAAAATTGATTTTAATTAACAAATGTGTGATATTAATAAAAAAATTAATTTAAAATTTGCATCAGTAAACAAATTAAATATTTTTTGATTTTATTAATTGCTGCAGTATTGTAGTTGATATAAGTAAAAATTAAATTTTTTAATTAAAGCTGATTTTATTATTGACTAATGGTTAATTCGAAAAAAAACTGACGAAAATTTTTTCATTGAATAAAAAATAATAGTTTTAACAAATTCATTGCTCATAGAGGAAAAACTTACACAGTACAACACATGATTTGCCAACTCAATTCTGTGAACTGTATGTGAAATTAGACCCAAAAAGAAGAATTTCTGCATCATTCGTTTTGTCTTCTTACCTGCGATTTGAAGTTAGTATCGATTTGAAGTTAGTACTATCGTATAGGGGAATTTATCACGTTTTAGGCCCTGTTGTTTGACATAGCTCGACAACCCCTAGCCCAATTTAGTTGAAATAAATTTTAAAAAATTAAGAATTACAATTCCCTTAATCTGTTCATATATTGTTTTCCTATACAAGTAACACTTTCGAAGTTAAAAATGAATGTATGAAGGGAAAAAATTATTTTTTGCCTAAAAATTTAAATTTTTTTTTTTAAAAATACATAAAAAATCCAAAATGGAAAAAAGTTTCAAGTCTAGTTATTTTTTCGCAAAGTCACATAACCTATGAGCAAAATGAGACAAAGATCATCGATGCACGCGTTTCGCTTTTATTCGCAATTGAGTAAAGGTATGAATTTCAAAAATCAGTTATAGCCACCACCCTTAAAATAAAAATATAAATTAAAAAATTATCATGCAAAAAAAAACTTTATTTATAAAAACTTAATGAAAATAAAATAATATGCAATTAATACGCAATTATAATATGCATAAAAACAAAATTTAGAACATTTTTTCAATTATTGGCAATATCCATCCTTGTAGAAGTTGACGCTTGTGGTTCTGATGATCTTGTTTTCTTCGTAGGTTGTTCATATTCATGGTCTGAGTCAGCTTGGCGTTGTCGGTATGATGTTGCGCTGACATTTTGCTGTGTGAGTTTTCTTCTCTTCAAAAATGATGTCAGCCATTCGGAGTCGTGTTGTGATAGTCCCAGCTTGGCCACAATGTAATCCATTTCGATTTGTGGTAGCGGTTGTGGTGCACTATTTTCAATATCGGGTATCCAATCAGCATCATCCAAATCGGTCGGATTGGTGAAAACGGTTTCGGCTAGCAGGGACACAGTATCCGCACTCGGAGGTTTAGGTGCATCGGTATCAGCAGGGCGTTGCACTGGAAGTGTGGCAGTAAATGCAGCAGTGTATACTTTTGTTTTCAATTGTTGTCTGTTTAATCCAGGACGAAAATTTATGCATGCATAGCACCTGGATTCATCATGTCCAGTTGTGTCTTCCACCCAAATTACTGGCTTCATAAAAGATAACTTTCTACTTTTTCCGTGAATCCATTTTAGAAGGGTAGTATAACAACTGTTGCACACTGTGTTCGGCGTAAAATTTGCACCACTTAAATCTGCTTCATCGAAATAATTACAATACGCGGTTTTGAATTGCTCAGTAAACAAATTTTTTCGATCTTTTTTCTGTATTTTTCGGACGATATGACCACAAACGTAACAATATTCATCCAAATATGGGCACTTGTTGTTTTCCATATTGATATATTTTATGTTTTGTTGTTATTCACTTTTAAAAAACTGGAGAAAAATCACTTTTACTGTTCGCGTTCGTCGGCACTGGCTGAATGCCAAAAATCGATCAATGCACACCTATAAATACTACGTATTTTTGAATATTTTACTGCCAGGTACTTATAAATGGGCGCATATTTTAAGGGCGGCTGGCTATATACCTGATTCAGCACTTGTACGTTTCAAACTGTGCAAAACTTTCCAAATAATGACCACCCTTAAATGTGGGTGCAATTTCTGTAAAAAAATCATATAGGTAGCCACCGGAAAAACCCAAATAATAAAAAGGTCCACTTTCCGTTTAATTGTCCACGTACATTTATTACCGCAATCATAAAAATCAAATAACCTTTTGTTTATTCCTTTTTTTTAATTCTCAGAATCATGAAAAAGGTGTCAATGTTTTCTCCAAATAATGTTGTGCATATCTCGAGCAAATTTTTGAAATTCATACATTTACTCAATTGCGAATAAAAGCGAAACGCGTGCATCGATTTTTATGATCTTTGTCTCATTTTGCTCATAGGTTATGTGACTTTGCGAAAAAATAACTAGACTTGAAACTTTTTTCCATTTTGCATTTTTTATGTATTTTTAAAAAAAAAAAATTTAAATTTTTAGGCAAAAAATAATTTTTTCCCTTCATACATTCATTTTTAACTTCGAAAGTGTTACTTGTATAGGAAAACAATATATGAACAGATTAAGGGAATTGTAATTCTTAATTTTTTAAAATTTATTTCAACTAAATTGGGCTAGTGGTTGTCGAGCTATGTCAAACAACAGGGCCTAAAACGTGATAAATTCCCCTATACGATAGTACTAACTTCAAATCGATACTAACTTCAAATCGCAGGTAAGAAGACAAAACGAATGATGCAGAAATTCTTCTTTTTGGGTCTAATTTCACATACAGTTCACAGAATTGAGTTGGCAATCAATTAACTGAAAAATGTTGTACTGTGTTATTGAATAGTTTAAAAAACTTACAGTATTTACAAATAGAACATATTCCACAAAATTAAAAAAAATTCATGGTATATTTCCAAATCCATTTTTCAATATATAAATAAGTAAGCCAATAAAAACATGTGAAAGAAAAGGTTTTAATAACGAGTGTGTTTAACTTGCCATTTTTAATGCGCTCAAGTTTTTAAATTAACGATACTCGTCGACTAAAACACTTGGAAGTTGGTAATGAAATGGAAGTAAGTATTGAAAATGATTTTTACTTTAAATAAAAGTAGTCGATACCACTATTTATGAATCATGGCATCGCCCATCACATAAAATGGTCACCGCGGAAGCGATGGCACTATGCGGCCATTAGCCAGCACCTTTACTTGATTTTAAATAATTCGACTGTGTCGTACGTTCTGTGACACGTTGCACTGTCCTGTTGCAACCAAATATTCCCAAGTTTATAGCGTCGAGTTGGTCCCAAAAATACTTTAATATCAAAGTCCTATATCGTTAGCCGTTGACAGCTGTTGGTTATCCATGTAACCCTTGTGCGCAAAGTACAGGTCGCAATTTTGAAGATAATATGATCAAAAATGGTACATACTTTTTGATTGTCATAAGCATAAAGCCCATTAAAAATTATGGGAATCAGTCCAAAATGTCACATAGGCCCCATACAAACTTCCTTCGGGAGTAGAGCCTTTGTGCCCAGAAACCATCATATGATGGTGGTATTTAGATTTAGTTTGTCTTAAAAACGTTAAATTGCAACCTTAAACATCTGTCTATATGTGACCATAGCTCCTATACAACTACCGCTCCCGAAAAAACTATAACTTCTTTATTAATGTTGGTATTAATACACAGAAAAAAATATCTCAAGAAAATTTTTTACAAAACAGATTGTTAGTAATAGAATTTTAGGTCAACAAACTTTTTATTTAATTCAATGAAAAAATTTATCAAAATTGCACTTTGCAAAATAGCACTCAATAAAACATATTTAATAATGAAATAATTAAATATTTCTTCATATTCAATAAATAAAATATTTGAATCTAAGTAAAGACATAATTTTTACAACTCTTGTTAATTTTTTAATAGCTTTGATATCGTTGCAAATAAGACTTTAGTGTTTTTGATTCTCAATCGCTTTACAGTTTTATTTGTATAATATATTTAGTTTATCCAAAGTCTTCCTGATGATCTGGCCTAAGCAACCAGCGAAATGCGCATAGGAACTAGCTTATCCCACAGGAATACATTTTAGTGTATTTATCGAAGAATAAAAATTTGGAATCACTTAAACATTTTTGTTAAAAAAAATGATTTTGGGCAACAACTTTTTTATTGACTCAATAAACTTGGTTGTTGACTAAAAATTCAATAACTTTACCTACCTACAAACATTTTTATCAATACCGCTAAAATCGCCGTCGCAGAAAATTCAAAAATATTTTTAATCAAATATGCGATTTTCGTATTCAAATATGAAAATTATTTTTTTTTTTTTTTGTGTATACGACAATAACTTTTATAAGATCGTCCAAATTTTGTGCCCAAGCCCAGCATTGACATAAGTACCATATAAATCCCCCCTTAATATCAGTTTAAGACGAACAAATCTCATGTAGGCGTTGATATATTATTTGAATCTTAACCTAATAACGTTATTTTGACCATGATTGCCCACGGGTCCCAAATATAAACTGTGGTGTATGGTATCAAATGGTCGGGCTTCATCGACTATACTTTCTTACTTTTTTTTTTTTTTTTTTTTGTTCTTATAAAGTAATAATTCGTTCATCACGTTGGGCTGTTCACTCATCAAAATGTGATAATTTAGCTTGTAGACAAAACCAGAAGTCTGTGAAAGCTTGCGCAACGTAATCGCGATATAAGTTTGGCAAAAAGAAAATTTAAAAGTTTGCACGTCTCTCTACGAGTAAAGCCAACTTTACTCCTATTCGAGAAATGTCAAAAATAAAATGTGTCGTACCTATATCTAAGCCCCGAAGTGAATGTTGATCGTACTATTCATTCACATGAAAATCTGAAGGAATTCTATCCGACATAAAAACATGTCTGCAAAATCTGCTGTCAGTGCCACACTATACCACAAAAAAGATGCAAACTCAAATAAGTCAGCTACTTTACAAGAAAATGCAACTCTGATCGCATAGAGTCTATCATTTTATGAAAATTTTCATAAACATTTGCAGGTCGGACAGGCTTGCCAAAAAAAACTGTCACTCAAATAATTTTTAAGCCACACTGTCATACATTATGAGCACACACAACTTTTTTGAAATATCGTGAGACTAAATAGGATAGTGAATACCGGCCTTTAGCAATCAATTTGTAATTTTGTACGGAAGCACGATAGTATAATATAATTTTAGTATAGACCTTTGGAATTAATTTGCCCTCCTAACCCTTTAACCGATTAAAATAGCCAGTACCTAACTGGTAACTACTACTAGCTATTATTTTGCCACCCAACCCTAAATTAAGAAAATATATACATATGTACATATCAGTGATGGAAAACTTAAAAATTGAGATGGTACTAACCATCAAGCAAAAGAGTACTTTTTTCAACATTTTGGTACTTTTTTCAAACATATTTTTTATTGCATACATATGTATTTGCTTGTGATTTAATATAAAGTACACACGTTTAGATGTCTAAGGCTGTTAGGCAATTTGTTTATTTTACTTAATGATATCATTAGTAATATTATAATTGTAACAACAAGAATCATTTGACATAAATAGATCTTAAGTTTCTTTTTTTTTTCGTTTTTATAGCATCTTGCACTGAAAACGTGCGCTTAACTGCTGCTGATAAATGGGGTATTGACAAAATTCCAATAGCAATACGTGTACGAAACATGAACGAAAAAAAGAACAATAAATTTTGTGTAGGCAATTTTGTCAATGTTAAAAAAAAATAGAAACGCTAAATATCTCAACAAAGAAGCATAACAAGAAAAGAGTACTAAAACTGACGTGGGGGTACCGTGGTATTTTTGAAATGAAAAAGTACTGAAAAAAGTACCATAGTACTGAATTTTCCATCACTGCTACATATGTATATGTATGTGGCTAAGAGTGTGTTGCAGGAAAATTATATAGGAAAACTGAGATTTTTTTTAATTTTATAACGCAAACCGAAACAACGCCTACAACCAATTCTAATAAAGGAAAGAATGAAAAAAAGAACAGAATGGACAATATGTCCGAAAAAATAACTACTAAGAATACAAAATATTTTCTGTTTTCACATTTCTTAAGGTATGTTCACATTTAACAAATATTTAGCGAAAAATTACCTTAAAAAAATTGTTACCACTAAATTGATCACGAAGTATATGTGACATAAATGTATAACAACCTAGTCCGCATAAGTTCTAGGGACTTTGGAAACCCAATTTCAACTTCCACACGAACAGGACAACTTCGTTGATCATAAGGATCCAGAAAATATTTTCTTTATCACTTAGTCTAAGGTCTAAGATCAATATTGTAGAAATTGCAAACGGAATGACAAACTTATATATATATATATTTAAACAAATCTTTATAATATATAATTTCTTAGTATGTCTGGATGTTTGTATGTATGTTCTATTCTCTTTCCGCAACTTTCTGAAGCCATCTGAAATTTGGCATACTTAAAGTACTTTCTCTGCGGAAGATCCTAACGAAGCCAGATTTTTGATTTTCTATGGGCGCACACGAGGCTATTCCTGTCTGACAGGGTCAGGCTTAACAGCTAGTATTAAATAAAAATATTAATAACGTGTGAGGCGTCAAATATTTGTTAAGTGTGACCATAGCTTTATTTATCTACGAACAAGAAATATTGTTGTTAACAAGCAGAAAACGGCCAATAAATATGTATGAATGAACGAGTCTGTTGCTGTATGTCATGTCAGCTTGTGGTTTGTTTGTTTCTTTCTTATGTCTATATATTCTGTTGAAGTCTTAGACACAGCCATAAGCTTAAATTTCAAGGACGATATAAGCTTCTTTTATAAGATGTTGGATGTTGATTATAATCATACCATCATACGTATCGTAAGACATGAGTTCATAAGGCAAATATGTAAAAAAAACTATGTAATTTAAAAGAAGTATTTCATTAGCAATACATCAACCAATTTGTAAAATCCCAAAACTCCTAAAAGAAACTTTGGAATATTTTGAAATTGGTATTTTAATTTTATATGGCTTTGTAAAATTAAAACATACATTACAATGTTAAAAATTTCAATTTCAATTTCTTTCAATTTCGAAATGTGAATACTTTTTTTGGACTGTTAAATATGTTTGTCGTAACAGCTTACGTCGCTTCTAATTAAACTCTTAAGTAAATGACGTTGCAACAAATTTAAATATGAATTTTTTTGCTATCTTATATGTTGTAAAAATCGATCGAATTTAAAACGATCGTTTGTGATAAATTTCGAGCGATCTTAAAATACATATCCTAAAACGCAAAAGGTCCCATCAAACATTTTGTAAATTTTACAGGATAAGCAAAAAATGTATTAAAAATGATGAATTAATAAATTGCCTTGAAATGTTTATAATTTATTTTTTTCTTCTATTTTTTGTAAAGCCTACCAGTTGTCTGACAATTGTCAATGTTGCATATTTTGCAAAATTTTAGTTAGATTTTTTAATCTTTTTTCTTATAATATTTTGTAGATAGAGCTTTGCTTTTTGTTTATAAAATCGTTAATTTTGGTCGAAAAATTTTAAATTTGCTGTGGACATTTCTGTTGATGCATCTTGTTCACTTTTCTTTCTTATTTCCAATATATTGGAGGGATTCACAGTGGACCGCATTGGTCTCCGAGTAGAGGTGTGCCCTTGGGCGCGTTACCCTTCTTAACCTAACCTTTGTGCTGATGCAATACATCAGAATAATTGAAAAATCGATTTTTTATTTTTGGTTAGTAGATTTTTAAAATTTTACATTATAAATTACATTTAAGAAAATAACACAAGTCAACAAATTTTTAACCCATAGACCAAAGTGTACTTTTCTTAGGATTTGAGTTGCGCTGAAATATATAAAAATCAAGCCATAATTATGAAAAAAATCTCAAAAATATATAAAATATTAAAAACAAAATAGCGAAAATGCTATTAGTATAGCAAAAACCCGTATTTTTCAAACTTCAGGTTTATATACATATATAAGACAAGGATAAAGATATTACAACAGTTAAATATTTAATTAATTTATGTTGTTTAATAACAGATGATGCTTAAGAAAAAACCCGTAATTTTTAAGTCGATTCCCAATAAAAAATGGAGCTTCCAACGAATTTTATATGGCCAGTTCCCACTTTGAAGTAATACATTTTTGACACAGAAAGCGCTTTATGCACCACATATACAAATTGTTAAATGTTACGATTAGCTTTGCACACTGAATTTTTTGTTATCGTTATTATTTAATATGCTCTCTTACAAACCTGCTTCGTAGAAAGGGAAAGTCGTGGCTCTTAAAATTTGATATATATTTTTTTAAATTTATAAATATGTGCTTATTTTTTAAAATGTACCATTAGTGCTTCGCAAAATAAGAAAATTTGTTATTGTTCAATATAAATTATTTTTACAAGCCCAGATGGTGATACTCAAAGAAAATAAGTAAACAAATAAAAATAAATAAAATAGCTTTCCCACAACAATAAATTTCAGTGTTTTTATCATAAATAAAAATTGGGAGTTTAGCACGTCATTAATAAATGAATTAATTAATAAAAATAAAATTTATTTTCACTACTGACCTCGCGCTCGTTATAAAAGCATTATTATTTTGTTAAACATTTATTTTAAAGGTATGTAATTGGTACTTTCTGACGGCATATTATAACGACGTTTTATAAATAAACAAAATCCTTAGAAAAGTATACTCTAGTCCTATAGTTTCGATTTTTTCCAAATTTTGCAGATCTGAGTAATTAATATAATAATTGGATAATTTTTCTAGTTTTAATGGATTTGTTTAACGTACTCGTATTATCTTAAATCTGAGTAATTAATATAATAATTGGATAATTTTTCTAGTTTTTTCTAGCATAGTTGCGAAGCACTAATGGAACATTTTAAAAAGCAGGCACACATTTATGCGCTACGTGGAAAAATTCTCAATAAATTTAAAAAATATATACAGTACAGCTCGCTAATCCGAAAGTGAGAAATCCGAATTATCCAGTAATCCGAATTGAATTTATGACGTATTACATACTCTATAGTCCGCATTGATTGCAAGCTCGCTAAACCGAATTTTTATTTTTCTGCTTTTTATACCCTTCGCCAAGATAAAAGGGCATATATAACTTTGTCATTCCGTTTGTAATTTCTGCAATATTGATCTAAAACCCTATAGTTTCTGGCTCCTTATGAGAAGGGAAGCTCAAATCCGGTTGTCCGTCTGTCCGTCCGTCTGTTGAAATGAACTCAGAATTTCTGAAACAAAACTTTCATAGTGTGAAGCCAGACTAAAGATTGTGGTTGTAAGATGGATGTAATAAAACATTACTAACTGATCAAATATAACTCTTAAAAACATTCCTTGTATGATGATCAGCTAAGGAAAGACAATTACAGCCAATCAAATAAATGAAAGTGTATCTAAGAATCTAAAACAAAATGTGAAATTATATTAAAAACATTTGTAAATTTGTATAAAATTGGTCATTTGAAAAATCGTCAAATTTAGGGTATAAATCGTCCAATCGTCAATAAACCATTTTTGTACCTAAAAATCGTCAAATCTGGCAGCCGTGGATTGAATATGGATAAGTTAAGTATTTCGCGATTTAATAATCGTACTTGAATCAATCTCTCTGTACTTGATTCAAGAAACTCCGCACTCACTGTGCTATTGATACCGCTTCGGATTGATTTGAGTACGGATGGGTTGATTTTTCTTTTGAGCGTATGTAAAAAAAAAACATAATATCTAAAAACAGCTTTAATTTTGTCATTCGTCATTAATAAAAATATAATAAATTTGTTTTGGAACCCTGGCTTGTGTTTTATTTTCGAATATAGTGAATTATAATACATAATTACAGCACATCCAGTAATCCGAATATCTCGTTAATCAGAGTCAGGGTCTGCAATCATTAATTCGGATTAGCGAGCTGGCACTGTATATAAAATATGAATTTCCACGACATTCCCTTTCTACGAAGCAGGTTTGTAAGGGGAGCATATAAAATAATAACGGTAACAAAAAATTCAGTGTGCAAAGCTGATCATTATATTTACCAATTTTTATATGCACTGAATAAAGCGCTTTCTGTGTCAAATAAAATTCATGTCTTCCGTAAGCGATATGGTAAGCGAAACTTTTGCTATTTTTTTTTGGGATGTGCCCAGTTTTTAAATATGTAGTTAAATAGGTAAATATACCATACACACATTTTTCGTTACATCATTTACACAAGAGTTAAATAAGAAGCGACGTAAGATGTTACGTCGGAACATTTTTATCTTCACACACATTAAAAAATAGGTTATTTTGGAATTTATTAACCAAAAGTTGCAAATTTACAAGTAAAATAAATTTGAAACAGAAACATAAATATAAAATTGTATACAGCCATGTCACAGAGCACAATTCCGTTCGGAATGATTCCGTTCGGAACCGAAGAAAACATATTTTTTTATTGATAGAAAGTATTTTTTTTATAGTTTTTTGGCCTCTAAGATCAAAAAAACTCCCATTCCGTTCATGAAAACAATCATGGTTTCATTCCGCAAAGTTTTTTCGTAATTTTCTGAAGCACAAAAATACGGAATGAATTCCGTTTCCGAACGGAATTGTACTCTGTGACATGGCTGATTATACGTATAGATTTGTAACTTCTAATTTTTACAAATGAGCCCATGACTATTAATTATTATATTTTACACATTTTTGTAGAACTTTTTAAATCAAGTAAGATTTTTATATGAAAATACCAGAAATTTGATTCTTCATTTAACAACCTTGATGTATTTAAAACTTTAGTAACAAATTTGATCACCCTATCACTTTTTGTGTGAATTTCATTTTGCAAAAACCTTTTTCATTAAAAAAAAAGTCCTTCCCATTTATGAATAACAAAGAAACCTGTGGTCCGTAGCAGCTAATAAATAATCTTAAGACACAAAATAAGAAAATTTTATTAATTTATTAATGACGTGATTTTTATATTTCTTAATATTAAGATTTTGTAGTTAATAATGCTACTAAATTAAACCTTAAATGAAAGTACGGACTGCATAGAAAAAATACTGAATTCAAAAGGTCCTTGAAGCAAAAATCAGGGGAGACCAACCCCCACATGGTTTTTGTGTTCTAAAAAAAATAATATTTTAAACATCTCCCGTTTTTAAATAAAAAATAAATACCTTTAAGGATCTGACCATTAGTTACGCTATATTTTACACATCTAACTAACAGAAGTGGCATTATTACAAGTATAATGTGTTTGCAGCATGTGAAAATATATTTTATATATATACAGTTATTATAGTTGCACCACAAAAAAGTCCATAGAAAAATCATTGAAAAATATGTACAGTGGCACAGAAAAGTCTACATACCCATTTATTATTATTTTTTTTTTTTTAGTAAAAAAAATATATATAGACTGCTTATGATACCTAGAATTAAGATAGGTTGGGAGTTTACGTAGACTTTTCTGTACCACTGTATATAAATATGCAAATAACTAAAAAAAAATCTCGAACTGTCTTTTTTGTGTCTGAACATTTTATTACTTGTATATTGTCAGATTTATTTGTCTAAGTGTGCGTGTTATTTCTCATCTATGAATGTGTGTATAAATGTAGACTCAACGGCTTATTACCGGAAATCCGATATTATATGTTATAATATTAAATAAAAAATATAAAATTATCAGAAAATATCACGTAGATTGGTAGTTGTTTAAATAAATTTTTAATGCGGAAAACTATTCATCTGATATGGAAAATATGCGATGATTTTTAAAGAAATATTTCTCAAAAGTTAAAAGACTAATCAAGTTAAAGATGTAAAAATTTTTAAATTTTGTTTAGTTATTGTTATTGTGGGCGTATATTTCTATCAACTTTTTTGAACTTTTGACACCTAATTGATAACACAACAGCAAAAACAAACAAGACAACTTTGTAAATTTCTTATATTCGCCACAAATCTCACAGAAGTCTTTAAATATTTTTTTAAAAGTATTTCCATCGTCTTGAGATTTTTTTTTTAATTATTTGTTATTTCTTGTTTATAATTGTCCAGGGAAATTGATAGCGATAGATAGATGGATGGATGGATGAGTAAAGGCGATGGTTGGTTGATTGTTTTATAAATAATTTCATTTCTTTTGCTTATACCCATGGTGCATTTTATAGATGTGAAAAAAAGGAAATAAATTTATTTCTTATTTTATTTCTTATTATATTTAAATCTTGTTTTTTAAACGCATTGTATATAGTAAATAAAATTTTATTAATTAAAAGGTTTATTTTTAGATAAATTAATTTTGGTTTTTATTTAAATGAAAATCATAAATTTTTAAGATATTTAAAAATAGAAAAAAAAATAAATAATTTTTAAATTCGAAATCAACTTCAAATCTATTATTTAAGAAAAAATCATATCTTTTATTTTTTAAATAAATTTTAAAATGGATATTCGCTCAAAAATATTAAAAATATAACAAAAAAAATATTAGTGGGACCCTTTTTTGGACCTAGGGGCAACAATGGACCGACCCACCATAACAAAATATGTTATGAGGTAAAAATTCATATGAGTTCTTTTTACATATAAACATTTTTCCGTCTTAAAGTAATTTTAGGTAGGGGGTTTAATGGTCAATCCTGCACCTACCAGCACATTTTGACATAACATAGTAGCTGTTATAAAAGTTATCGTCAAAAATATAATGTATCAATACCATAAATAAGTTATAGCATCAAAAGCTTTTTTCGGAAGTGGTATCTTTATGGGAGCAATGTTCAAGCATAAACAGATTTTAATAAAATTTTGGGCCAAATTTGATCTGAATACCAATATAATATGATGGTTTTTGGGCACAAAGACTCTTTTCTGGAAAGAAGTTTGTATGTACATGTACCAAATTTCATCAAATTGTCCCCAAAATTGCGACCCGTTCTTTTCGCACAAGATTCATATGGACTGACGGACCTCATTAGACCGATTCAGAAAATTATTCTTAGTCGATCAGTATACTAATTGGGTGTATAAACAATGTCTGTATGTGTCACACACGTCAGCAAAAACGTATAATCTCTCTTTATCTTTGGGAGTGTGGGTGTAAAAATTAAATTCGAAAAAATTTCATTTTACTTAAGAGAAACGGCCGTGAAATTTCTTTCTTTTTATAAATACTTGTGTTTTCCCAATAGTCGAAATTCGACCATAAATTTTTATGTCAATATGTTTTGATACATTTTTCTCCCCACTTAAGTTCGTTTGACCAATAAAGGAGGAAAGTGTTCTTAACTGGTTTACCTTTTCCAAGTTATATAGTCGAAATATTCGAAACCCGGTTTCTAAAAAGAGTAGAATAATCGATTACCCCATTTTTTTTATTTGATAGAAAAAACTGTGTAATTCAAAAAAAACAAATTTTTTATTTATGTGTTTTGCATTTGGGTCAGTAGCAAATTTGAATGCTTTGTGCACTTCTGTAAGAAAATACCTTAAAAATGGTGTATTTTTTGTTTAAGTGCCGGTGGACAAACAGGGGAGGAAAGTGTTCTTAACTGTTTTGCCCTTGCCGATTTATATATATATATATATATTTATTTATAAGGCCAAAAAAATGTTTTTTTTACTTCAACTAATAAATACATTTACGTTTTTGAAAACTTTTAAAATTTTTATAAATTTGATACCATTTTAAATATTTTCACTTTTTATAGTCTGAGAAATATTTGACACCATTCAAGTTTAACGTAGTTTTTTTATACACAAACAGCAATTGCAGTTATCCCCATTTTAATTTTCAATATTTTAAAAAGTTTAAAATTTTAAGTTGTCTTAAATTTCTTTTTTTATTATTTTGTCCGCTTACTCTATTGCTTAGCCTAATCCGCTTATATTTAAAAAAAAGTCTTAAATGTCTTATTTAGACAAGGAAAAGTAAAATATGAAACATTGGAGCATTGAATCTTCAGTAAGTTTTCAAATATAAAGTGATACGAAAAAACCCCTTAAGTGTCTGTTTCATAAGTGCATTACTACTACTAATTAGTAGATACTTAAATTAAACAACTTGTAGTTGCTACTGTTGATATTGCTACAACATGAAGTTAATGGCAGCAATATGTTAAAATAAAAAAACTAGCAGCTCTACTGTTTCGCAGTTTAGATTCTTGTAAGACTTTTTAAACTAAGACAACATTTTAATTTTTGCCTGGGGAAACAGGCATGACTTTAAACTTTTGAAAGCAAGTTTTACAAAATTGAGCATATATCAAAATCTTTTTGATTTTTAATCATTTCCCTGTGTGAATAGCAAAAAAACTGTTATACAATACACAAACGATTTTTAAAGTGTCAGACTTGAACACTGAACTTGTGTAGTGTATGGCTGGCATAATAGATTTTTTTTTTTTTTTTTTTGCCTGGGAAACAGGCATGACTTCAAATTTTTATAGGTGAAGAGTGTAAAAACTCATGTAGAGTGCCTTTCTTTACTATTCGCCTATTAAACTCAGAGGCATGCCTGTTCTCTCAAGGACAGCAGTCATAACGAAAGCAAACAGTTTTAATATTTATAATACTCTTTTTAACTAAGACAGAATTTTAAGTTTGACTTTTTTGCCTGTGCAAATAGACATAATTTAAAAAATTTTTTTTTTACTCTTTGCCTACAATATTTAGAGACATTCCTCTTCTCTCAATGAAAAAAGTCATAACGAAAATGCAGTCTAACTAAAAAAAAATAATTTGATGCATGATTTTTTGTAAAAAAAAAATATTTTCATCGATCGAAACAAATGGAAATTAATAAATTAAATGGAATGACTAGAACGATTAAACTTTCATTTAAGCTAACTATTTCGAATTTCCGGGTTTTTAAGAGTATTTTACCGATTTTGTAATTTGTAATGCAGGGGTTTTAAGATTGTACCGATTTTTCTAATATTTTCAATGTTGCTTAAGCAATAGTATTCCGATTTCGACGATTTCGGAAAGTTTGTCCAATTGTAAAGTATTTTTAAATTCTTAGCAATTTTAAGACTTCTATCGATTATGCTGTTCGTAATCTATTTTAGCTTTTTTCCTGATGTTTTGGGTTATAACGATTTTTTTGGATAATACCTATTTTACCGATATTGTTAAAATTAAAATTTGTTCTTTAAATTGTCAGCCATGAATCATTTTGTTGGTTTTAAAGGGTGATTCATCGTGAGGTTTGATTTTCAATATTCTTTTTTACAGATCACGCCTGACTAATATGAAACTGCTTTATCATTTTTGTTCAGTATCGTTTGGCAAGTCATCGTAGAAAAACTCACACCTTTACAGCGTCTCCGAATTGTTCAGCTGTATTACGAAAATTTGCGTTTTTTGAGAATTGTTTTTCGTGCGATTCGAGGATCTTGCGGTGCGCATAATCGACCTACTGACACCACTGTTGCCAACATTATTCGCAAATTTAAGTCCCAGTTTACATTATAAGCCGGTTAAGCCACATCCAGCAATTAGTGAAGTGATAATAGCAGCTATTGCTGCGAGTGTACGCAAAGACCATGGCGAATCGATTTACCTTCATTCTCAGCAGTTTGGCTTGTCGTATTCGACAACTTGGCGTATTTTACGTAAGGATCTCGGTTTCAACAAGATGGCGCTACAAGTCATACAGCGGGTGAAACAATGACCTTGTTGAGAAATCATTTTGGTGAGCAGTTATATTTACGTTTTGCTACGGTAAATTGGCCACCTAGATCGTGCTATATCAAACCTTTCGACTATTTTCTCTAGGGATATGTAAAGTCTGAGGTCTTTAGGAATAAGCCAGCTACGATTGACGCTTTGGAAGCCAACATTACTCGTGCTATTCGCGAGAAAGGGTCGCCCAAAATTGGAGCTTCCGAATGGACCACCTTAGACGTAGTCTTGGCCAACATTTACATGATATAATTTTCAAATAGTAAATGCCATAAAATGTTCTTTTAACCGATTATAAAAATTTAAAGTTCACTTTCAAATTTATGTGTTTTATTTTACATTATAAATCAAACCTCACGGTGAACCACCCTATATATACATATTGTTTCTATTAGTTTTTTTCCATTAATTTTAATAATCACTTTGATATTTCATATATGTACTTCCTAAAAAAATTTTGATTTAAACTCTTTCTTTCGGTATTTACCAAAATGATAATCGTGAACTTATTACTTTAAATCTTTGATAAATTCTTAACAATTCAACTCTTACTTGTACTGTCAAACTTATTTACTAAAAAGCCGACACGAGGACGGCTCACTTGGTTGCTTATAGTGCTCCCTTTATAAAAATATGTAATAGTTACAGTGTTGACAATCAAAACAAATACAACAAAAAAAAGTGAAAAATAATTTTTTGAGTCATAAGCCACCTTTTCATAGACTGGGTCACATATATTGATTTTTTAAGGACATATGTATCCGTAACGAAAATTCATGTTCGTTTTAACATAAGATATAACATTTTTTATAATTTTTATCAAGGGTCATTTAGCTGAAAAAAAGTTAATATTTATTAAAATTTGTGGTGTTTTTTCTCTGACAAAAATGTTCCATGTAATGCTACCATTAGCGTAAATTTTTGTTCCATTTTAAAAATGTATGCACAAATGTGGAAAGTTGTGATTTCCCTTTCCAAATATGTTGCACAAATAGTAGGTAAAATATGTTCAATATCTTACCCCCAGTTATATTTGAGTGTGAGATAATACCATTTTTAGGTGCGTTAAGTACTTTTTTATGCAAGAAACATTCTGTATATTAACTTTATTCTTGTGTTTGAGTACAATTAGCTTTATACTTTTCATACTTTCAAAATTTGATGCGAACTTGCTTTCAAATTCTCTTTCCAATAGTGTGTTTCAATTTACAGTCAAGAAAACAGCTGATGGCAATTTTAATGAGAACATTTTTTCTTTTGTCTTCATAAATTGTTTATTTGATGGCATCTTGAAAGTAACATGCTTAATAATTGCATTGCGCCTACGTCACAGCTTTTTTTTTTTTTTTTTTTTTTTATTCCTACACTAAATCCCGCGAAGCTTTTTGCTTGTCTGCAGGAGGCCAGAGTCTCTGGCGGGAATCGAACCCGCAACCCCGGTACTGATAGGCTATCTCACTACCAGCTAGCCTACCGGGGCACCCTAATTTTAATAAGCTTTGACAAGCAGTATATGTAAAAAACTATCAATAGAAACTTGAACGTGTAACTGCAGTGGTATTAAAAAATGTTTCTATTTTTTTTTTTAACAATTATAGGGCAACATTTTTTAAAACAGGTTATTTTTACTATTGAAAATCAGTGCAAAATTAAATGTTCAAAATCGCTTCTATATGAATATCACTTAATAATATTAACATTGCGTTCAATATTTGAACACGCTAAATAAAAATAAGATTTAGGTGTAAAATCAAGATACATATTATTTTTTCCAATTGAAATATAAAAAATATACCCCTTTGTAAGGGTGTGTAATCAAAAGGTATAATTTTATGGGAAAAGAAAACTCCATAAATTGTTTCTGCTTTACTGCTGAAGACTTTTAAGTGTTAAATGTAGTTAGATATATAGAGCAACATTTTTTTGAATTGAAAAACATTCGCGCTTAAATTAAAAAACGGGAAAAGTATCCTAATTTTCAAAAATTATATTGTGTTTAAAGCAAAACAGGCGTTAAAAATTTTCTTAAATGTAATACTTTGTAATTTACATTACAAATTGCAGATACAACCTTAGAAATTATCGTAGCTTATGGTTATCTTTTACAAAATAATGTATGTCTGAGAGGTTATTTAGAACATTTAAAAATATAATTAAATAAATCACGAAATACACAATAAACAGAGTTACCATAGTCCAATGACATAAATAGAAATACATATTTTATTTATAAATTCTTAAGAAAAAAAATTATACAAAGATCTTGTTTGCTTAAAAAAAGCCAGATAATTGTCTACACTACACCATTTTTCATTGAAAATGAGAAAATTCCAGATGGAATTGAGAAAATACCAAATGAAAAAAAGGATTTCAATTTGAAATTGAGAAAATTCCAAATGAAAATGAGAATTACAATTTGAAATTGAGAAAATTGCAATTGAAATTGAGAATATCAATTTGAAATTGAGAAAATTCCAATTGAAATTGAGAATATCAATTTGAAATTGAGAAAATTCCAATTGAAATTGAGAATATCAATTTGAAATTGAGAAAATTCCAATTGAAATTGAGAATATCAATTTTAAATTGAGAAAATTCCAACTGAAATTGAGAATTTCAATTTGAAATTGAGAAAATTCCAAATGAAATTTAGAAATTTTAATTTGAAATTGAGAAAATTCCAAATGAAATCGAGAAATTTTAATTTATAAAATTTAATTATATAATTTTTTTAATATTCATATAACGAACGTACAGAACCAAGATAATGATGGAAAAAATTAAAATAGATACAAATCGCAGTATTATTGACCAACAGGCATATCTTCCAGATCCAGAGCAGATTGGTAAAACGTTGTAGTATGTTGTATGGCGTAATATATACTGCAATCTCCAGTACATAGTTATACATGTCTTAGAAGCCTTAATCACCTCTTCTAAAAAGTCAAGCCTCTGCTCTTCTACTAAATTGGGGGAATAACGTTTGATACATTCATCTTTGTTTTCACCATACTCTCCAGCTACACTCCTGCGATTGAGCCCCTATTCACCGATGCTTAACCCCATTGAAATTATTTGGTCAAAAATAAAAAGTATGGCGAAAACAAAGATGACTGTACCGAACGTAATTCCCCCCAATGTAGGCTTGCCTTTTTAGAAGAACTGATTAAGGCTTCTAAGACATGTATAACTACTGGAGATTGCAGTAGAGCCATACAACATACTACAACGTTTTATCAATCTGCTCTGGATCTGGAAGATATGCCTGTTGGGTCAATAATACTGCGATTTGTATTTATTTTCATTTCTTCATCCTTATTTTTGTTGTATGAATATAATAAAAATCATTTAATTCAGTTTTATCAATTTAAAATTAAAATTTCTTAATTTCATTTGGAATTTTCTCAATTTAAAATTGATATTCTCAATTTCAATTGGAATTTGCTCAATTTCGAATTAAAATCCTTATTTTCATTTGGAATTTTCTCAATTTCAATGAAAAATGGTGTAGTTTAATGGAATTCCCAGATTTCTTATATTTTGTTTTACTTTTGATTTAAAGCAAGAAAAGTCAACAAATTCATTTTTTTTTAATGTAATATATAATTATTTACTTAAGATAGCACGCTGTCATGCTGCTGCGAAGCCACTAAAAGTAAAAAATGTAATAATTTATAATTCACGATATAAAATAGTAAAACAAGTAAACTTGAAAGTGATCGCGTCATTTGAATTGTTTTGAACCACTCTTGTATGACTTGTAAAACATGCAATAATTGACAATGAAAAATGTCAATAAATTATGGGATTTTTTTTTTTTTTAAAAAAAAGAGATGCAAACATTTAATAAAAACAAATTTAATTAGTCTAGTTTTTTTTTATACTTTTTGCTTAGAGAAGTAGGCTTGTCTTCGAATTTGTTAGGCATAGTATGATGATGATGTGATGTTGAAAAGCCTTTCTACACTCTTCGACTTTCCCCAAGCAAAGAAGTTATAATAAAAATTGTGATTTAAAAAAAGTATGAAAACAAAGTTACAAAACAAGTTGGGGAGAATAAGGGGTGTCAGACGTACTGTCTTTAGCAGTACATGTACTGATTTTTTCAATTGTACTGTTTTATGAACAACACCCAAAACAGTAGGCAAATGTAGTGTTTTTTACACTTTGTACCGATTTTTCTTCTGTTTTTTTTTGGTTCAGTCTACAAAAAACAGAGATATTAAGAAAACTCCTGTTAAAGTAATACATATTTGGGTGTTTCAAATGGTATGCTTTCAAGTCATATTGTCATAATATCCTAATATTTTACAATGCAATACAAACATTATTAAAAAAAAAACCTATGTTTACTGTCAGTTATACATAGTAATGCATAGTTACCCAGCAAAAATACTGCTTACCTAGAAGCAATTTTTTAAGGGAGATGATCTGAAGGAATCACTTACCAATGCGCATTTATAAGGCATTATTTTTGTTCGACGTGAGCCGCTTAGAAGCAATAGGGTCTGTCTATTTCCTATAATTGTTAAACAATTATTTAATCGTTCCCTTTCTTTATCGCATCTTGAAAGCAATTCTGAGATTAGGTAAGCAATAAATGGCATTCGATGGCTGAGTAATTATAGCTGAACTTGGCCATACTTGTCGGTTTTTTAAACCAATATTGGTTTCATTTGGTGTCATAAAAACAAGTCGGTTTTGTTATTTTCGAATACAAATTAATCCGATATTCGAATCAGCTGTTTTATGTTTTGGCTCGTGTTTATAGCTTTAAATGCAATTTTTGTTTGATAACTTTCTAAATTATGATTTTTGCGCTAAAATATTGTTAAAACTTTTGTTTTTAATAAAAGGAAAATTATAGAAAAGAAAATAAGAATGATAACACACTAAACATATGGGTAATTCCATGTCAAAACGACCAAGAGTGGGACCCGACCCCTTTCGATTTGAATGAAATTTGGTGATAAGCTTCCTTTCATCCCCTAAGGAACACATATCAACGAAAAAAATATTTTAATTTTTTTTGCAAAAGTTATGGCATATTCAAAATGTCATAATTTCGCCGAAGTAGCCTAATGTGTTGAGTCTATTTTTTCAATATTTCAACTACTGCACATACGAAGATGTATGTCATTTTTTTTTTTTTTTTTTTTTTTTTTTTTTTTTTTTTTTTTGAAAAATGTAATATCTGCAAAATATTAAATTTTAAAAATGGACTAAGTCAAAAACCTAATTTTTTATTTGTCTGATTTTTTTGTATACTACCTCAAACTGTTCTTTAAAAATCCTGAAATTTTGAAGAAGGGTTTGTTTTCTTTTTTAAGATATCGAGGTCCTATATTCAAAACCCTCAATCTATGATTTTCACGAAAATTACTTTTTAATGGTAAAATGTTCAGCAAAACAACCTTCATCTATGGTGTGATTTTCATAACCAAAAATATTTTTTTTGCTGTTTTATTTGCATTTTTGTACTTTCTCTATCTTACACAATTAATTTTTCTGAATGCAAAACCCTCTATCTTTTCTAATAATTCATTTTCAAATATTTACTTGTTCTTGCAATACATGTTTTTTTTTTATTATTTTTTGCAAGCTGAACATGAATTTGACATTTTTAATGGTTTATCAAAATAGCGAAAGGCGATTCTGAACTGAATTACCATAAAAATATTTTACATGCTTTGGAAAATATAATGTCCATGGCATAAAAATAAATGGTTAAAGTTGGAATTTGCTTAAAAAAATTGTCTTCTTTTAAAGTGTAATCTATGATATTATTTTCAAAAAAAATAAGTAATTTATAGGATATTTAAAATCGTATGTAATTAAAATATTATTATCGTGTAATAAACATACATAATAGTAAGTTTAAAATTTAGTTTAATAATAAGATTTTATAAATAAGCTTTTGTAACAGTTCAAAATGTCTTATCTTGATATTGATTATATTAAGTGTGAACAGAAAAATAATGTTGCTTTTAATTCCTTGCAACGTATAGAAGTCGATTATGTATCATCAAATGAAGATATAGAGGCCGGTCGGAAAAAAAACAACAATAATCTGGTCGTTGCAAGAGAACTAAGCAGAAACATAATCCTATATCAAATTTTCGAAAGGAAAACTCAGTTAAGCGAATGAAAGGCCAAATAGATTTAGGGTTTTCTACTACTGATGAAGTTTTCATACAAAATTCAAAAAAACCACCAAGAAAAAATTTCTTGCTATACAATTTTGTTTAATATTGTTAATTGTTAATTTTTTTTATCTTATGTTGTATTATTAGCCTTTATCTTAAATAAACCACGTTAGACACCGACAGATGGCATAAATAAAATCAAAATAATTTATTTTTATTAAAATGCAAAACCATCTATCTTTTCATTTTCATACATAGATATTGAATATTTTTGAGCAGCAAAACCCTCTATCTCGCATAAGTTCCCCAATAATGCAAAATTTAATGAGCCATTATCTGTGAGATTCAGTAGTTGATTTAAAAAATATTGTAGAATACCGAATTTTAATAACTCAAGTAATATGCGAAAAAAAACAGTTTTTTGGCTCTCCTGAAAAGTTGTGTTTTTTAAGATAGAGGATTTTGAATATTGGCCCTCGATATAATCAACTTAAAAAAATTGTTTTCATATTGTAATTTTGAGTAATAAGTATTTATTAAGTCTGATTTGTTTGATTTATGGTGTTTTAAAAAAAGTAACGAAATTGATAAAGTTTCTTATGTTTATTTGTTGCATTTTTTTCTTGGAGCTCAATGTGGGCACTTTCAAAGAAAATTACACTTTTTGTCACTTTACGTTTCCAAGAAATAAATGAGTTTTTTTTAATATATTGTATGTAGCCCCAAGTATTCTCTTTAAAATAACATATAAATCATCTTCGTATGTGCAGTAATTTTTGAGATATTGAAAAAATAAACTCAACACATTCAGCTTATTCGGAGATATATGTTCCTTAGAGGATGAAAGGAACCTTCTCACCAAATTTCATTCGAATCGAAAGGGGTCGGGTCCCACTCTTGGTCGATTTGACATGGAATTACCCATATGAAATATATGCCATCGTTGTATAATTTGCATTTGTTGTTTACATTTGTGTAATTTTATTGTTTTGTAAAAAATATAAAGCGAATTTATTGAAAATACAAAAACATTTTTGTTTATAAATAAATAAAACGAATAAATGTTGTTGCAAATTTTCTGTATGCAAAAAAAATGTTTGTCAAATTTGTTTAATTATATCTAATTTCCTGAAGATGCTAACCAAAGGTTAGCGAAATATTGAGAATAAAAAATAAATATTAAAAGGACCTAGAGCTTGAATAAATATAAACATTTATTAAATTAAATAAGGTCAAATAAAAAACTGAATATATATTTATTTCCAATAAAAATCCGATAATATGGGTTTCTGTGACACCTAAAACCGACACTAATTTCAGTACGAACAAAAACCCCATAACATTGGATTTCATGACACCAATGTACTTTTAATGTCGGTTTCAAATGCAATTCCAATAAGATTGGTTTCTATGACACCCCTGAACAAATTAAAAATAGTTTGAAATTAGAAAATTAATCTAGGAAACAATAATTTTCTCAAATTCTATACGATTTGTGCAACTATGGGTGTGGTGAAAATTGCTTTTAATACCAATATGTTTAAAGAAAATCCTACTAGCACCATCAAAGAATTAATTTTTTTTAAGAAAAGATATCGCCAAACATTTCTAAAATAGCATTTGGAAGTTTAAAAACAGTAAGTACGGCAAAAGGTGGCAGCACAAAACCAAAAAAAGTACACAGAAGATATAAAATCATACGTCGAAGTAGTGCCTGGAAAGCTCGTAGGTGTAACGGTATTAAAAAGAAATTTTTTTCTGTTACTCTTTTTAATTTTTTATTTTGAATTAAATTAATTTTACTTTAACTTGCAAAGCCACAACAAAAAAACGCCATGTTAATAAAAAAAAAAACAGGCCACTTTGTTTACGCGGAATTTATAATTGGGGGATTTTTTTGCTCGACAAATGTATTTTCCATCAGAAAAAAATTCCTTGGGAATTTTGGGCTGAATATAAAAAAATATGCTGTTTTGCTTAAAAATAAAATATCTATATATATAAAAATAAGTTGTCCTATGTTCGTCATTCTACAACTCGAGAGCCACTAAACTGATTTTCAAACGAGTACATGCATTGGAAAGGTCTACTTTCACTGATGGTTTATAAAAAAAACCATCGAAAAATTTCTACGAATATGCGTTATACGCGCACTTTTATGATGGTGTGTTTTCTCTATATAAAATGTATTTTTTTCCTTATGAGAATTACATTTTGTCGGTATAAGGCTCTGCTTGCTCGCATCATTTGACTTATTTAATTTCTGTGTGTTTATTGATTGTGATTTAAGTTTACAGTGCGAGCATTGACATTTTTTAATTATTGATTTGTAATCCTTCAGTTAAAATTTAAATCTTAATAATGTGGTTTTCAATTCAGATATTAATATATGTTTTCATTTATACGAAAATTCTAAACAATTGGTTGAATATTAATTAAAGATTCCGGGTCAGGTGTACCATAAAATTGGTGCGTTATTGCCATTCGACAACCAGGACTAGAAAATTAAATTTTTAGTACAAAGATGTAAACGTATGTTATTGTATTGTCCAGCAACGCGGGCAGGGTTACTCTAGTTTTATATACTGACTGTATCAAAAATTTGCTCTTTTTAATATCGTAATAATTGCTATCATTGCGAGAATTCGTCAGAGCTTTTTAAAATACGCAACG
This sequence comes from Pollenia amentaria, assembly GCA_943735925.1. NCBI lineage: Eukaryota > Metazoa > Arthropoda > Insecta > Diptera > Polleniidae > Pollenia > Pollenia amentaria. Next base: position 216,238,895 of record OX031007.1, on the reverse strand, counting down.
TCGATTTAAAAGTAACTGTACAACGTTTAATATTAAAATACATGACTCGTTCGATATCCTCTAAAAACTATGCGGATACAAGTCGTCTACGGACGTTCCCCGCGTGTAGGAACCAATACATAAGTGGAAACTTTATTATACGATTGCCTGGACCATTCACTTCCACCTGGCTTAGAAAGTAAAACTATATTATCTCCACTACAAAGCAACATCTGTTTTTAAGCTACAGCCCTACGTTTTTGTTATCTGAATTTTGATCTTAAGATCTTTTTAAGTGTTTAAGTCCCAAAAAAGATTGTTGAATTAGCTGCGTTTATATCTTCCCAACGTGCTCCACACATTTTTTATTGTTGGTTAACTTTACCATTTATTTCTTGTTTACATATAAAACACATCCAAGCGTTTGAGAAGAACAATTTGAATCGTTTATTAAAGCTATCAGTTTTTGACTGAATTTGAAACAAACTCTTAAAATAGTTGAAATCAAATAACAACTTGAATATTAAGAAAACATTTAAGAAAAATAAAGCACGTTTAGATATCATAAAACTATTTATTTGTTTTTCTCTTTCATTACATTTAAAAAATAATTTTACATTTTTGTGTTAGCTTTAAACATTTTTCTTGATAATTCAAATTTTGGTTTAAATGTTTTTTTTTTTTTCAAATTCTTCTATTACTATTTTTATCTTTAAAAGAAACAAGTACAATATTATATGCATTATGTTTTTGAGAGTCGTGTGTCTGCTACAAAATGCTGTCATTGAAATTTATTATGATCTTAATAATAAGTGAAAGTTTCCATCAACATCTAACAATGAAAACCTCAATCCATCCATCTAACAATTTCAACATGACAACTACAATTTAATAAAGAAATAGAAGAAATATTACCAGATACGAGTGAATAGTCTTTACAAATAAAAAAAAAAACACACATATATAAATAAAGTATAAAAACGTGTTTACTGTAAACATTTTTTTTAAATACATACCAGGTATTTAAATTTCAAAATAATTCTTTTTTATCCGTATCCATTGACAAAACAAATCGTATCTTAGAGAAGTACAAACCACAATACATATAAAAATCATTTAGTCAGTATACAAAACAGTTTCAGACGTAATAGTGTTTGCACAATATTTGTACCAAAAAAAAAATTATAAATAAAGCCAGACAGACATATGTACACACATTATAATCTTTTAAATCAATGTCTTTAAAAGGTGGTATATGAATGGATTTATGTTTAGTATCGTTGTCTAGAATTAGTTAAAACATTAAATTTTTTTTTTTTTTTCAACAACAATTGAAGCATTTTTTTTTTTAGTTTAATATTTGCAAAACTTGTGCAAGTGTTAAATACTTTCAATTAGGGATGTAACGATACGCCTTTTTGCCGATACGATACCGAAACCGATACTCAAGAAGAAATATCGCCGATACCGATACGAATATTAAATTTGAATTCAAAGTAAAATTAACAAAACTCAAGTATAGTAATTTCTTTATTATACAAAGTTACAGTGTAAGAGATTATTAATATTTAAAATTGATTTTAATAAGATTTTAAAAACAACGAAATTAATTTAAATACTTGCAAAATTAATTTATTTTTTAAACGAAAAAACAGTAACATTCTCGCAATCTGTGCAAACTGTGCATTTGTACGCCTTCACAAATGAACGGTCAAAAATTGTATGAGAATTATTTTACACAAACTTCATAAATTTGCCGAACTATTTTGACTCGTAAACTTGCGCTGTTCAATTGTGCATTTATACACAGAAAAAATATGTTGCCCAATTAAAGCATTAATCAAAAATAAAATCAGTTTTAATTAAAAATGTAATCAAGTGAATTATACGTTTAATCGAGAGAATTAAACGTTTAATTTGTTTACTGGTGCAAATTAATGGTATCAATTATACTTTTAATTCGCTTGATTAAACGTTTAATTCACTTGATTAAATTTTTAATTAAAACTGATTTTATTTTTGATTGATGCTTTAATTGGGGCACCATTTTTGGAGAATTTTTTCTATGTATAAACAGATTTTTGTAATGCTTACCATCGTTTTCAATGAAAAATTCAAGTGTTTGTAAATCACAAACAATAAATTCTTCCAATAATTTGAACAAATTAGTCATGGCCCAATTAGTAGGTCTGCCCGAAACGCCTGCTGATTTTTTGCAGACGTGAAATTGATTTTGTAGCAATTATTTTTGACATCTTGTCCATTTTTTACACAAACAAATGCGTGTTGTTTTTGTATTGTTGCATTGTTCTAGTTATGCGCAGACCTACCTAATAGGGCCATGAAATTAGTCTTTTGGCTTTCCGTATGCATTTTTAAAAACAAATTTCACATTTTAATCACAAATTTCAACTTTTATTTTTATACATGTTTTTTTTTTTTTTTTAATTTATTTTTGCATTGACGTTTCTTACAAACTGATATTAATGGTTTAAAATAACACAAAAATTAAAAAGGGTCTTCATGAAACGAGTCTCGCAAGTTTTCCCATTTGCACAAATGGCAATTTTAAGCGTTATCACGAAAACCTTTAGTGTATGCGTTATTATTAATATTAATACGATTTTTGTTTAAAACACAAAATACGAGTATTCTCAACTTTTGAGGAGATCATTTCGCAAATCCGTTTGAAGCAGACCTGCAGTAAAAAATCGTCTCTCAGATGTGACTGAAATCATTTGACAACTTAAGTATTTCTCCGCCATGGTCCTAAATTTTGAGTATAATATTTAATAACGGCAGTAAACAAACGGATCTGCGTCTCTAAAAAAATTAGAAGATCTAAGATATATCCAGACTTCGTAGGATGGACAGAGGATAATTTTTCTTCAAATTTTCTTTTAAGATTTTCACAAACGCTGCAAAGGTCAGTTCTTGTAGACTTATCAGAACTTTTGCTAGATGTAGGGGTGACCATGTCTTTAACACTTTCGAAATACAGAGTCATGTAAAGTGGTCCAATAAGATGTTTTTTCGATCTATTGTATTTGCAATTTTCTAGCTCTGTATCGAAGGTAAAGAATTTTAGATAAACAAAAGATTTCATTACTCTCTTATCCCTTAAATCGTTCATTCAGAGCTAATGCTACATAAGTCGCCAATTTATAGGACTCTGAACTATTATGCATCTCAGTTTATTCATTTATCGTATTTTCTAATAATGTTAGAATTCTGTTAACTAGCGAAATACATCAGAAAATATAGCAGTGGATTTGTGGTCTCTTTTAAGTAACGTAAACTTTGTAGAGAAATGATTTTTTTTTTACAAAAATCATTAAAAATTGGCAGAAAATTCCTAAAACGTACAAATACATAAATGATTTATTAATGCGAGAACGTTTTACCATTATGGTGAAAAACAGAACGGCTGATGCTGCAGGTCCACACCAAGCGTTCAATGCGTTTATGCAAAAAAAGCCGAGGTGTAAAATTTTATTGACAAGTTACACAGTAAACGCAGAAAATACCTATACATATCGATGGCATGAAGTAGGATTACTTTCTACTTTATTATGCGTCTCGAAAAAGGGAAAAACGCGTGGCGTGGACCGACCTCCAGCTTAAGAATCAAAAGAAACAATTAATTATTCTGTTTGATATTTTGCTATTAGTTGTTATGCAGAAAAAAGCATTAAAAATTGAATTTTTTTTAAAAAAAAAAAAAAACTAAAAAAAGGAAAGGAAAAAAAGGAATTTATTAAAAAAAACTACCAAAATAAAAAAAGTCTTAAATATTTATAGCAATTTAATTATACAGGGTGTCCACCTGTAAGTAGTATACCGGGAAGGTATACTACTTTGTTTTGCCGCCATTTTGGTAAACATTTGTCTTGACAGTTCATATTTGGCAGTCCTGAAGTAGACACGTGGGCAAGTTTATTATTCGACAAAATATTCGATAAACCAACATGCATACAGCCAGGATAACAATTGAATTACTGCGAGACCTCTTTCCGCAACAAGTTATTTCAAGAAATGGTGATGTTGGTTTGCCTCCATGGTCGCCTGATTTGACTGCTGCGGTCTTCTTTTTGTGGGGATATCGGAAAAGCAAGGTTTTTGCAAACAAACCAGAAACGCTTGAGCAACTCAAACAAAATATTCGTGATGAAATTAATAAAATACCGCGTGAAATGTGTGAGAATGTAATGAAAAATATGCTCAAATGGGCTCGCAGTTGTGAGGATAACAGAGGCGGGAATTTATCTGATATTGTTTCCATACATAATTGCCGACATTAAATAAAACATGTATCAATATAAGATCAATTCTCTTTCATTTAATAAAAAACTATAAAAAAACAAAGTAGTATACAAACAAAGCAGTATAGCTTCCCGGCGGACACCCTGTAGTTCGCTACCTACATATTGCTCATTTATTTCAATAAAATTCATTGCGAGATAAAGATTTCGATTTGTTCTAACCACTTAGAACAAGTTACTACACATTCTCTTCAAACGGGGAAAGTATAAACGATATAAAGATGAATTAACAGCAAAATGTAATACTTATTAAAAAATAATCGGACAGGTGTCTGGTACTTTTTTGAAATTCGGACCTTCGGAAATTCGGGAGTAAATGGGTAAAACCTGTATTTGGTGATATAAAAATTATTTAACATTCGTAACTTACCTAAAAAATAAAAATATGAATTTGGTACTTTATCGAAATTCGAACGTTTAAGTGGTGAATCGTGCCTATATTTGGTACTTTTTTACAAAACCTTTTTCTCCATTCATTGACATAGGTATACGTATTAAATTATGGGCTCCCACCCACTACAATATTGAAATGTTTGATACTCCAATGGGGAGAAAAGGGGAAATGCGGCAAATTTACTTTCTTTCTATTACTTTTCGGTTCTACATGTACTACTTTTTTTGATTTTCTATAATATTAAACTTAGAAAGATTAATATTGAATTTAGAAACATTAAATTATAGGTGCAGGGTCCTGAGTTAATGAGAACCTATAAGATAAAAAATGCTGGTACTTTTTTGTTAAAAACTAGAAACATAAGCTTTGTCATATAAATATGTCCACGAATGAAAGGGATACGATTACGAAGTAAAAAATAAAACTGTACGAAAATTATTCCATAAAAACTGAATTAACTAAATTTTAGTTAAACTTCATATTTATATATACATTAAGGTAGGTCGGAAAAAAAGTTGTGCCAGCCATCCCCTAGAACATTGATGTCCAAAAATGTTTTGCAGCTGTGAAAGAATTTTAAACTACAGTTACACTAAAGATTAAATGCAAAGATTTTCATTAAAATTAAATCACAAGAAATTGTTTTGGTTGTAAAAAATTTATAATAGTACAGTCCATACTAAAATTTCTATTTTTGAATTGACTTTTAAAATTTTCACTTGTTAAAATTTAAAAAAAAAAAAAAAAAAATGTACAGAAAGTTTTTTCAGTTTTACCCAATTCAAATTCATTACAGGTGAACTTAACAGCCCTGCTGATAACTTTTTTTAACTTTATAATTGCTGGATCTCAAAATTTTGTTTGTTATCTTTATCTTTATTTCTGTTTTGTTTTTATTTTACAAAAACAAATTGCTCGATGTTTTTGTAGGTATTGTACTTGTTGCCTTACCGAGATTACCGGTAATCAGCGTTGCCGTTGGTGCTACTAAAGTAGCAATTTGCCACTTTTTGGACTGCTTGGATACTATTTTGCTACTCAAATGCAGTACGTTTTCTTGCCACATTTTTGATTCTTTTTACTAAATGAAGATACTTTTTTGTAGTTTCTGTTTTATTTAAACTCCTAGCTTTAATGTAAGTTATACTTTTTTAGCCTGGCCATTACCTATGTAAGTGCAAGTTCGAAAAACTGAATACACTCACACGTTTTCACTTACGCTATCACATTTTTCGTAATTGCAGACAATGTGCAGCTCAGCTTGCAAGATTTTTCTGAAGACAGGGATTTTTTGACACTTGCAACAAGTTAATGTCAAAAACATATACAGTGTTTCCAAATTAACTTAATATAGTTTTTTTAAGTATATTTGAAAATATTTCTTGGTTTTTTTTGCAAATATACGTAAAGTAAAAAATTAATTTAATTTTAAAAAATCAATCTGATTAAAAAAAGTAATAATAATTATTAATGCCATCTGTTTTTTTAGAAATGAAGCTCAGTTTCGCAGTTGGTAGCTCTGATTTATAAGAAACTTCTACTTGATTGTGTAAATTTGCATGCAACTTGCATGAGATTCGAATATTTCTTCGACATTTTCGATATTAATACGTATACTCTATAAAAACATTCCAAGTATCATTAAAAATTAGACCCCTTTCGCCCACGCATAGTTTACTTTGCAAAATCTTGAGTATGTAGGAGAGAAGAAGAACAAGAATGGGGAATAAGAGAAGAATGCGTTGTTTTTGCATCGTGGTTTATACCTACTTACATTTTTGAATTAGGTTGCATGTGCAGAGGTGAAGGAATGTTTCAAAGAAAATTGAAAAAACTTTGTCAAAGTAAACTTTGTGTATGTGAAAATCACGAAATATCACGAGGTATAACGATTGTATAGAAAGAGCAGCGAATGTATAAAATATTCTACGATTTCGTAACTACATAGTAAGCTCTAAAACTATAAAGAAAAGAGCACGTTTGAAAAGAAAGATTCGTCAATATTAATAGTTTTAATAGCACACAAAATACTGCCATAAATTTAAATATCTTCTCCTTGTTTGTATTGACATCTTTTAAGATTTGTTTCCAATTGACACACAATAATTTAAAATTCTTTTAAGATGTTCAATTGATGTATGTATAACAACAAACACATACAAAACTATTTATATACTAGAACACACCAGCAACAAATATTTTACCTAAAATTGTTTATTAAAAATAGAATTATACCCTTCAAAACAATTTTTGTATCAATTATAATTAATCATTTTAATTTTTTTTAAAGTAAAAAAAAAATAAAAAAAAAATAAACAAAACTCGAAAAAACATTATTTCACAATCTGTTAGTTTTAACATATTTAAATACTGTATACGCAACATTAACTGATTTCAATTCACTGAACATTTTAAAACATTTGGACTTATTTAATAAAAATCGACAAAAAAAATTAAAGACATATAAAAAAAAATTATTGAAACAACCGTAAGAAATGGCTTATTTAACAGAAAAGAAAAAAAGTCTCGTGAGACTTCTCAGCACAAGTCAGTTAACAGCACTATGACAAGAAATAACAATTCCTGTTGGTGACTCATAAAATTTCATTTGTACTTCTTATTATTCCGAAATTAAAGTTGAAAATTCAATTCGAATTAAAAAAAAAAAAATTACTGTGATTGAAGAAATAAACATTTGAAATACACTGTAAGAAATTGTATGTAATTTACAATGCACTTGAACGAATAGTTTGGGTTCACCTTGAGATGGTGGCAGAGATAGAAAGGAATTTATTGTTGAATTAAAAATATTTTTAAATTAAATATTTTTTTTTTATCAAAAGAACACTCTCATGTTTTATATAACATATTGTATTTAAAAATGTTTTAAAATGACGTATTCTATGAAATCAATACTGTCTCTATTTGAATTCTAAATTATCTTAAATGAATTTCCCCTCAAAAAATACTTTTAAGTCAACTCAGGAAATTCTTTTAAGTAATAATAAAGATGTTGAAGGCATTTCAAACAAAACTGGCAAGACATTTATGCCAGAAAATATATGTGGTTTGATACAACATACCCACATAGAGTAAAATAGACTGAAACCAGCCTCGTTGCACATAATTGCGTGATTTCTTATGATGTTACCAACACTTATTAAGACAAGTTAAAAAAAAAACGAAAAAAAAAAAATAACAAAAAGCATTGCCTGTTGTCTGTTAAGACCAAAACTGTTGGTCTGATAAAACTTATTTTTTTTCTTTTTTTTTTTTTTGGTATGAGTTAGCATCAAATAAGTGTCTTTACCTTAAAAAAAACAAACTTTTTGTATTTTGTTTGTGTGGGTTCAGCCTTAGGGGATAAAAAAAGGGCAAAAATATAATATAATATATAAATAAAAATATATATAACTAAAAGCTACTAGATCAGAGTCTTTATTTTCAGTTAACAAAAGATGAGTAAATCGGACCCAAACTACCACGTCAGAATCCGCTTATATCAATCTTTTAATCGGCTGGGTATATTAAGTATTCCCGATCACACATACAAAATTTTGTTTTTCTCAATTGACTTGTCAGTTCTCCTGTCTTTAATCACGTATTCTCGATCGCAGATGGAAAGATAATATTAATCTCGCACAAATTAATTATAGCTTTTGCAAAAATCCGAAAATTAAAAACTTTGCACACGCTTGATTTTAGGCAACATTTTCCAAAACCAAGTAGTATATCCAAAAAGAATTTTGCACTTTGCTTTTCAATTGCAACTAGAAATGTTGGTTTCGATTGAAATGTAAAGGCTTAAATAGCTTTCATATATCTAAAACCATTTCCTATTTGAACTGTCATGAATGTAAGTATGTAACATATGTCATATTATATTCTAATAAATCATTAATTTTGGTCAAAACTTTTCAAAACAGCACTATTTACAATACAGTTCAAAGTTAGGAGTAGTGTCAAAATCATTTTTTATGTAGACCACCCTGTATATTATGTAAAATACAAATCATTTCCCTTGTCCAAAAATAATTTATATTAAACCATTTGTTATCATTAATTCTTATAAAACAAAAACTCCACATAAACGTTTATTGAAAACGGAGGTATAAATTTTATTTTTTTATTTCACAAAATTCTTGGTTTTTTCGCAGTCTCAGTTGACAGAAGAAAATTGATTTTCCGGTATTAGAGCCAACAACGATAGCAACAATACAAGATGAAAAGAAATAAAATATATTTTTACATGCTAAAAGATTTTAAAATGTTTTTCATTATGGGTTTGAGTAATGCAATATTCAATTTTCTTTTCCTCTGATTTTTTTTTTTTTTGGTGTTTTAATCTCTGGTGAAAGAAATAAAAATTTTAAAAAGACCGACAAGATTATTGTATGCAAACGCGTCTATAAAATTTTATGCAGCATTGCTTAGCGCCAAAATGAAATTTTTTATTGTCGTTGCCGCTATCGCCGTCGTTGTCTTCTGCTCCTCATGCTACATCTTTAGGGCTTTGTGCCAACGAGTATTTTTTCTTTTATTTTTATATTTTTAAGTATTTTCACTTTATTCATGCTCCGCCTTGTTTGGTGAAATTAAAAAAAAAATCATGAATAAATGGAAGAAAAACCACTATTTTATACTGCGTATAGTGAAGGTAAATAGCAGAGGTTAAAAATGATTAAATCTTAGTTGAGGGAAAACCCTTTTTGGAAACTAAAAAAATTAATGATTACATTTTATTAAAACATATTGAACATCTTTATAGTTGTATTTTTTATGTCAGAAAAATTAGACGTGATTTGTAAACATGTATTAAAGAATCAATGCCACTTACAGTGATCTATATATAAATCGGCAAAGGCAAAACAGTTAAGAACACATTGGTACTCTGTTTGCCAACCGATTTGAACAAAAAGTACACCATATGAGAGGTATTTACTTACAGTAGTGCACAATATATATTTAATTAAAATCTGCGGGATAAAAAGGGTAAAAATAAGTGATCCAAAAAACAAATTTAACGGCCTGTTTAACGATTTCGAACATCAACGTTCGCATAGAAAATTATATTTAAAACAAAAACAAAATTCTAAAATTTGTTTTTATTTTACATAGTATTTTCTATGCGAACGTTAACGTTTGAAATCGAGAAACAGGTTGTAATACTTATCGTTGTGCTTTAGAAAAATAAGAGGACCCCATTTAACTTTTAAACCAACAAACATAGAAATTAAGATTATACCAAATTCGTAACTTATCTAAAAATATAAATATGAATTTGGTACTTTTCCGAAATTCGAACGTTTTAGGTATGCAAATCGTACCTATTTTTGGCACTTTTTTACAACATATGATTCTTTATGTATTGACACATTCGTATTAAATTATGGAGTTCCACTACAATATTGAACTTTTTGGTACTTTTATGCGGAGAAAAAAATCATCAAAAAGAGAAAATACGGGATATAGGTTTTTTTTTACTTTTCCGTGCTGCATGTGGTAATTTTTGAATTTTCTATAATATTGAACGAAGAAACATAAAATTATAGGAGTGAATGAGAACCTGCAAAAAGCAAATGTTGAACCTAGAAACATAAAATTAAACATGCAGAGTGATTGAAAAACTTTATCTTGGAGAAGACTTTTTTGCCCTTTTTGTTTTTTAACTGGTAATTTCTGATTTTTTTTTATATTATTGTAATGTAAGTAGAAGAAAACATATAGACTGGAGGCTGGTCCCTCGCCAAACCGACCCACTAAGCTGAATAAAAAACAAATGCTCGAAATATGTAATTTCATTTTTACTTATATGTATGATTTCTTCATATTCTCATAAATAATTATGGTCGAATTTCGACCAGTGGGCAAACACTAGTTTTTTCCAAAGGGCCCGGCTTTAACAGAAAAATTGAAGGTAAACATTAGTATCAGCCTTCACGGCGCATGCTCCTCTCAACACTAAGTGGCTACAATACGACTATCACTACAGCATAGTGTGTAATCACCTACATGGCAATCAAAATACATAATTGTGTAGATCATGCTTACCCTTTCCTTAGGAGATCACGCTATTTTACCCGTACTGCAAAAGCAGAAATAGCAATTGTACACATGCGGAGCATACAGTGCAAAGAAAACTCTGGTCAGTCACGATATTTAAAAGAACTGCAATTATTAGCACCAGACAAGCCTGAGGTATGGAGTGTCCTAATATCTCCTGAGAGTGCCACGCCAAGCCGACAATTATTTTAATTTTCTTTTCGGGCTGGCACATGAGTGGTGCCTAGTTAACTTTTGTGTTACCAATTAATGAAGAGGAAAAATATAGTACGGGTTCGTAAAACATTGATAAAGAGAAGGGATCTACTAACTAACTTGGTGAGAAGTAATTGGCCTCTTTTTCGACAACTTGGACGTAGTCGAGCTGGGGACTAGTTCTGGCAATGGATATCGAATACTTTTTCGATTCGAAAGCAATTGTATTTTTAATTCTTTCAGCCGATACTAAACGAATCGAAATTACTCAAATAAATGCTTTACAAAACTTAAATATTATTCCGATTCGTTTAGTACCGACTGAAAAATTAGCAAAAAAATCATGAATGCCAGTATTAGCCCACCCCTGGTCTGATTTTTATTAGCTCAGTTTATTAAAGGAAATTTAGAAAACATAAAATAGAAATATTCTATAAAAACAATATAGATAAGAAAGAGTACCATTTTCATAGATCAAAATATGTACGTTTAAAATGCATTCCTTTAAATAATTAACTAAAAGTATTTTTTTAACTATAAGTAATGCGTTACAGTTATTTTCCTTAAAACTTCTTGACTTTATTACAGGTGCATAAATTATAAAGGGTGTTACCATTAAGCGGTATATTTTGGAATTCAAATTATTCAAGCTTTCTTGAATTTATTCATAACAAAGTTTTTATATAACAAAAATAGTTTTAACATATTTTAAAATAAAAATTCCCAAAGTTTTTTTTCGACATTTGTTATAAGATATTTATAGAAAAATCACCTTCCCAAGAATGCTGCACCCTTTAATAGTTTTAGTTTTTTTTTTAGTAATTTATGTCTGCGGTTTTACCACAGCTAATATTTTAATTTTGAAAGGAAAATTTCATATTTAAATTTTAAAAGATTTATGCCGTTTTTTTTTGCATTGCATTTATTTTGGTTGTCATAGTAAAAAAATATAAATGCAGTCCCCAGCACTTTTTAATTAGTTATTTAATGCATTCGTTATGCCATTACATTACGTTTTTTTATACCCTTCACCGAAGGTAAAATGATATATATACGTTTGTTAATCCGTTTGTAATAAAGTATGTATATATTTTCTGGGTCCTTATAAGTAGAGAAGTTGATTTAACTATGTCCATCGGACCGTCTGTCTGGTGGTGTTTCCGAAGATCCCAGATATAATGATTGTTATATATTTCTTTTATATATTTGCTATTGAAGTTCAGCCAGATCGTTCTATATAAATGGCTGAGATATGAGCACAAAACCACGACTGACTATAATTTTTTTCACAAAATCTGATGCTCTTGTTGTTTTTAATACCATCACCGAAAGTAACAAGTATATATATATACCATGTATAAGTTGGTTTTTTTTAATGTCTAGACATTTTTTTGTTTTGCCTTTTTAGCACATAATAAATGCAAACATGTACAGCTGTATGTATAGTTGACGATGTCCGTCTAATTTTCTGTATATGTGGAGAACGGTAAAATATTTCATTCCCGAAAATAATTTTTGATGGTAATAGCCAAAGTTTCCAAATTATGTACATGCATAATGGTTATTAATACACAACATCTGTATTGGAGAAGTGGGCGTTTCAGAAAATAGATTTATTTATATCTAAATAACAGTATTTATATAGCTTCCTGTTCTTACTGCACCATGGTGAAGGGCTTAAAAGATACGGCATAGGCGAATATAAAGGGTGGTCCAACCATAATGCACGATGTTAATTGTGAGTCACACCTTAGTCAAGTTTTTTGTCTAGCTTAATTTGACATTTCTTTCTTTCAAATTGTTGAAGCCTTTTACGAAAATGGGCGTTCAAATCAAAATGTATTTCGTGCACTTCGTGATTTTTTTTTTTTTTTTTTTTCTTTTTTGTCAAAATAATCGAACTCAGTGGATTCGTTAACAAGCGGAATTACCGCAATTGGGCAAAAAAGAACCACGAGTGAATGTTCAAAGTCCGATACATCCACAAAGAGTGGCTGTTTGGTGCGGTTTATGGGCTGGCGTCGTCATCGGGCCGTACTTCTTCAAAAATTAGGAAGGCCAAGCGTTACCGCGAATGATGTTCGCTATCGCGAGATGATAGCGGACTCCTTTTGGCCAGAAATTGAGGATATGAACGTAAACGATATGCGGTTCCAATAGGATGGTGCCACTTGCCATACAGCCAACGAAACAATGGCTCTTTTGCGCGAGAAATTCAGTGGCCGTATTATCTCACGGCGTGGAGATGATATTTGGTCGTCACGATCATGTGATTTGACACCGTTGGACTTCTTTCTTTGGAGATATTTAAAGAAAAAGTTCACGTCAATAGCCCAAGAACAATTCAAGAGCTAAATGATGAGATAAGTCGGCACATTAACGACATTGAACCTCAATTATGTCTCAAAGTCATTGAAAATATGGACCATTGGATTAAGGTATGCCACCGAAGCCGTGGCGAGCATTTGGCCGATATTTTGTTTCACACATATTTGTCATAGATCCTTCTATCAAAATAAAAAAATACTAAGCTTATAATCTAAAACTTTTTGTTTTATTTACAATTAACATCGTGCGTTTCGGTTGGACCACCCTTTAGCAATCTCAATTGTTTTGTTTTCTATTTTAGTTTTGCAAATAATAAATCCAAATAAAATAAACTTTCCTAAATTGTTACAATGTATTTTCAAGGTTTAAAAATAGAATTTAATAAAACTATCCCTACAACATAATGCAAAATATTCTTAATTTTCTTTGGCGTTCATTTTGCTTGTTCGCACCGCACCGTCTTAAAGATAATAGTTTACGCTTTAAGCACTGCAACAGGATTTCTGCTGAGAAAAATCGATGTTAGATATCTCTTAGTTCACATTAGTGGCACTTTTCTTAGTTTTTTATAAATGCAATGAATATCGATATATCAAAAGATCGATATTAAAAAAAATTATAATCGATATATATCGCCGGTAATAAAAATACCCATATATCGATATATCGATATTTATCTACGACTATCGAATTCGATATTTTTAAGATCTCTTTATAATAAAATTCCACATTTTAACCTTTGCTCAACTGCTTACAATACTGTTGTTTTTTAAGTATTGCATCATATGTTTTTTTAACTAATAATAAGAAAATAACGGCGCTTTCCCATTGTACATTTTCATAGATTACACAGTACAGTTTTGTCTCGGTTTTTTAAGAGATGACAACAAAAAAATAATAGCGGAAAAAATATTCTGGAAAGGGTTCCTAGAATTATGCCTTAATTATGGCGTATTAGCAGCCATTTATTATTAACATTCCAACTGATGAAAGTTGGAATGTTAAAAATAAAAAAAAAAAAATATTTTGTTTTATTTTATTTGAGAATGTTCTTATATATTAAAAATAAAATATTGCACAGTTTACTTGTATAGTATGTCACAAGTTTCGTTTACCGGCAGTATATAATCCGGCATTATATAATCCCAATAATTTTTTTTTTTAGATTTCATAGATTTCGTTCGCATAACTTACCTTAAAAACTAAATTTTAAAATTGGTTTTTGTTTTAAGTAAAAGTTAAGCGAATAAAAGTTTCGACAGGCAGTAAATTTGAAATTAAAAGAAAGAAAAAGTTAGAATGGAATAACATATAATATGTTTGTACATATGTAAATATGTATTGACATAGGTATACATATTAAGTTTTTAAATTTGGTAATAATTTCAGCTTAATACGTTCGATACATTGATATATCAATATTTTTTAATTAATAAACATCGATACTCTTAAAAAATATCGATACGATATATATCGATATATTTTTTCAATTTGCCCATCCCTAATACTAAAAATGTTTCAAATATTTTCCTAATTTTGATTTTAAAAAAACCAAATTTTTCATATTTTAACGCTTGCTGCTTTTATTTAGGTTGGACTGGAAAATAAGTTTAAACTTTCATATAGTTAATAGATATGTGAAAAGATGTTTTATTTTTAGAGATTTTGTGAGACAAGAAATCCATATGTACGAACTTTTTTTTTCAATTAAAACAAACTAAAAATAGCTTAAAAAAATATTTATAAACTAACAAAAAATTTAGAATGACGATTTTTATGAAGATTTAAGTAAATTTGACGCTTTTGCCAATTTTTTTTTTTTTTTTTTTTGGAAAGTTTGAAGATTTTCAACACAATTTACCTGACAGTAGTCTTGCCAATTAGTTAAGCGATTTTTTTAGTCATTTTTCGCCTTGTTTAGCCATAAAAAATTTTATAAATTTATTAACAGTTTTCACAAGAAAGAAAGCAACCAATCAATATTTCCTAGTGTACAAACGTGTATTGTGTGTGTGCTTTTCTTTGCAATAATTTGTGCACGTGACTAAAACCAACAAGAATGAACAACAATGGATAAAAAAAATACTTAAAATACTTAGTTGAAAAAAAAAATTGGTTAAAAATATATTAACAATTTTAACAAATAGAATCAGGGAATTTTAGTTGTCATGTTGAGTTTATTTTTTATCATAAATTTTTATATTAAATACTTAGATTTATTAGTATTCTAATTTAAATTTTTTATATTCTAAGGCAAATTACAATTTATACTGCCGTATTCATAAAATATAAAATACATTTCAAATGAATTTTAAAACTAAATTTCCATACAAATTTTCCTTAAAATAGATTTCATATCCAATTTAGTTTTTTATGAATACGGCAGATAAAGTTTCCCAGGAAAAACTTTTTGAATTTTGGTAATAGCTCGTAGTTATTTCATACGTTACCTGGTAAGTAGTTGTCATTACAATTGTCATTATCCTGAAAACCTCAATAAGAACTTGCTAGTAATGACCTCAGTAAGGTCATTACTGAGGTCATCACCACTATTATTTTCAGTTATGAATATTTGCTTACTAATAATCAGCTAAATAACTACTTATTAGTTGTCTTGTTTTTAGTACTGAATATTTACTTACTGGTATCTAGCTCAATAACTACTTATTAGGTCTATTAACTAGCGCAAATTAAATAAAAAATAGTTATTTTTTGGCTTCTAGTAAGTATATTATAAGTACAATTCAACTTACTGGTAGTTAAATAATAACTAGATATTTTGTCACTTCTAGTTAGTGTATTGTAACTACTGAATTCTGTGGACAACTCGAACAAAAATAAGTAGTTATTCAGCCGAAAAATAAGAAGTGTTTATATTTCTCCAACATTACTTGCTAACTTACCAGGTAAGTAAAGTTTTTGCTGGGTTCATACTTTAATTTTTTCAGGAAAAAAATTGAAGGAATAAGACTATTCAATAGACCGTCTCACTTTTCATTTTTTTTCGAAATTTCTTCATGAACATCGATTTTCTTTATCTACTATAAAAACCAAGAATTTTGGTGTACAACGCTTAAATAGTGATGAATGGGAAGTGGTCTCTCAAATCGATTTTTAATTTTTTTAGGCAAAATCCCTTTTTTTTTCAAAAAATGAAAAAATCTGGATTTTGTAATTTGCCTCAAACTCAAGCAGTTCTGAATGGATATGCACATAATTTCATGCATTAGAAAGCTTATTAATGTGCGAAAGAATTCTTTCGTTCGCATAACTACATTCAAAACAAAAACAAAGTCTAAAAATTTGTTTTTGTTTTCAATGTAGTTATACGAAAGAAAGAATTCTTTCGCACATCGGAAATAGGCTATAAATTTCCTAAATGTTTCTTAAAGCAACATTGCCATTTTGTTCGATGGTTTTTTATTCATAGCACTACAAATTCAGATTTTCAAATACAAACTTAACATTTTTTTTAATTTTTGCTTACTTTTTCATATATAAAAATTGAATGAGGCAAAACTTTTACATTCTGTAAATGGAGTATGGTAGGAAATTTTAAAATAAAGATTTTGGTGTAAATAACAGTCGCATTCTGTTAAGAAAAACTGCAGTTTTAGTTGAAATGAGTAAAGTTGTTTATTTCTAAATTTGCTTCTATTGCATAAATACATTATAAAGTAAGAAGATATTGGTTTTTTTATTTTCAAATTTGCTAAAATTGTGCTTTTGTTGGAGTTTGGATGCGTTTTGTGAAAATGCTCGATGACTTAAATTAAATTATTTTGGGTGTGGCACTTCCCATACAAAGACGTTATACATTTCTGTATATCTGGAGAACGACACGATCTAAAGTTCCCAAATTAGGTAAAAAAATTTCGGTTATCAATATACATCATCCCACAAAATATGGGCGGGATTGGAAAAGTGGGCATGGTACCTCCCGTAAAAAGATAAATTGAAAATACTCAAAATTTTAAATTTTAGGGCTCTAGTATGACATATGAACACGTTTTATATATCAAAATATCAGACATTTTTAGCAGAATATATTTCCCGAAAACCCTGAAAGTTTTTTCCCAAAAATGGAAATGCCCAAAATAAATTTTTTTTTTTAAACAACCCCATTTTCGGAAACAATAGATCTTCCCGAGTCCAAGTATTATAATTTAAAATAATGGTAAATTTCTTCCTAAAGACGTAGGTATATAAATCTGCCAAATCGGTTAAGAAATGGTTAAGTTATTAGCAAAATACTCCAAAAATGGGCTAAAAAGCATCAACATTTTTATAAAAACTAAAATTTTAGAGCTGTTATATGACCTATGGATATGTCTAATATATCAAAAGATCGGAATTTTTAGTAGAACATATTTGCTGAAAAACTCGGAAAAATCGGTTAAGGTACAAAAAAGTTATTACCAAAATATAATTTTTTTTTTTTATATTTAGAAATAAACAACTTTACTCATTTCAACTAAAACTGCCGTTTTTCTTAACAGAATGCGACTGTTATTTACACCAAAATCTTTATTTTAAAATTTCCTACCATACTCCATTTACAGAATGTAAAAGTTTTGCCTCATTCAATTTTTATATATGAAAAAGTAAGCAAAAATTAAAAAAAATGTTAAGTTTGTATTTCAAAATCTGAATTTGTAGTGCTATAAATAAAAAACCATCGGTCAAAATGGCAATGTTGCTTTAAGAAACATTTAGGAAATTTAATAAGCTTTCTAATCCATGTAATAATGTTCAAATCTATCCGAAACTGCTGGAGTTTGAGGCAAATTACTAAATCAAGATTTTTTCATTTTTTGGAAAAAAGTCATTTTGCCTAAAAAATGAAAAAACGATTTGAGAGACCACTTCCCATTCATTAATATTTAAATGTTTTACACCAAAATTCTTGGTTTTTATAGTAGATAAAGAAAATCGATGTTCATGAAGAAATTTCGAAAAAAGTATAAAAACTGAGACGGTCTACTATTCAAGTATGAAACTTTATAAATTGTAATTTGGCTTAGAATACACATTCGAATTGATATGAAAATTTATATTAAATTTTTTTTATTTATTATAGATTTGGAATCAAAAGGTTGGTTAAATGTTGTTATGATTAACCTTTGAAATTTTTAAAACTTAAATGGGGGCAGTAATGCCGGTAGATATTTTATAAAATCCCTACGTCAATAAAAAAAATTCCGTTTTTGCCCTACAACCAAAAAAAAATTTTCCCTACACTTTTCCCCACGTTAAAAATTTTTGGTTTTTAGCAACAGGCATATATTTTGTTAACATTTTGTAAATATTTTAATTAATGCATTTATTAAAAAAAAAAAACAAAAAACCAAAATAAATATGTACATGCTATACACAAATTCCATTTCAAAAATTACACTGTGTGACAAATTAAAAAATAATTTTTTTTTTGGCAGAAACACGACTATATATCCTTTAATGTAGAGTCAAAACATAGTCAAACTGCTGGCTTAATTTTTGATTTCCTCATCTTTTTTTCCTTTTTAAAAGGACTTAAAATTTTTTAGAAATACTTATTTTAAATAATTTATTTTTTTAATATAGTACTTACATACATTAATATCGAATAATATCTGTAGAACTTGAAAAAAATATTTACTTTAGTTCCCCTGAACAAATATATAAAAAAAAAACTTTCTTTTGAACATATATCCTTAAAAGTTTTCATTAAAAAATGTTTAAACATTGTTTGATTTATATCTCTTAGTTTAGAAGGTGTGATTGTTTTTTTTTCTCTGAACAAAATTAATTTTTATGTAGAAATTTCATTCATTAGATATTCGCTTTTTTATATTGGCATTCATTTTAGCGAATGTAAATAAAAAAAAACGAATAGTTCGTAAATAAGAACTCGAATATTCATTGCACCCCTAATATATACACGTACATGGGTTTCTATTACAAATAATACTACATTTGTGCTTAATGCTATTGTATATGAAAAATTTTAATTTTTAAATAAAAATAAAACAAATATTTACGTATTTTTTTTACACAATATATTGGAAATGAGATAATATTTTGGCTTACAATCTGTCCTTTTTCCTTACGCTTGAAAATTTCCCAAAAAATACATACAGTAAGGGAAAATTCCGTACTATTGGCATCACTGATTGGAGGTGACACGATCAAGTTATGCTTAAAATTTTGTTTCAGTTTTTTTTTTTCTTTGAAAATTTGATGCGAATTTGCTTTCAAATTCCCTTTCAAATTATGTGTTTCAATTTTCAGTCAAAAACAGCCGATTGCAATTTTAATTAGTAAATTTTTCTTTTGTCGTTATAAATAGTATGCCGCCATAATTTATGATGACATCTTCAAAATAAATTGCTTCAAAATAGCGTGCGGATTACGTCACAGCTTACATTTTTGTGAATTTTAACAAGCAGTCGGCCTTATCATGTTAGTCGTTGTCGTTAACGTGCGTGTCGTTTTTTGTATTAGATTTAAGAAGCGACTCACGCGTTAACGACAACGTCTAACACAATAAGGCCGAGAATGTGTAAAAAAAACTTGGTAGCATAAATTAAACGTGTGACTGAAGCGTTGTGCCTATTACGCTGCAGTTACACGTTCAAGTGGTTCCTATGAAATAATCATAACGATATAAAATTGTTTAGTCCATTTTTAGCGATTTTTTCTTTTAGCCATTTTTGGTTATCGAGATCTGCTAAAACTGTCTGAAACCAAGGCTTGTATTGACATCGCGTAAACAAAACTTAATGCCCAACTAAAATGTGTATAAGATGGCTTAAGCTTCTGTCAAAAATTAACAAAAAGCCTCTCAAATATATTTAAAGAAACAAAACAAAATCAAAAAACATTTGTTATCGTACGGAAAGTGCGATAGCACTTTGCTTAAGCAAATGAAAGATTCATAAAACTTAACAAAAAGTTTCCTTAAGTTCAATATAATTTGACACATATGACTTATGTATTCGCCTTTAAGCCTTCCGACCAAATGACAACGTGCCACATACTATTAAAGCAGAACAAGGGAAGATATGACCTATGGTCCCCGAACTTAAGTTTACATTTAAAAGATGAAGAAAATAATATCTTATTAAATAAATAATTTATGAGGTTACCAATATGCTTTTGATTACAGCTGAAATATTTCGTATACATATTTTAAACTCAATTTGTTTTTTTTTTTTTAATTTTTTACATAACTCTTAACTAGGGATGTAAAGATATGCCTTTTTGCCGATACGATACCGATACTCGTAAAGAAATATCGGCGATACCGATGCGAATATTAAAGTTGAACTCAAGGTCAAATTGACAAAACTCAAATAGAATACTTATTTCATTATACAAAATTTTAGTGTAATAGATTATAAATATTTAAAATTTAAATTAATAAGATTTTTGCTAAAAATAGAAGGTGGATCGCAAATTCTTTCGAACCAGCCCTGCAGTAGAAAATAGTCTCCCAGATACGACAGAACTCATTTGAAAACTTAAGTATTTCTGCACCAAGCGGATCTGCGTCTCTAGAAATATTAGGTGATCGAAGGTATACCTCGACTTCTGCTTTAACATAACCACAGCTGAAGATGGACAGAGACTCTTCCTCCTCGGATATTCTTATAATTTGTTCACAAAGGCAATTTTTAAACTAATCAGAATTTATACTAAGTAAGTAGGGGTGGCCATGTCTTCGATAAGAAGAAGAATTTTCATTATTCTCTAAGCCCTCAAATCTTTCATTTAGAACTAATGCTAATAAATGTACAAAATTTGTACGTTTTTTGTACTAAAAATACATAAAAGATTTAGAAATGAGAGAACATTTCACTACTTTGGTGCAAAGCAAAACGGCTAAAGATGGATGTCCACACTACGCGTCAATTCGTTGATGTGTTAAAGCATATGTCAAAAAAGTAGAATCAGTGTAAAATTTTATGGACAAGCTACACAACAAACGCGTATAATGCATTTACATACGTATAGAACGCATTAAGTGGGATTACTTTCCACATTTGCATGTGCCTTGAAAAAGGTCAAGAAAGCTTCAAACGCATATGTTAAGAACATACATTTATAAAATTTATTATTTTTATGCTAACTACTAAGAACATACATTCGTACATGTATAATCATTTATTCTAGTTTTAAGTGCATTAACTTTCTTGCACAATATTTATTTTTAATTTGGTTTAATTTTGTAAGATGCATACACCGCAATTTCAAGTTCATTAACCATTGTTTATTAATTTTGTGTTACATATAACGTTTATTTACACCATTTATAATTAGGTCAATGTTTCGGGTTAAGTTAAGCAATATAATTTCCTCATTCATTTGTAATTATTTTGAGTTAAGCGTTTTATTATTAATTTATTTTATATAAAAGAAAGTAAGAAATAAAGATTAATTAGTCGTGTTTTAGTAATCATACTTGTGTTTTACTTCAATACGGCTTCCTTCAAGTTCCAAGTGCTAGCAGGGAAAAATATTGTAAAGTTAGCGTCAGTCTTAATTTATGTGTTTAGATTGACATAAACATTTGGTGACCCCTAGTTATCGACGTTTTGTATACAATTTTGAGGTTTCCCCACCATTGGTAAGGAAGCCTTAAAATACACAAAAAAACGCATCTTTAACACGCAACCACTGCCCGACGGCAAGCAACAAGCACCAAAACACATTTGGTGACCATCATATTCTTTAGGACACCAGTCCAATCAACAGGAACCAAAAACATTTGGTGACCATCATATTCGTCAGGACACCAGTCCAATCAACAAGGCACCAAAAACATTTGGTGACCATCATATTCTTCAGGACACCAGTCCAGTTAACAGGCATCAAAAACAATTGGCGACCAACAAGTTCATCAGGACATCAATACAATTGGTAGACACTAAACTTCAAGGCAAGCATTCCGGACCTTATAGCACAGCAGGAGGTAAGGGGCGGTAATATTGAAAAAGTAATTTCAACTATTAAAAAGGCCCCTCTTGAAAAAAGAACGGAAGAGTTCTAAAAGTGTTATTCCTCTTAGTTGTTATGTAAAAACTTAGCATTACAAATTTGTTTGTTTAATTGGTTTTCAAAAAAAAAACTGTAAAAGTATCGGCGTATCGACAGTAAAATATCGCCGATACCGATATATCAGCAAGCCTAAAGAAACGCCGATATATCGGTGTCGGTATTCGTTACATCCATACTCTTAACTATAATACGTCTCACATATTTTCAACTATTTAACACAACTATAAATATTTTATTGCTTAATTAATTGTAATCATTAGTTTAACTTGTTTTACAAACTTTCGAATTTATAAACTTTTAAACATATCGCTCTAAAACAAATCAAATATTTTTAAACTTGTATGATTTATGACTAACATAAGTATTACAATGAATAGTCGTTTTGCATAAAAAATCATTCATATTACATACCTATTTAAAAAATATGTATAATTATTTTTCGAAAAGCAAACTATAACAATCAAACGACCTTCACCTTAAGTATTTAATAAACACAAGAGAGAAAAAATATGTAACAAAATACAGGGTGACGGGTAACTATTCAAACAACATTAAAATTTTGAACTTTAGTTTGAAACATACCACAGTTTTTGTGAAAGCAAATTGTGCAACACTTTCTATTCAAATAAATTAATATGAAAAATTTTATAACGGTAAGGCGAAGGGATGTACAAAAAAAAAAAAAAAAAAAAAAAAAAAAAAAAATTTCCAAGTTCTATAATTTTTGCAAAATTATAATATCACAAAGATTTTCTGATTTTAAGATTCGGCTTAACAAATTATAAGGCAATTAAATTTAAAAATATTTTTCTAAAATAAAATTTTGTCCTGCAAACTATTCCTCACATCGTAACTCCATCTACAATCAATTAATAATTCTTTTTTTAAATTAAAAAAATCTAATCCATATATAACACAAAGCTTTATTTTAACCAGATTGAAATCATAATAAATAAGTAGGAAAGTATTGTCGCTATAGCCTGAACATTTGATACACTACAGCATAGAATATACAGACCACTGTTGCCAGGTATTTTTTCTTCCCCCAAAACAATTTAAAAAGCCCCGTAATATAAAAGTTTAGATAATGATTTTATTTCAATTAGTTTAACTTGGACTAGTTTTAATTTACGTTCTTATATCATCACCCAAATAGAGCCAAAAACTTTTTACATTTTACTAATATTTCCCCAAAAAAAAATTTTTTTTGGTTTTTTGAATTTTTTTTTAAAATACAATTTCTAAAACACAATTTAAAACCGTTTAAAAAAGACTGTAATATGTATGTATTAACATACATATACAAATTATATATTTATGTACTTGGTCAAAATAGATTTGGTAGAAACCTGCTTTTTTAAATATCGGAATCAAGAACCTTCAAAAATATCGAGTGTTGCAAAATCATTTTCTTTAACTTTGTATATATTATCGGAAGTTAAAAGTTTGAGCATTTCAGGTATTGTATTTAAATTGTGACGCGTTTTATTTAATGAATACTTAACACATAACATGCTTTTTTATTATTTTTTCAATAAGCTTTACTTAGTTATTATATACAATGATGATATATTTGCTATTTTGAAGATACATGAAGCGGAAGTCTAGCGATTTTTGCTCAACCAAAAACGAGCTGTAAAATAAAGTATTACTTAGTTATTGTTATTTACAGACAAGCAAATATTGAAACCCCATAAAAAGCCTCAAAATATAAATTGATGCCCCAAAATTTCCCCCCCAGAATTTGTTCCCAATAAATTTGCCCCTAAATGAAAGAAAACCCCCTAAATCTTGCGGTAAACCCCCTTACCTGGCCACTCTGATACAGAGATATTTACGATAATGTATTTTTATTGCCATAGGCAATCATGGAGACGGCAAATTAAAATAACCCATTTCCTCCGAATGGTCAAACAGGATGGAAAAATAAAATGTTGATAACACTGTGCTAGAAATTGACACCTTTTTTTGAGACAAGCTGGGCACCTGGCGTTTTAAGATAATTCGGGTACGCTGAATCCAGTGGTGCTAACCGTTTTTTTAGGTTAGCTCTGGTTTCGTAAACATTTGACTCATCGTTTATGGCTTGTTTTGTTTGCAACTTCGTTTTTTATATGTCTGGAAATTAAAAGCATTTTTGATGAATTTTAAAAAAAAAAATTTCAAAATGTTGCTAAAAAATATTTTTTTTTGCAAAAAAAAAATTTTGTTTCTAACACGAATGCGAAAAGAGTTTAATCTTTCTTTAAGGAAATTCGATTTTTTGAGTTTGTTCAATAAAATAAATCGTTTTTGAGTTACGCGAACATATGTTGTGCAACCTCCTGCATTTTTGAAATAACGGTATATCTCGAAAACCATAGCTAACCTAAAAAAAAAGGTTAGCACCACTGGATTCAGCGTACCCGAATTATGTTAAAATGTCAGGTCCCCGTCTTGTCTGTTTTTTGAACTAGCACAGTGTAATCATCGTGTTTTATTGCTTATAATTATAAAAAAAAAAGTCTGTATTTATAAAAGAATGGTTTTATAGCATATCTCACCTGTTTTCTTTGAGGAAATTGGGCTGGAAACTGGAAAATGTTATATTTTCATTTTAAGCTGATTCTAAAGACATTTTTATATTTAATTATTGTACATGCAAAAAAAATTTATGTTTGCACTCTTTCTTTAAAATCTCTCTATTACAATAAATTAAGAATAGAAACGTGTAAGGAGAACAAAGAGTTCAATTAACGGTTAAAACATATGAAAATATCGTACGTTAGCGACCGGTTCTTAAGCCAATTTAACAAAAACCAATACAGATATTTTATTGTGGAAATACTAGATAGAGGGCTACAATAATACACTTTTAAAATAAATTAATCACTTTTGAATTAATCACTTTTGAATATTCCGTTCCATTTTGCAGTTTTTTACATTTCACTGTCAGCCAAAGTTGACTTCTATTTTGACTACGTTCGTCACCATACGTTTATAACTATCATTATGAAAACTTAACCTCGATGAAAGCTATATTTTGCACTAAACAGAGAGCTACCAAAATGCTATCTAACTTCAAAAAAATGCTAGGGAAAGTTATGTGTGTGAAGATAAATTCAAAAGTTAAATTCATTTTTTAAAAATATCGCATGCGATAAAAAATATTTTAAGAAAATATCGTAAGCGATAAAAGAACATAATAAAGAAAATACAAGTTTATACGAAGTTTTAAGGTTTTTATGAAATATAAATCGTTTTTATCGATTTTTTTTTATAATTAATCTTTAAATTAGTCTTTTAATATTAAAATTTATGATTTTTGAAAAAATATGAGTTAGACTGAAATTCTTATCAATGAGTTCCGTGGTGGATATGGCCACTGTGTCCAAACCCTTCCATCTCAAGGAATCAAACCTATAAGAAAATGAAGCCTATGGATAAGGCTACCATAAACTATAAACACTATATCCAAATTGTATTTGTGAAAATTTTTATACATTTTGGAAAATTTGACTTAGAGTGAAATTCTCATGAAAGTGCTCTGTGAGGGATATGTCCACTGTGTCCAAACCCTTCCTTCTCAAGGAATCAAACCTATTAGAAAATGAAGCCTATGGATAAGGCTACCATAAACTATAAACACTATATCCAAATTGTATTTGTGAAAATTTTTATACATTTTGGAAAATTTGACTTAGAGTGAAATTCTCATGAAAGTGCTCTGTGAGGGATATGTCCACTGTGTCCAAACCCTTCCATCTCAAGGAATCAAACCTATTAGAAAATGAAGCCTATGGATAAGGCTACCATAAACTATAAACACTATATCCAAATTGTATTTGTGAAAATTTTTATACATTTTGGAAAATTTGACTTAGAGTGAAATTCTCATGAAAGTGCTCTGTGAGGGATATGTCCACTGTGTCCAAACCCTTCCATCTCAAGGAATCAAACCTATTAGAAAATGAAGCCTATGGATAAGGCTACCATAAACTATAAACACTATATCCAAATTGTATTTGTGAAAATTTTTAAACCTTTTTGAAAATTTGACATAGAGTGAAATTCTCATGAAAGTGCTCTGTGAGGGATATGGGAACTGTGTCCAAACCCTTCCATCTCAAGGAATCAAACCTATTAGAAAATGAAGCCTATGGATAAGGCTACCATAAACTATAAACACTATATCCAAATTGTATTTGTGAAAATTTTTAAACCTTTTTGAAAATTTGACATAGAGTGAAATTCTCATGAAAGTGCTCTGTGAGGGATATGGCAACTGTGTCATAACCCTTCCATCTCAAGGAATCAAACCTATTAGAAAATGAAGCCTATGGATAAGGCTACTATAAACTATAAACACTATATCCAAATTGTATTTGTGAAAATTTTTATACATTTTTGAAAATTTGACTTAGAGTGAAATTCTCATGAAAAGGATATGGCGGTTATGACACAACCCTTCCATCTCAAGGAATCAAACCTATTAGAAAATGAAGCCTATGGATAAGGCTACCATAAACTATAAACACTATATCCAAATTGTATTTGTGAAAATTATTAAACATTTTTGAAAATTTGACATAGAGTGAAATTCTCATGAAAGGGATATGGCAACTGTGTCCAAACCCTTCCATCTCAAGGAATCAAACCTATTAGAAAATGAAGCCTATGGATAAGGCTACCATAAACTATACACACTATATCCAAATTGTATTTGTGAACATTTTTAAACCTTTTTGAAAATTTGACATAGAGTGAAATTCTCATGAAAGGGATATGGCAACTGTGTCCAAACCCTTCCATCTCAAGGAATCAAACCTATTAGAAAATGAAGCCTATGGATAAGGCTACCATAAACTATAAACACTATATCCAAATTGTATTTGTGAAAATTTTTAAACCTTTTTGAAAATTTGACATAGAGTGAAATTCTCATGAAAGTGCTCTGTGAGGGATATGGGAACTGTGTCCAAACCCTTCCATCTCAAGGAATCAAACCTATTAGAAAATGAAGCCTATGGATAAGGCTACCATAAACTATAAACACTATATCCAAATTGTATTTGTGAAAATTTTTAAACCTTTTTGAAAATTTGACATAGAGTGAAATTCCATGAAAGTGCTCTGTGAGGGATATGGCAACTGTGTCATAACCCTTCCATCTCAAGGAATCAAACCTATTAGAAAATGAAGCCTATGGATAAGGCTACTATAAACTATAAACACTATATCCAAATTGTATTTGTGAAAATTTTTATACATTTTTGAAAATTTGACTTAGAGTGAAATTCTCATGAAAGGGATATGGCGGTTATGACACAACCCTTCCATCTCAAGGAATCAAACCTATTAGAAAATGAAGCCTATGGATAAGGCTACCATAAACTATAAACACTATATCCAAATTGTATTTGTGAAAATTATTAAACATTTTTGAAAATTTGACATAGAGTGAAATTCTCATGAAAGGGATATGGCAACTGTGTCCAAACCCTTCCATCTCAAGGAATCAAACCTATTAGAAAATGAAGCCTATGGATAAGGCTACCATAAACTATACACACTATATCCAAATTGTATTTGTGAACATTTTTAAACCTTTTTGAAAATTTGACATAGAGTGAAATTCTCATGAAAGGGATATGGCAACTGTGTCCAAACCCTTCCATCTCAAGGAATCAAACCTATTAGAAAATGAAGCCTATGGATAAGGCTACCATAAACTATAAACACTATATCCAAATTGTATTTGTGAAAATTTTTATACATTTTTAAAAATTTGACATAGAGTGAAATTCTCATGAAAGGGATATGGCAACTGTGTCCAAACCCTTCCATCTCAAGGAATCAAACCTATAAGAAAATGAAGCCTATGGATAAGGCTACCATAAACTATAAACACTATATCCAAATTGTATTTGTGAAAATTTTTATACATTTTTGAAAATTTGACTTAGAGTGAAATTCTCATGAAAGTGTTAGGGATATGGCCACTGTGTCCAAACCCTTCCATCTCAAGGAATCAAACCTATTAGAAAATGAAGCCTATGGATAAGGCTACCATAAACTATAAACACTATATCCAAATTGTATTTGTGAAAATTTTTATACATTTTTGAAAATTTGACTTAGAGTGAAATTCTCATGAAAGGGATATGGCGGTTATGACACAACCCTTCCATCTCAAGGAATCAAACCTATTAGAAAATGAAGCCTATGGATAAGGCTACCATAAACTATAAACACTATATCCAAATTGTATTTGTGAAAATTTTTATACATTTTTAAAAATTTGACATAGAGTGAAATTCTCATGAAAGGGATATGGCAACTGTGTCCAAACCCTTCCATCTCAAGGAATCAAACCTATTAGAAAATGAAGCCTATGGATAAGGCTACCATAAACTATAAACACTATATCCAAATTGTATTTGTGAAAATTTTTATACATTTTGGAAAATTTGACTTAGAGTGAAATTCTCATGAAAGGGATATGGCAACTGTGTCCAAACCCTTCCATCTCAAGGAATCAAACCTATTAGAAAATGAAGCCTATGGATAAGGCTACCATAAACTATAAACACTATATCCAAATTGTATTTGTGAAAATTTTTATACATTTTTGAAAATTTGAATTAGAGTGAAATTCTCATGAAAGTGTTAGGGATATGGCCACTGTGTCCAAACCCTTCCATCTCAAGGAATTAAACCTATTAGAAAATGAAGCCTATGGATAAGGCTACCATAAACTATAAACACTATATCCAAATTGTATTTGTGAAAATTTTTATACATTTTGGAAAATTTTACTTAGAGTGAAATTCTCATGAAAGGGATATGGCAACTGTGTCCAAACCCTTCCATCTCAAGGAATCAAACCTATTAGAAAATGAAGCCTATGGATAAGGCTACCATAAACTATAAACACTATATCCAAATTGTATTTGTGAAAATTTTTAAACATTTTTGAAAATTTGACATAGAGTGAAATTCTCATGAAAGGGATATGGCAACTTTGTCCAAACCCTTCCATCTCAAGGAATCAAACCTATTAGAAAATGAAGCCTATGGATAAGGCTACCATAAACTATAAACACTATATCCAAATTGTATTTGTGAAAATTTTTATACATTTTTGAAAATTTGACTTAGAGTGAAATTCTCATGAAAGTGTTAGGGATATGGCCACTGTGTCCAAACCCTTCCATCTCAAGGAATCAAACCTATTAGAAAATGAAGCCTATGGATAAGGCTACCATAAACTATAAACACTATATCCAAATTGTATTTGTGAAAATTTTTATACATTTTGGAAAATTTTACTTAGAGTGAAATTCTCATGAAAGGGATATGGCAACTGTGTCCAAACCCTTCCATCTCAAGGAATCAAACCTATTAGAAAATGAAGCCTATGGATAAGGCTACCATAAACTATAAACACTATATCCAAATTGTATTTGTGAAAATTTTTATACATTTTTGAAAATTTGACATAGAGTGAAATTCTCATGAAAGGGATATGGCAACTTTGTCCAAACCCTTCCATCTCAAGGAATCAAACCTATTAGAAAATGAAGCCTATGGATAAGGCTACCATAAACTATAAACACTATATCCAAATTGTATTTGTGAAAATTTTTATACATTTATGAAAATTTGACTTAGAGTGAAATACTCATGAAAGTGTTAGGGATATGGCCACTGTGTCCAAACCCTTCCATCTCAAGGAATCAAGCCTATTAGAAAATGAAGCCTATGGATAAGGCTACCATAAACTTTAAACACTATATCCAAATTGTATTTGTGAAAATTTTTAAACATTTTTGAAAATTTGACATAGAGTGAAATTCTCATGAAAGGGATATGGCAACTGTGTCCAAACCCTTCCATCTCAAGGAATCAAACCTATTAGAAAATGAAGCCTATGGATAAGGCTACCATAAACTATAAACACTATATCCAAATTGTATTTGTGAAAATTTTTATACATTTTGGAAAATTTGACTTAGAGTGAAATTCTCATGAAAGGGATATGGCAACTGTGTCCAAACCCTTCCATCTCAAGGAATCAAACCTATTAGAAAATGAAGCCTATGGATAAGGCTACTATAAACTATAAACACTATATCCAAATTGTATTTGTGAAAATTTTTATACATTTTTGAAAATTTGACATAGAGAGAAATTCTCATGAAAGGGATATGGCAACTTTGTCCAAACCCTTCCACCTCAAGGAATCAAACCTATTAGAAAATGAAGCCTATGGATAAGGCTACCATAAACTATAAACACTATATCCAAATTGTATTTGTAGCCTTATCCATAGGCTTCATTTTCTAATAGGTTTGATTCCTTGAGATGGAAGGGTTTGGACACAGTTGCCATATCCCTTTCATGAGAATTTCACTCTATGTCAAATTTTCAAAAATGTTTAAAAATTTTCACAAATACAATTTGGATATAGTGTTTATAATTTATGGTAGCCTTATCCATAGGCTTCATTTTCTAATAGGTTTGATTCCTTGAGATGGAAGGGTTTGGACACAGTTGCCATATCCCTTTCATGAGAATTTCACTCTATGTCAAATTTTCAAAAATGTATAAAAATTTTCACAAATACAATTTGGATATAGTGTTTATAGTTTATGGTAGCCTTATCCAAAGGCTTCATTTTCTAATAGGTTTGATTCCTTGAGATGGAAGGGTTTGGACACAGTTGCCATATCCCTTTCATGAGAATTTCACTCTATGTCAAATTTTCCAAAATGTATAAAAATTTTCACAAATACAATTTGGATATAGTGTTTATAGTTTATGGTGGCCTTATCCATAGGCTTCATTTTCTAATAGGTTTGATTCCTTGAGATGGAAGGGTTTGGACAAAGTTGCCATATCCCTTTCATGAGAATTTCACTCTATGTCAAATTTTCCAAAATGTATAAAAATTTTCACAAATACAATTTGGATATAGTGTTTATAGTTTATGGTAGCCTTATCCAAAGGCTTCATTTTCTAATAGGTTTGATTCCTTGAGATGGAAGGGTTTGGACACAGTTGCCATATCCCTTTCATGAGAATTTCACTCTATGTCAAATTTTCAAAAATGTATAAAAATTTTCACAAATACAATTTGGATATAGTGTTTATAGTTTATGGTAGCCTTATCCAAAGGCTTCATTTTCTAATAGGTTTGATTCCTTGAGATGGAAGGGTTTGGACACAGTTGCCATATCCCTTTCATGAGAATTTCACTCTATGTCAAATTTTCAAAAATGTATAAAAATTTTCACAAATACAATTTGGATATAGTGTTTATAGTTTATGGTAGCCTTATCCAAAGGCTTCATTTTCTAATAGGTTTGATTCCTTGAGATGGAAGGGTTTGGACACAGTTGCCATATCCCTTTCATGAGAATTTCACTCTATGTCAAATTTTCCAAAATGTATAAAAATTTTCACAAATACAATTTGGATATAGTGTTTATAGTTTATGGTGGCCTTATCCATAGGCTTCATTTTCTAATAGGTTTGATTCCTTGAGATGGAAGGGTTTGGACAAAGTTGCCATATCCCTTTCATGAGAATTTCACTCTATGTCAAATTTTCCAAAATGTATAAAAATTTTCACAAATACAATTTGGATATAGTGTTTATAGTTTATGGTAGCCTTATCCAAAGGCTTCATTTTCTAATAGGTTTGATTCCTTGAGATGGAAGGGTATGGACACAGTTGCCATATCCCTCTCATGAGAATTTCACTCTATGTCAAATTTTCAAAAATGTTTAAAAATTTTCACAAATACAATTTGGATATAGTGTTTATAGTTTATGGTAGCCTTATCCATAGGCTTCATTTTCTAATAGGTTTGATTCCTTAAGATGGAAGGGTTTGGACACAGTTGCCATATCCCTTTCATGAGAATTTCACTCTAAGTCAAATTTTCCAAAATGTATAAAAATTTTCACAAATACAATTTGGATATAGTGTTTATAGTTTATGGTAGCCTTATCCATAGGCTTCATTTTCTAATAGGTTTGATTCCTTGAGATGGAAGGGTTTGGACACAGTGGCCATATCCCTAACACTTTCATGAGAATTTCACTCTAAGTCAAATTTTCAAAAATGTATAAAAATTTTCACAAATACAATTTGGATATAGTGTTTATAGTTTATGGTAGCCTTATCCATAGGCTTCATTTTCTAATAGGTTTGATTCCTTGAGATGGAAGGGTTTGGACACAGTTGCCATATCCCTTTCATTAGAATTTCACTCTATGTCAAATTTTCAAAAATGTTTAAAAATTTTCACAAATACAATTTGGAAATAGTGTTTATAGTTTATGGTAGCCTTATCCATAGGCTTCATTTTCTAATAGGTTTGATTCCTTGAGATCGAAGGGTTTGGACACAGTTGCCATATCCCTTTCATGAGAATTTCACTCTAAGTCAAATTTTCCAAAATGTATACAAATTTTCACAAATACAATTTGGAAATAGTGTTTATAGTTTATGGTAGCCTTATCCATAGGCTTCATTTTCTTATAGGTTTGATTCCTTGAGATGGAAGGGTTTGGACACAGTGGCCATATCCACCACGGAACTCATTGATAAGAATTTCAGTCTAACTCATATTTTTTCAAAAATCATAAATTTTAATATTAAAAGACTAATTTAAAGATTAATTATAAAAAAAAATCGATAAAAACGATTTATATTTCATAAAAACCTTAAAACTTCGTATAAATACTTGTATTTTCTTTATAATATTCTTTTATCGCTGCGATATTTTCTGAAAATATTTTTTATCGCATGCGATATTTTTAAAAAACGAATTTAACTTTTGAATTTATCTTCACACACATGGGAAAGTTTTGTTTTCTATATTATTTGTACATCAAAAGCGTACGAACGTACGTTTGTGACCACAGAAAATGCCCATATAAGAGTTTTTTGTGCTGAATATTATTTAGGTATCTACATCTATATGAGATTTATTCTTGCAATAGCGGTTAAAGAAAGGGGGTTTATATGGAACCTGTGGTCAATTCCGGATCTTACAGCACAAAACTGACATGACAAAGTGCTATTATAAAATTTACCGTCGTGTGTGGCAGCAATAGTCAAATATAGACCGATTTTAATAAAATAACGAAATAATAAGACGGTTTGAGGGCACAAACCCTCTATTCCGGAAAGAATTTTGAATAAGGGTTATGTAAAATAATGGATCGATTCTCACTATTCTCAATATTCTTCTTCCATGTGACAATTAAAACGTATGTACCAAATTTCATCATATTATCTTTTAAAGTGCGACCTAAGTGTACTTTGCGCACAAGGTTTACATGGACAGATAACCAGCCAGACAAATGGATGGAAGGACATCGTTAGATCAATTTAGAAAGTGATTCCAAGTCGATCGGTGTACTTAAAGATAGAATAAATAGATTTAATGTGTTACATGCATCAGCAAAAACGCATAATACCCTCATCACTATTGTGGTTCGGGTATAAAAATAATTAATAAGAAACCTTAACAAATCAAACAGGCAGAAAGACAGACAGACAGATGAAAAAAAAAATTAATAAAAGACAAAATAAAAGAAAAAGTTATTAACATTCACAAACCATAAGGGAGGTCGTTCTATATTTGTTAATGATCTTAAGCCCATATGGTTGGTTTTCATTTTTGGCCCAACTGAAGTCAAGTGAATCATTCATTTACTTAAACAAATATGTATGAATTTAATTAAATCTGTTTTTTGTAAATATTTTTTTGGCAGACTTGGTCGTTCGTCTGTTTATGTAATATGTTAATAATTGAACCATTGTTTTGTTAGTTTCTTATGGTATTATTAATTCATTCAACAGAGAAAGACAGGAAGATAAAGATAAGAGACTTTAAACAAATACATACATAATTGATTTATTTATTGGTGTAAGTCGTTTTTCTTTTGTATGGATATCTCACAATTGGCGGTTTATTTTATGTTTTTGATTTAATGTGGGTTTTGATTTTTAGTTGGATTGATTTTCTATATATAAATTAATATTGTTGATATATTTAGAACATGCAGATTTGAAAATGATTGATTATTCTATTTATTAACCTTAACTTTCTTTTTACAATTTTTTTTAAGTTGGGTTTTGTAAACTTATTAACTGCCTATCCCTCGATATCGAATGAAAATTCAATTACTAATTTTGTAAACAAAATTTTGACGGAGCAGCCTAGTTTTGCCTAAAATGTTTAATGACATAATAAAAAAAATCACTTTTCGCTGGAAAAATCCGAGTTTCAGAGTACGTTAAACAAACAGAAGTATCCAAACAAGAGCGGAAGGCGGAACTTTTTCTTCCGCGTAGCTTTTACGCTGATATGCCATACCTAAACAAGACCGTCAGCGTTGTGTCACAAATAGTAGTGTTAACTTTTACAAAAAAAATAAGAAATGGAATTAAAACCGCTAGTTTGACCTAACTATAGCTAATTTGCCTTTATTTATTATCAAACGAAAAAACAGGGTTGTAAAAACCACAAATATAGCGACCCTACTCATTTTAACGCGCTGTCAATGCGTTGTCGTTAAAGAGGGAATCATTTTTTGTAATAGATTTAAGTAATACACTACTGTGTTCTTTAATCTATTACAAAAAACGACTCATACATTAACGACAACGCACAATAAAAAAAAAACCTGCAGATCATACGCATATAAGTGGTTATAAGAGTTAGATAAGTAAGTTAAATATATCATTAATGTATGTATTATATTCTGGCAACAAGCCGCTAGAGAAGCCGAAGTCCTATAGGCCTATTAGCCTCACATCATTTCTGCTTAAAACTGTTGAGCGGCTACTGGACCTGCACATCCGGGACGAGCTGAGAATCTCCGCGCCATTGCACGGAACGCAGTTCGCCTATCAGAAGGGTAGGTCGACGGAAGTAGCATTGCACCATCTGGTTGCGCAAATAGAGAAGGCACATAACAACAAGGATATTGCACTATGTGCTTTTCTTGACGTGGAGGGTGCCTTCGACAACACAAGTTACGACTCTATCAAGGATGCTTTGTCGCAAAAACGGATAGATGATTATACCATCAATTGGATCGGCGCCATGCTGAGACAACGGAGAATTACCGCCTCTTGGGATGACGCTAGCGTCAGCATTAGTGCTGTTAAAGGTTGTCCACAGGGTGGGGTACTTTCTCCCCTGCTATGGTGCCTTGTGATTGATGACCTGCTCGTCAGACTTGAGGAATATGGCCTGCGGGCCATTGGTTATGCGGACGACCTGGCCATCATTGTGACCGGAAAATTCGAGAGAACAATCACTGAGGTGATGCAGGGTGCTCTCGACAAGGTTCTCAAATGGTGCCATGAAAGGGGGCTGAACATCAACCCCCAAAAAGCGGTCGTGGTCCCGTTCACGAGAAGATATAAACACAGTTTGGGTAGACTGACAGTGAATGGGACGGAAATCGAGTACTCCAATGAAGTCAAGTACCTGGGAATTGTTCTGGATAAACGGCTAAACTGGAACTCGCACTTGGATGCGACCCTGAAGAAGGCACTTAGGGCCTTCTGGGCTTGTAAGAGCTTCTTTGGGAAGACCTGGGGCTTTGGCCCTAGCATGATTAAGTGGCTTTATTTCATGATGATCAGACCGATAATCACCTATGGATCCCTGGTATGGTGGCCAAAGATTCAGCAGGTGTCGGCGATTCAAAAGTGCGGAAGGCTACAGAGAATGGTCTGTGTAGCTCTGACGGGGGTGATGCGCACATGTCCAACAGCGGCACTTGAAACTATTTTGGGCATCTTGCCATTACACATCCATATAAGGAAGGTCGCAATATCGAGTCTCCTTAGGATCCAACAAACATCCGGACTGTCAGATGGGGTCAACGGACACGCTGGTCTGATGAAATTAGCTCCTAGTCTATCAGTCTGCACTAGGGCGGACATTAAGACCACGGAACTGAGCTTTAACAGAAGGTTTAGCACGATCCTCCCAAATGGGGGAGCCTGGGACAGTGGAAATCCCTGTGAGG
This sequence comes from Pollenia amentaria, assembly GCA_943735925.1. Classification (NCBI taxonomy): domain Eukaryota; kingdom Metazoa; phylum Arthropoda; class Insecta; order Diptera; family Polleniidae; genus Pollenia; species Pollenia amentaria. Next base: position 216,202,529 of record OX031007.1, on the reverse strand, counting down.
GTAACCAGGGACTACGCTGGTATACCGATGGATCCAAATCGGAGCACGGGGTGGGTGCTGGGGTATTTGGACCAAACACGCGAATCTCGATAGCCATGGGAAGAACACCAAGTGTATTCCAGGCCGAGATCCACGCCATCGATGTGTGCTGTAGCAACATTCTTAACAAGGGAATGATAGGAAACAGCATTGCGATATTCACTGATAGCCAAGCGGCCATTAAGGCACTCTCTTCCTGGAAATTGTCCTCGAAGTTGGTGGCGGAATGCCGGGGAAGGCTACAGGAGCTGGGCTCAAGAAACAGAGTGACACTCTGTTGGGTGCCGGGACACTCAGGGGTTCCGGGTAACGATAGGGCTGATGAACTGGCTAGGGCTGGAGCAAATGCCCAAATGGTGGGCCCCGAGCCCTTTTGTGGGTTAAGCTGGGCCACTACCCAATCTCTATTGGGGGAATGGGCTCTCAGCGAGCACAGAAAATACTGGGTATCGCTACCGGGAATGCGTCAGGCGAAGGAATTTATATTTCCCGGGAGTACACTGGAGACAAAGGGTCTCAACAGACGAGATTTACGGCTGTTGGTGGCTTATTTGACGGGCCACCATACGGTCAAGCACCACCTCTTTCGGATGGGTCTGGCAGAGGACCAGGAATGTAGACTATGCCGTGAAGAGGACGAAACTACAAAGCACCTATTGTGTGACTGCCCCGCGCTGGCATGGGCCAGAAGGAGACACTTGGGGCACGGTACGATGGGCGCGTCCCGAGTCGGTGTAATACCGGCAAAAGACCTTCTTGGGTTTCTCTGGGAAGCAGAGGGTCTTTTGGCCAACTAAAGGGGGGTGGGTACAATAGACCTGGTTTGGTCGCGGTACCGTCTCCGTTGGGAGAAATCTCCCCGCTCTCTCTCTCGAAAAAAAAAAAAAAAATGTATTATATTTAGTATATAAAATTATTAATTGACACTTGTGGTACACCACGCACAACATCGCTAATCACTACATTATTGACATATATTGAACAAATTGCCTCTTTTTAAGTATAAATGATTTAAGGAATGAGTCTACGAGTGCCTACGAGAAAATTAATGCAAAGAAGTAAGTTTATTAAGTACCATATCATGGCAAATTGACTAAAAGCTCTGCTAAAGTCTAAGCTGATTAAAACTGAAACATTTTTCCTTTCTACAGTCTGTCTTATTTCATCTATTAAGTTTATTAGAAGGGTCGTTGTATTATGGTGTTTTCTAAAGCCTGATTGATAATCTGATACAAATAAATAATTGAAAACTCGGGGATACAAGTATTTGGTCACTAATTATAATTTATTATATCTTCAAGAAAACTCGGAAGATACTGATATGTCTGAAATCAGATAAACGTTATGGATTTTATATTTTCGGAATAGGAATTACTCTTGCTACTTTCCAGCAGTCTGGATAGCCTGTGCCCTTGTTTGGACACATTACAATGTAATTTTGTTTTTTTTTTAATATTACCTATGCTAATACCGCGAATCTTTACGCTTGTCTGCAGGAGACCAGAGTCTCTGGCGGGAATCGAACCCGCAACCCCGGCGCTGATAGACTAGCTCACTGCCAGCTACCCTAACGGGGCCCCGGGGCTTTGTTCTAAATTTTATTTAAAAAAATATAATACAAAAAAATATTTAAAAAATATTAAACTCTTTGAAATTAACAAAATTAATTTTTTTTTTATATATATTTTCTCTCCAAATATTGTGTGATAAAAAAAGTAACTGAACATTCGCTTTCTTTCAACTTGATTAATACATTTTACTTGAAAAATACATCTTGCTAGACAAGTATCCAAAAGAGTTTAAAAATTTCAACAAAACAGTCTAATAAAATTAAAACAATTAAGAATTACTGTCATTGTCATTAATAATTATTTAAGTATATGTGATGTAAGGAAAATTAGTGATGTAAGGAAAATTTCGAATATTTCGTATTCGGAATGGCTAATATTCGCCTATTTTACGACATTCGTATTCGTCAAATTCAATCGAATATTTCGTTAATACTCGTACACTCCAAATGAAAAAAAAAATACATAAAATGAAAACAAAAATATTTATTTTTAATCATTTTTATTCAAAAAAAAAAAAAAACCATTTGTATCTAACGCAATATGTGTTAAATTTTATTTTAGTAAAGTAAAAAACAAACATTAGAAGAAAAAAGAATTTATGAAAATTACTCAAGCATATTTTAAGCATTCCTTAATAAACTGTAATTTGCAGAAATTGTCTAATTATCGTTTGAAAATTATCGACAACTGAAATGACTCAATGAAATATCAAGATAATTCCGAACCCATTACACAAATTTGAAATGCTTTCACTACGGTGGAGTGACATTTAACGAAACTCGGAGAGGTCTTTCCGTTCTGCTTATTATACGATTATTAGAAATGGGAAGATAAACAGTTTGATATCAATTTCTTTACACTGTGAGAAACAAAGTTAAGCAACATAAAGTTAAGAAAACTAAAGGAAACCCCTTAAAATAAATATGTGAAAATCCACCGAAATAGGTCGGTGAATTTAAAAGCGCAAGAAGAGTGAGAAAAACGAAATCTATAAGTATTTGAGTATAAGTATCAGTGTGGCCATTTTGACATTTTTGCAGTTAAATTTAGCACTCAAAATTTTGATTTAACTGCAAAACTTTCATTAGCATTTCGACATTTTATTTAGGATTTTTATAAAATGCTTTCGGCATTTTGAGCTTTATTTTTAGTTTGGAGGAACAGTTTTATTGATTAACTGAACTTTTTTTATAAACTATTATAAATTTTGACTAGACTGATAGAAAAGTATTTTGACATCAGTACTAGGACAAGAGTCTTAGTTTCTGAAACCATGACACTTTTCATCATTGTGATATAAGTCTTACATCACTTGACCAAATTGTAATCAGGATCAATTGGATGATACATTGGTATCAGAGAAATGAAGAATCGTAGTCAGTTTAATAAAATATGTCATCAGTGAGATGACTCAGTAACATCGCTGAAAGGACTCATTAGGCTTTTTTGAGTCATTAGAATTGAATTTAGTTAAATTGAGAGTATATTATTATTTACTTGCTCGTTACAAATGTTTGTTTCACTTTTGTTCTATTTCGTCTTTGTTTACAGATGAACTCTCAATTATAAGACACCAGCAGCATACTCGATATGGTTTTCGTAATCATTCTACTTTGAAAATTTGATGTATTTAACTAACTAATTTATAAAAATAAAATTTGGAAATTGTTGCTTCTTATTTTATTTATTGAACATGAAAATATTCTTAATAATACACAAAATGTAGCATCAAATTAATGTCACTGTTGTCATAGCATAGATGACGCATAAAATATGACAAAATTGTATGATGACGTTCGTCATTAGATTGATGTCACTTATTGCCTCATTGATGTCATTTGTAATAACATTTGTGTCACAATTCTGATGTTCATATTGATGATGCATTTATCTAGAGTGCAACTACTCAAAAAGAAATTTCGTATGAAAATGGATTAGTTTTATCTTAAGAAGCGTCTTACCTGTTTTGTAAGAAAATTTAACATTTACGTAATCTAAGAAATGTTTGGGCGTTTCATGTTATCCAACAAAATTTCTGAAACTAATTTTTGCTGTAAACTGCTCAAAAAATAATAATTAAGAAATTTCAGCTTTTCTTAATAACTACAAAAAATAAACTGGTCTAAAATTTCTTTATATAGAATCTTTTAAATCAGAGCAAAGCAAATAAATAAAATCAGTTGTTTTTTGCTTACATCAGGCGGCCTAAATTTGTTAAAATATTACCAATTTTTTTAATTTTTTTTAAAATGTGTTCCTAAAATGTATGTAGTTTTTCATACTGTTAATAAATTGTTAGCAAAAATCTTAAAAAATTTTTTGCATTTTCTAAAATTATTTTTAGCATTTTCTGGCCTTGTATAATGCAGGATTTACTCTTAGCTGTAAACAAGTTTAAAATCTGGCCACACTAATAAGTATGCAAACAGTTCCTGGGAGTTATCTTAATCACTTCAGGTGAAGTATGCAATCTCTCATCGTGTAAAATAATTGACTTGATTTCTATTTCAGTGAACACTTGGGCTGCATGTTATACCCTTTGGATCGCGGTGCTTATGGCTTCTATATAATAATAAAAACGTTAGTATACAAATTTAAAAATATTCAGGCATTTAGGTGCGAACTTGATAATTTCAAATTCAGACATCGGAATGTCATAATAATGTTAAATCCATTTAGTTGTACGCCAGTTTTTTTTTTCTAATTTATTGTTATGAACGAGAATGGCAGATTTTTTCAGTCAAATTTAAAAAATCGTGTGTCGCTAAATTTCAAATTGGATATTCGTATTCGACGAATATTGGCGCAAATATTCGTATTTGCGAATATTAAAAATTGATATTCTAGTATGTATGTATGTATGTACATATGGGCATTTCCATGTCATCGTACGTTATATTTGTACGCCTTCAGAGAGGTAGAGATGTTGCAAAAATAGTAGTAACTGAAAGAAATAGAAGTAACTGAAAATGGGGTGAATGTAAAAAAAATGCGAAAATCTGCGAATTGTGGGAGGTATTTTTTCTTCTTTTAATTTTTTACATTAAACCAAATATTTTTCCTTTATAATCCGTAATTTGAAAATAATATATTTTTGGATGGTTTTATGACGAACACAGTGTTATATCGTCCGTGACATACCGTACGTGACAGATTTTTCTCGTATAATATTTACAAGGTATGAAATATATTTTTTGTAAATATATGTACACAAAAACTTAAAACAAACAGGTGAGAAAGTATATTCGGTCAAGCCCGGCCATTGAATACCCTACACCATAATATATAAAAAACTAATTTTTGAGAGTGTACCCTATTTGGGACCCATGGCCAATCATGGTCGGCAGAACAGAACTATGCTATTAGATTAAGAATCATATAAAAGTTATTTGTGCCGAATATTATTTAGATATCTTCATCTATATGAAATTTGTTTGCTCTTACCGATTTAAGGAAGGGGGTTTATATGGGACCTATGGTTAATTTTGGACCTACCAACCAAATCAAATATGGGATTCCAACAAAATTTTATAAGAACGTTAAGAATGCAAAAAAAAGCAAGTTTGGACTAAATTTAATCTAAGTACCATCATATTAAGATTATAGATATAGTTGTATTTCTAGTACCTACAATATCGTACGTGACAACCTTTTAAAGCTTATAAAATTTTTATTATACCAATTTAAAAAAAATCCGATAAAAGTTGTTTTTTGCAACAAATATCTTGCTTTGAACTTTTATTTTGAAACACCTACGACTGATCATATACAAATGACCTAGACAAAGTATGTTTTTGCACCACGTACGTGACAATAGAATAGCGCCCAAAAGAAACAAAAAAATATACCGCTAATCAAACTATATAGTTGGTATTTCCTCGTTGATCTGGTTTATTGTTGTTGTAACATTAAATTTAAAGTTTAATTCCAATGTTGCCAATATTTAATCTTCAGAAAAGTGAAAATTGTTGATTGCAGTAACTTAAAATGTATAAAAGACCTAGTCAGTTTACACTTTTATTTTTGCTTTTTAAAAATTGCACTTCTAGTAAAGTTTGAGTGTTTTTTTTTCTACCATATTTGAAAACAGTTGCAATGGTTTTTATTTTTTAGACGTAGTTGGCATTCTCATGGAAATGCACATATGTATATTAAACAAATGACGAAATCAGTTCCACACACGCTGCCTGCAAACATTTTATTAACAGTGTTGACATTTGCAATATTTTGTACTTTTGAAAAGAAAAAGAAAGAGAATTTAAAAAGAATTTAATAAACATACGCCAGCATATGGTGAAAACAGAGATGGACAACTTTTGAGTAGAAAATAAGAAAAAATCCAAAAATTGTGGTTTGTTCTCCTTTCCATTCCATTGTGTCGTGGTTTTTATATTTCTTTCTTCTGTACATATTTTATACTAAATAGTATATTGAAAATAAAAATTATTTAATTTATGTGTATATTGTGCATTCTGCACAACAACTACAAAACTATATAAAATATATTCTTAATAAGCATACGTTCAGCCAAAGTGTGATAGAAATTGCGATCTAATATATCAATGACACTATGACCTTATGTTATAAAAAAAAAATTATGTACATAAATAAGTAAGTAGATTTTTTTTATAGTAAATATCTGTATTTATTGAAAAAATTTATTACTATACTACTAAATTGTGTACGCTAGTGATGTTACGAATATTCGTATTCGAAATGCCGAATATTCGCCTAATTTACGACATTCGTATTCGTATTCGCCAAGTCCAAGCAAATATTTCACGAATATTTTGTTAATACATTTCAAAAGAAAAAATACAAAAGTGTAAAAAAACCCATAAAATGAAACCAAAAATAATGGGTGATTCAAGTAGAGATACTTTTTTCAATAGCCTCTTTTTGACAGATCACGTGTGAGTCGTGTCATGCTGTCATGTTATTTTTGTTTGGTATTGTTTGGCATTTCATAATGGAAAGACTTACGCCTGAACAACGTTTACAAATCGTTCAACTTTATTACGAAAATTCACGTTCTGTGAGAAATGTGTTTCGTGCACTTCGTTCAACTTATGGTCAACATAATCGGCCTACTGAGCGTACTATTCGCAACACCATCACCCATTTTGAGACCCAGCATTCATTATTGGATAATATTCGACCGAATAGACCACGTCCAGCACGCTGTGAAGAAAATATAGCGGCCGTTGCTGAGCGTGTACACGAAGAGCGTGGAGAGTCGATTCGGCGCCGTTCGCAGCAACTCGGACTGACGTATGGAACGACTTGGCGCATTTTACGTCGAGATCTTAAATTGAAAGCGTAAAAAATACAGCTTGTGCAACAACAGAAGCCGCTTGATATTTCTGGCTCAATGGGTATGTAAACAAACAAAATTGCCGCATTTGGGACGAAGAGCAATCTGAAGAGATTCAAGAACTGCCACTTCATTCAGAATAAACAACGGTTTGGTGTGGTTTGTGGGCCGGTGGAATCATCGGTCCATATTTCTTAACCGTCAATGGCGACCGTTATCGTGCCATGATAACCGACTATTTGGTGCCTGAAATTGGAGCTCGTGATCTCGGCGACATTTGGTTTCAGCAAGACGGCGCCACTTCCCACACATCGCATCAATCAATGGATTTATTGAGAGAACACTTCGGTGAGCACATAATTTCACGTTTTGGGCCGGTTGATTGGCCACCAAGATCGTTTGATATCTCACCGTTAGACTTTTTCCTGTGGGGATATGTAAAGTCTAAAGTTTATGCGGAAAACCCCGCTTCGATTCAGGCCTTAGAGGAAAACATCACGCGTGTCGGATGGACCATCTGCGAGGTAGCAACGGCCAACATTTGATAGACATAATCTTTAAAAAATAAATGCCAAAGAATGTTCTTTCAAATGATAATAAACACTCCCCATTAAATTTGAATTTTCTGTGTTTTTTTCTTTAAAAAAAGTAGGGAACCTCGAAATGGATCACGCTTTATTAATTTTTAATAGTTTTTATTAAAAGAAACCATGTCTTTAACGCAAAATTAAATCTTCTTTTAGTAAAGTAAAAAAACAAACATACTTCTATTGTGCCGCCACAAAAGGAATTTATGAAAATTACTCAAGTTGATTTAAAGCATTCCTAGATAAATTATCATTTGCAGCTATAGTCTAATAATCGTCCGAAAATTATTATCGACAACTGGAATGGGTCAATAAAATTTCAACATTATTCCGATCCCATTTAACAAGTTAGAAATTCGTTCACTGAGGTGGATTGGCATTTGTCATTTATTGAAGCGAGGGGAGAGATCTTTTTGTTCTGCTTATACAATAATTAGGAGTGGGAGGCAGTTTGATATCCATTACTAAGCACTGTGAGAAACCATGTTAAGCAAAATAATTTGAATATGTGAAAAACCATCGAAATAGATCGGTTAATTACTAAGTAAAAGCGCAAAAAGAGTGAGAAAAACGAAATTTGAAAGTATTAAAGTATGAGTATCAGTGTGACAATTTTAGCAATTAAATCTAGCATTAAAAATTTTTGATTTGGCTGCAAAACTTTCATTTAGCATTTCGGTATTTTATTTAGGACTTTTATAAAATAATTTTAGCTTTAACTGGAGGCTTATTCTGAATTGCGATGCGAAAATCAATGCGATGCGAAAGAAAATTGGTATTCTGTTAGACTTTCGCAATCGCATTCGCAATGTATTTCAAATCGTGGCAACGTTGCTCAAATAAACGTCTGTGTCAACAAGCGTCAAATTAAAAATAAATAGTTTGTTTGTATTTGGCTGTGAAAATTGTTTATAAAATATATTTAGGACATTCTGTAAGAAAAAAAAATAATAAAAAAGGATTCTTTGGCACTGTGGTTCTACGACGAAGAAGGGCATGAGCAAAATGAAAGGATACGGAGACGATTGCTTAGAAGCAAATCCGATATTCTAAGCTTGAATGGAAAAAGGTAATTTATTTTGATGCTTGCGAAAAATAAACATTTACTTATGCAGAATATTTATTTTTTCAGCTTTATAAAAAATGTTAGATTAAATAAAGAAGCATTTGTATATGTCTTAAATAATATTAGCTCGGAATGCAATACTACGAAATGATGAATAAATAAATAAAATATTATTTTTCACTTACATGTTTGTACTTTGCGAATGCTATTTTGCTGTCGAATAAATTTTGCGAATTTGACATGTGTTTGACATTTGTAGAATACCGACTTGCCACCTTTTCGCATTTGAAATGCGATTAAAAAAAACTTTGCGAATATCGCAATACAGAATAGCTATTGTTCGCATTTATGTATTGTCGCATCGCATTGATTTTCGCATCGCAGTTCAGAATAATCCTCCTGAAGTTTTTTTTATAAACTTTTTTAAATTTTAACTACAAACTGTTTCACTCAAAACGAAATTTCGTATAAAAATGGATTAGTTTTAACTTAGGAAACGTCTTACCTATTTTGAAAAAAATTAAGATTCAGGGAATCTTAGAAATGACCTCCCTATATTCATGTTGATTATAAAAATTTTGTAAAAATTTAATTAAATGATCCCAAGATAAAAATTCCATGGTTTAAATGTTTGGGCGTTTCATATTAATCGAACGAAATATCTCAAACAAATTTGTGCAGTAAACTGCGGAAAAAATAATAATTTTGAAATCAGCTTTTCTTAAACTTTAAGAAATAAACTGGTCTAAAATTTCTTTTATAAAATCTTTTAAATCAGAGCAAAGCATAGAAATAAAATCGCTTGTATTTTGTTTACATCAGGGGTAATGCATGGCGCCTAAATTTGTTAAAATATTTCAAATTTTTTTAATTTGAGTTCCTAAAATTGATGTAGTTTTTCATACTGTTAATAAACTGTTAGCAAAAATCTTGAAAATTTTTTAGCACTTGTCTATTGCAATATTCAGCTGTAAACAATTTTAAGATCTGGTCACACTGATAACTATGCAAATAATTCCTTGGAGTTATCTTAACGACTTCAGGTGCAGTATACAATCTCTCACCGTGTAGAATAATTTGCTTTATTTGTAGACTTAATATACTTCAGTAAAAGGGGCTCCACATTAGACCCTTTGGGCAGCGGTGCTTATGGCTTTTATACAATAAGAATAATGTAAGTATACAAATTTAAAAATGTTCAGTAGTGGCATTCAGGTGCGCACTTTGTAATTTAATTTAGAAGTGTGCAAGTTTTTTTCTTGTTAATTGTTAGGGACGAGAATAGGGGATTTTATCAGTTAAATTTTAAATATAGTGTGGCACTAAATTTCAAATTGGATATTCATATTCGACAAATATTGCCGCAGATATTCGTATTCGCGAATATTAAAAATTGATATTCGTAAAATCACTAGTGTATACTTCTACATAAAAATTATATTTAGTGTCGATTAACAAATGCTATAAGATCTGGAGAAATTAAAAAGTATTTAAAAAAAAAACTACAATACATACTTAACTTACTCGTATATAGTGTACTAGCCGTTACCGGGGCGTTGCCCGCCCAGAATTAATTTTTGACTAACTGTAAAAGTAAAATTATATCCTATTGGTGCAGGGTTCGATAAAAGTATAAAGCCTGATGGTTTTATAATAATTGGTTCGATTTGCATATGTCTTAAATTCCACCAAAATCGGTAATCAAAATATGCCTCTACATATTCCTAGCTTTGAAAATATATAAACCCTGTGTGTTTTATTTAAGCTGATCTATCTTTTTGCTAGAAATCGCAAATTGCAAGAAATATACGATTACGATTTGAAATCGCAAAGATGCGCTGGAGTTCGTAATCACCTTAAATTTTGCGATTTAAAATCACAAGCCTACAGTAATGTGATCTGCAAGTGAACTTGTAAATATTTAATGACTTTTCTTTCCATTTATCATAATATTTTGAATAAATATTAATAGAAAATACATAATTTAAAAACAAAAAATGGCTTAATATTAATTTTTGTTATCAAATTATTTTCAAATTAACGTTTTGCATGTGAACAGCTGTGTCGATTTAACTTCGAAAAAAAATGATGATGCTTGACATTTAGAAATGAAAATTCATTTGAGAATTTGACTTCACACAGAACTTATATGGCCAAAAAAATGAATTTGTATCATATTTTGTAAAAAAATATTTTTTTATCGGACCCAGAGGTTTCCTCTGACAAACATATATGCATACAAACAGTGTTGCAACGACTAATCAAATTTTTACAACCAACATTTTTTAAAACGTTACCAAATATGAAAAATTATAACCATATTAGGAATTCCTTATGTTTTATTTGAGAAAAGCATTAAAATGTATTTTAAGTTGCATTGTAAAACAAAGGCTTTTTTGCACTTCATAGAAAAATATTAGTTACAAATTAAGAAAACAAAACAAGAAATGTAATTCTTGTACATATTAAAAAAATAACGGAAAACTTTAACTAAAAGTTTTTATTTATTGAGAACTTTTTTCATAAAAAATATTTTTATTTATTAAGAGTTAATTAAGCCCGTCAAATTTCCATACAAAGTTCAGTATATTGAAAGTTAACAAATTAAATTTTTTTGAATATTCCCAATAAACATATATTTTTGAATATATCCAATAAACGAAATTTGTACTTAATCCTTTTGTCGATGGAAAATTACGATTGTTTTGGCGAAATTGGAAAGAGTTGGCGATATGTGTAATGCATTTTTGTGAATATTTTCTAATTCACATATATCTAAAGTATTATAAAAACGGGTATAACTTTTTTCTCTTTTTTGTAAATTGTATTTTAAATTTATAATTGTTATTATAACTGTTTCGAATATAAACATTTTCGTATTTTAGAACGTTAATTCATTGTGTAAAAAGTTTATGACTGTCAGTCAAAGATATATTTTATAAATTAAAAATATAGCTAAATCATTATCTGAAAAACATTAAATAAAAATACATACCGACAGGTTATTAAAAGCAAAATTTCTTAAACTCTTACAGTAATAAATTTTATTTATATACATTTTTCAAAAATATTTAAAATTCCTATGTGTATGTCCAAATATTATAATATACTACTGGAAAAATGTAAATTTAAAACATTTAACTTATATTCAAGTATTTAGGAACACTAAAACTATTTGCGTGTACTTTTTGAGTCATGTTCTGAATCCGATTCTGCGTGATATTATGCACTTTGTACCTTAAGTACCACTAATCTTTACTACTCTTCAAATCAGGAAAAACTACCCTTCTCTCATTTTAAAAAAATTAATTGCAAATCTCGATTAAAACTTCAATTTATTTTTTAATAGAAGGCCGTTTCTATTAAAATATAACGTTTGGCAATTTTTTTTTTTTTTTTTTTCTTAAAATATCTGGTAACTGTTTTCAAAAGATTTTTGGTTTCGATAAAGTGTACAAAACTTCCGTTCATTTGAAACAAATAATGAGAAAATCGTAGTGCAATGTACATATTATTCATAATCGAAAATAATTACCTTTAAATCGAAGTACGCGATAAAGACGTTAAAAATTAAAAAAAAAACGTAAATTGCAAGTGTATCAAGTTGAAATTGCAAGTGTATGCATATGTACGTATTATTAGCTGCGTTCGAGAACACAAAAGTTTTTACTATTTTTTACTGAACTTTACTGCATTTTACTAAATTGCGTTCGCGTACACAAAATACAGTAAATGAGAACACAAATTGAGAGCGTAAAGTGACAGTTCTTGACTGAGTACTTACAAATTTTTACTGCAGAAATTTTTGCAGTAAAATTTAGTAAAACAAAAAAACATATGTTTCAAAAGGTAAACTAACAAAAGTAGCAAACAAAACCCATACAAATTGTGAAAAAATTGTTTAAAAAAAGGAAAGTTGAAATAAAACTAAAATAACAACAAAAAATTATTTAATATTAATTAATTAAACTTGTTTGTGAAGAATTTATATGGCTAAATACCAACTTTTGAAACTTTGTTTTGTTATGTTAATTTTTTGGAGTTGTAAAAGTGTCAAGTACTCGGGTACTTAGAACAGCCCTTGTTTTAAAAGTTATCAATAGTAAAAAAAGTATTCGTGTACTATTGATCAAATTTTGCCGGCCGCAAATTAGCAAATTCAAATAAAATAAAAAACAAACAAATATGAAAGATTACATAAAATAATTTGTTTGTATTTTCCAAATATATTCGTGTTATAAAAAGTATTTAATCGAGTACCGATAAGAAAACGAGTTAAGTAGTCAAAAGTGTACACATTTTTCAACACTTCAATTATTTGCCATCAGCTGTTGCCTTTATTTTACGAATTTTTACAAATTTTGCGTTCGCGTACTTTTTTGTACAACAGCTTTTTGTGAGAGCAAATTTCTAAGTTTACTCATTTACTGCATATTACTGTAAAAGTACTCAAACGCACCTATTATTTTGGAAAAAAAGTAGCCTAAATTAAAAAATATTGACATCTCCACATTGAGAAAAAAATTACAAATTTTGCTAACAAATTACTAAAAACGGCAACTCTGCTTACAGACGTGGAAATATAGAAACTTTTCAGCTTTATAATATTAATAAAGATAAGCATTACCGAGAGAGCTTTGTTTCTCCTATTGAAATAAATAACGTAATTTTTTTATTTTTTATTTTTTTTTTTTTTTTTTTTGTTAACAGATCTTTTATATTGGTAACGAAGACATTTGTACAAAATTTGGAAACATTTACTGTTACCGTTCTCCAGATAGTTTAAAGAAACCGCCCACTTTTTGACAAATGTGTTAAAAATGATTTAAATGAAATAACTATTATTAATTTAAAAAAAAAACTGGGATTTATGATTATGGACATAATACTTTTCGCTTATAGTCACATCCTTTAGTTGCAGACAAATCAAAGGCTATATCGCTAATGTGACTATTCACATATAAGCCACTATAAGGCATAAAACAAATTCGTTTATAAACAATTTCTGTGAATATAGAAAATAGAAAAATCATATTTATTACACCAAGACAAAAACTAATTTTTATTAAGTGAATGTTTTATGACAAAAATTAAACTATTTAATTTTTAATTCCTTTATATATTTTGTAATTTCCATATTTTGTAAGCAACTGAAAGATGGCATATATGGCATGCCTAAATGGACAATAATGTAAATACTTTATATTAAATTTACTTATTGCGGCAGAAAACACAGATTAAATGGACTATATCGCTAATGTGACTAAAACGGTAGTAATTGCATTTTTAGAAGGTGAAATTTTGTTTAAAGAGTTTGATTTAAGCAGCTGTAGATTATTTGTATTACTAATAATAATTTTAAATAAAATCTAAGTAAAATTAAATTTTTTTTTATTTTTGGTTAGGACCAGCCCTCAGGGGATGACCCCTACAAATTCAATGCATTGTGTTGGAACTAGGAAAAAAAGTTAATGGGAAGGAGGATAGAGGGATTAGTGTTTGTGAACATTTGACTTGAACTTATTCATGTTGAAAGTGAGAGGGAAGACTTCAGCAGGAAGGTTGTTCCACATACGAACAGTCCGGCCAAAAAACGAGTTTTCTCTGTAATGCGTTGTACGATTTACCGGCCACTGTCACCAATGAGAACCTTCGCCCCCTCCTGCACACGGTTTAGAAGCTCCAAAATAGACTTTGAAGCACCGGCACATACTTGAGAGTTGTATTCCATTCGCGGTCGGATATAGGTGGTATAAATAGTAAGGAGATCAGATGGAGCAAAGTATGTCTTACACCGTTTCCAAAAGGCAAGGCACTTGAATGCTTCTTTCAACACCTTTAATATATGTTCTGTCCATCGGACATCACATTGTATCCTCATGCCTATAACATCAAGAGATTCTGATTCCTCAATGATTATACCACCCATATATACAGATGAGGCTCCTTGATCATTAAAATCGACACTATTCGCGCGACCCGATTCCGAGACTATATGAAGGTCTCGGCAAAGCGTATCATTCATGTTCTGTCTCATAGCACCAACATCGGATACGCTTGGTCTATAATCAAATGAATACGAATAGCAAGGGTTGCTGTCATCTGCAAATGAGTAGATGGGGTTGGAAGTTTGACTTAGAAGGTCATTTAGCAAAATAAGAAATAGAGTAGGAGAAAGAACGGAGCCTTGCGGCACCCCTGAATAAATCTTGAACTCGTTTGACGAAACCCCATCTATAACAACTCGTATAGTGCGATCTCTGAGAAAGCTCGTATAAATCGAGAGAAATTATCACCGACACCAAATGCAACAATTTGACAAGAGTTTCTAATTGTTTAAAATAATTAAAACAATTATAAAAATTTAAATTGTGTAAAAAATCTATACACAATCTATTATGGCAATAAAAAGCAAATATATTTATTATGTTATGAGTTTCATTGGCTTTTATTATTTGTCATTTTTACACTTAAACGATACTTTGGTTAATGGCCAATGAACTTCAGTTCAGTTTACTTGAATACATTAACAAATTACGAGTAGTATTCGTAATATGAAGTTGTATGATTACTATAAAATACATTTGTCGTCTTTCTTTCATTATTAAGTTTATTTTTATTTTTAGTTTTTTTTTTTGTTAATGTTGGATAGTTTAGTTTAGTTTGTTCGGTTTGTCTGTCAGTCGTCCTCTCGGTCCGTCTGGTTGATCTCAAGAGTGTGTTGACAAAAGAGTGTTGTCGCAATTACTTGTTATTCAAAACGTAGGCAAGTTGTGAAGTTTCGACATGATGTTGACAACGTAAAACAACAAAAGAGTTACAAACTACAAACAAAAATATGATTGGCAAAGTTTTCTTTTTTTTTCTAAAATATTTTCTTTTTAAAGAAATTGTAGGCAAACATAAAGCACCACGTGAGAGTGAAGCCAATGTAAAAAAGAAGAGAATAAAATATTGTATTTATGAATGCAACAGCAATAATAACAAATTTATGAGCCATTAAATTATAAACCAATACGTACAGTCAAGAATATGTTTTTACATAAATAGTAAAATTAGTTTTGTTTGGCCTTTAATTGTTAAATAAAACATCTATTTAATAATTACTACTTTTTTGAAAAGTAGTTTTTATCCATATATTCACTAACAAATAATGGCAAGGAGAAAAACTAATAAGAAATACGATAAAAAGAGAAAAGAGTTCTGGAGTTAACTTTGTTGTCAAGAAATTGTTTTTACATACTAATATAAGATGAAAAAATTAGGTGAATCTTTAATTTTTACTAATCTTGCTTTTTTTTGTTTATTAATATATACATAGATGGCGAAACGTATTTTTGACAGACTGTATATGTTTGATTTTTAAATACCCATTATAAACTAAAAATATGAAAATATGTAAAATAGTGTTAAACTATTGAAGTTTTTGTATACAGGAAACCGTGGTGCCACGACTAATACAATTTTTACAACCAAAATTTTTGAAAAAGTTGCCAAATGTGAAAAAATATAAACAAATTAGAAATGCTTTATGTTAGTTGAGAATAACATTAAAATTTATTTTAAGTTGCATTGTAAAACAAAGTTTATTAGCACTTAATAGGAAAATATTAAGAAAACAAAACAAGAAATGCAATTCTTGTACATATTAAAAAAAATAACGAAAAACTGTAACTAAAAGTTTTTCTTTATTTGAGACCTTTTCTCATAAAAAATATTTTTAATTTACAAGTGTTAAACCCGTCAAATTTTCATACAAAATTCAGTATATTAAAAGTTAATAAATAAAATATTTTTTGAATAAGTACTTTACAATAAACGAAATTTGAACTTCCCATTTATAAACAACAAAAAAAGAAAAATTAAATTGGTATAACTTGTTTCTCTGTAAATTGTATTTTAAATTTTTAATTGTTATTATTATTGCTTCAAAATTGTTCTATTTGAAATATTTTGTGAATTATAGCGTATATAAACAAATTCGTATTTAAGAACGTAAATTCAATTGGGAAAAAGTATATGACTGACAGTCAAAGGTTTATTTTTTTATAAATTAAAAATATTGGCAAATCATTATCTAAAAAAAATTAAATAAATATGTGTACCGACAGGTTATAAAAAGTAAAATTTCAAATTCTTAAGTCTTCGCCATTTGCTTACAGTAAATTCCATAAATTCGTAAATTATAGGCCCCTATTATGAGTTACAATCGATAAACGATTTTCGCTGGCTGTGGAACATCGACTATCGAATGTTAATTTGGTATTATGAGTAGGCAGCACTGTCGAAAATTTCGTTGTGCATCGAATTTTTCAACGAAAACAAATTTGCTTTCGACGGTGTAAATAATTAAAAAAAAATTGTTGAAAATGTATGTTTTTGTTAATTTATTAGTCTTGGTGTGCAAATTCAACATTCTTAATTATTTTTGGTTATTTTATGCAAGTCTAAAGTCGACAGTAGTAAGCAGCAGTTGGAAAAGCTTGTTTCCCTTATGGAACAAAATCCTTTTTTGGAAAAGGGAATTTTTACAAAAGTTCAGGCTACAGGTACAGGCCAGTTCCAGTAAGCGTTTATCTTCATTAGATGAATCATCTTACCATAATTCCGTCGTAGTCATGATTTATATTAGTTTTTTTTTAATTTGTTAACAAAAATTTTATTTAAAGTGACAGCTGATAAAAAATGTACTACTGTGAATAAACTAAATCACAATAGTACTTTTTTTATCGAATGTGTGCCATAATACCAAATGAAAATTCGTTCGATCAACTAATTCGACTGCTGTCGAAAATCGAATTAACTTCATAATAGGCACCATAGATTATATATAAATCTCTTTTTTAAAAATCATTGAAAATCGTATGTGTATTTCCATATATTAAAATAAAATACTGAAAATAATGTAAATTAAAAACATTTTACTTATATTCAAGTTTTAAGAAACACTTAAACTACTTTTGTGTACTTTTTCAGTCATGTTCTGAAATCGATTCCGCGTGATTTTATGCTCTTTATATTTTAAGTACCACTTATCTTCACTACTCTTAAAACCATTTAAAAAAATAAATTAAAAATATCCATCGAATTAAACTTCATTAAATTTCAATTTCAGAACATGGCCGTTTCTAATAAAAAAATCACATTTAGCAATTTTTTTCTTAACAAAAATATCTAGTAGCTGTTTTGAAAAGGATTTTTTGTTTTTGATATAGTATAAAAATATTCCGTTTATTAAAAACAATTAATGAGAAAACCGTAGTGCAAAGTACGCGTTATTCGAAGTCGTAAATAATTTCCTTCGAATCGAAATACGCGATAACCTTCCATGCAAATAAAAACGTTAAAAATTTACGAAACGTAAATTGCAAGTGTATCAAGAAAAACATATTCATGTGTATTTTATATTTTAGAAAAAAGTAACCAAAATCAAAAAAATATTTATAACTCCACATTGAGAAAAAAAATTACCAATTTTGGTTAGAAATAACCAAAGACAGCAGCTCTGACAGGAAATAATGAAAAAAATTACAAAAAAAAAACCCTAAATAGTATTAACGGTGCTTTTTTAAGAATCTTAATCAGCATCAAAATTCTAGTGAATAATAAAAATAATTAATTAAATAAAATTTTAAGGTATTAGATTTATAATATTCGTGTTTTTTTATTGAACTGAGGGTTTTTTATTGAAGTTTTTTATAATATTTTATTTATGTAATTTTTGGCTTATTTTAGCTAAAAGTGTTTTAAGTTTTTATGTCCTCTTAACAAATTTTGTTTTAAATTAAATATTTTCATTAATACACCCTCTCTAATTTTATATTTCCAAATATATTATATCACTTGGCCTTTGGCAAATTGTATGAACACATAATTTCACCATATCACACCCCTTGTGTGTATAGAATTTCACCACTCACTCGGTTTCACTTGACAGTTAAAATTGAGTCTATGCGAAATAATACAAAGAAAACTATACCTGCTGTCTGTCTAAATAACTGCCTGCTGCCTACTCGTGTCATTCTAGTCCTTTTTACCACCCCATATTTGTTATGTGTATACTTAAAATGATATAACAACAAAAACGTGTATATTTTTCAATTGGATTCTCGACAAGTTGCCGGCATATAATTTTGAATTAATAAAAACAAACAGAAAAAAATGCAAACACAAACAACTACAAAAATAAACTTTAAAATATGTAGACAAAATAATGTAAACAAATTGATGATGTTATACACTCAAAAATTAAATTGTGTTTTTGAATTTTAAATGTCGGTAGAGAATTTACGGTTTGGTTTTAGAACTGCCTAAATGCCCATTTCTTTCCAAACAACAAATATTTACGTTTTTACTCAAAGACTTAAGAAAACGGAATGCATTTTTTTTGCCAAAAAATAAATATTTTCAGACCAAAAAAAAATAAAAAATGGTTATTCAGAATATTTATTAAAACATAAATTTTTACTTAAAACAATTTGGTTCGAAAATGAATTAAAATTAAAACAAGGTCTACTTCCGGACATGGCTCAAAATTCAAATGGTGATCTAACATGGACTAATAGAGTAGAAAGGGCAGGTATTCTAGATTGCAGCAAAATGTAGTTTATATTCAGAATCTATAAGATTTCTAATTAAAAAAAGGTCTACTTTCAGAATCCGAAAATGGGTAAAAATCGAAATGCTAGCCATGTCAACTCAAATAAGGTGTTATGACATGTTATGCCAACTCAAACATACTGTCTTAGCATGTCATTGTAACTAAGATAAACTGTTGTACGGTGTTGTGTTTAATAGCATGTCTTTCAATGTTTTTTTTTAGGCAATTCTAAGAAACGGAGCTTGATATTGATTAATTAATTTTTTTTTTTTTTTTTTGTTGCCTTTTGCTACTTTTTTTATACATTTTTCTAATTTTCGATACAGCTGGATATTGTGAAAAAGCATTTTATAGTATTAAAATGTTCAGAAGAACTATCTTTTCTGATGACTACTTTTCTAATTTTCTCACGGTTTGGCAGCTATGAGCCAAAAATGGCAAAAAAAAAAACAAGACATAAAATAATAAATGTTTCGACATTTTAGTAATTTTGAGTCACTAGATACATTTTTTTCGGTTAAGATTGTTCAAAACTTTTTTCTCCTAGTCTATAGCTGCAATCGCGCAGAAGACAGAAAAACTAAATTCTAATTGGTTTGCGAGATATAGGCGTGAGTTAAATAGCATGTTCTCCGTTTTAGCCGAAATATACATGAGGCCATAAAATCCGAATAGTTGCAAAAACTAATAAAGCTTCAAAAAAAGTTTCTTGAAAGTAATCACATAGTAGTTGAATTGCATTTAATGCGCTATACGAATAATAGAGTGTACCATTAAACACTCAGCTGCGCATATCGCATGTGTTGACATGTTAATTTTCAATGTTCATGTGTACGGTTGACTCATGAATCAAAAAAAAAACACGATTACGATTACGACATAGAATTAATGTATGTGTACTTGTACTTTTTTATTCATGGTGAAGACTAGCGCAGATTTATTTTCAATTTATTCGATAGTGCATTCATAACTCTTTGTCAAACTTGTATTATCATCATGGCATGAAATGACAATTGCATGATGTGACACATGTCACTTTCTTGTATAGTTTATCATTTGCAGGCCTTTATTAAAGAGGCAATGCCTGGTAAACTTGTAATGTGAAAATTTCTTATGAAGTCTTTTCAAGTATATTTTTATGGAGCAATTGCTGCTTTTTATGAGATTTATTAATGTTAAAGTTGGTTTTGACCAAAGGACTTATGTCTCTATCATATTAAAACAACAAAAAAGAAAATTCAGAGTTGTAAATGGGCGGCATTTATACGATGATTTTTAAAACATGTATTTTTTTAATTTTCTTTCAAAATCTTGCACAGAAATCGTGTTTTTTATCGCTTCTTCTTCCCTACAAAATTTGTCTACAAAAAAATGTTTTAAATGCATGTCTTAAAAATCTTTATATAAAGTCCGGGTTTTCACAACTTACCGATAGCTACAGGTAGGATTTTATCGGACGAATAAAAAGTGTTCCATTAATTCCACTTTACTTTAATGCATAAAAATGAAAAGTGTAAGAATCAGTACCATCGTATCAATAAAGGAGTGGGATAATGTTGTCTTTCCACATTTTGAAATACATTCCTTTAATTTTAAATCTTTGATTTCTTTATAATTTTTTGTGTTTTACATATCTAAGAGGATATCATTGATCCTTGGGCCCGTGAGTGAAAATTATCAACATACTTATATACGCTTACCAACTAATTTTCCAATTGGGGTTTAATTCTTATTTACACATACAAACATATACTTAACATATATACGGCCATATACATATTCAAACAAAATAAACAAAAACATACACACACCCACATTCATGCTAACACAATCACTACACCAGACTGTTAAAATACTCCTCTCATACTCCAGGAAATAACAAAAATATGTAAAACAAAAACGATGCTTCTCAAAAATCCACTCGGCAACAACAAACAATTTACAACAAAGGGAAAAACAATTTTAAATCCACTTTTCACACAGAGTATGAATGATACCGAGTATAACTAGGAGGTCCATTGAAGGGGTTGAGCATGGCTTTGTTGATGATGTTTTTCCTAAATGGCTGGCACTGTTGATATTTTTCTGCTGCTGATAACACTGATGATGATGAGAAAGGACATTGAACATATTTGTTTTTGTTTAAATGTTGTTGAATATTTAGTATATGGCTGGTCAAATATGTATGTGTATGTATGTACGTACTATATGTGTTGCAGTTTTCGGGTAGTGTATAACAACAAATACAATTGTTTTTTGTCCGATTTCTGCTTCTATGTGGCTTTTCTACAGGACTTGTGTTTATTATTTAAGTTTTATTTTGCTTTATATATCAGAAAAATTAATGAATTTCAATTTTAAACATTACATTCATTTGCTGAGTAATGATATTTTATATAGTTGAAAGGAATTCTAAATATTTCTAAAGTTATAAACATTAAGAATTAATAGGATTTAAATTTTTATAAAATATTTTAGTATTTTAACTTTAAATATGTCTAAATCATATGCTTAAGAGATGAGGTTATATAATTCTAGCTGCAATTCTAGCTGCAAGAAAGAAACCACTCAAAAGCGAGGAAAATTGAAGGCTTAGGTTGGTGTTTGCCAATAAGTATAATAACAAAGTCGTAGAATTTTGGCAAACTGTTATTTTTACAGATGAATGTAAATTAAATTTGTTTGGAAGCGATGGGCGATATAAAGTCTTCTGAAACCCTAATACATACTGCCCACCATGTTGGTAATTTAGCTTTCGTTGAATGCATAATGGATCAACAACAATAAAAGAGCATATTAGAACATCATTTGCAAGTTTCGGTCGACAACCTAGACCTTTGACCTCATTGGATCTTCCAGCGAAATAACCGTCCGAAATACAAAGAACTTTCTGAGAATGAGTTGCTGCCTGCTTTAACGGCAGCTCCATAGCCCTTCCCAATCTTCTGCCTTAAGTCCCATGGAGTATGTTTGGGATATAATGAAGATAAAACTAAAAAAAATATTACTAGGAATCGCTAAAACATGCTCAAAACATTGCTTTAAAAGGTCTGGTCAGAAATAGCGATAGCGACTTCCGCAACGACGAATCTGATGCTGCCAATACCACGACGCTTTCAAGATGTAAAGTCAGGGTGGTCCAACTATTGTATGTATGTAGACGGCCGTAAGCACCACGAGTGGATCTATTGTGCAGAAAAAAACTACAACAGTGTTTCAATTTTTAATAAAATATGGGCATTTCCTGGGGTCACGAACGTACGTTCGTACGCTTTTGATGTAAAAATAATGTAGAAAAGAAAACTTTTCGTAGCATTTTTTTGCGATTCGATAGCATTTTGGTAGCTCTATATTTAGTTCAAAACATGGATTTCATCGAGTTTTAGTTTTCATAATGATAGTTATAAACATGTGGTCACGAACGTACGCAAAATAGAAGTCAACTTTGGCTGACAGTAGTGAAATGTAAAAATTTACGAATTGGAATGGAATATTCAAACGTGATTAATTTATTTTAAAAATGTATTAATATAGGTCTCTCTACAGTATATACACAATAAAATATCTCTATTGGTTTTTTTTATTGGCTTAATAACCGGTCGCCAACGTACGTGTCGCGAACGTACCATTTTTCCATAGGTTTTCACCGTAAATTAACCGTTAATCGAACTTTTTTTTGTTATCCTTACACATTTCTCTTCTTAATTGATTGTAATAGAGAGATTTTAAACAAAGAGTGCAACATTTCATTTTTCCATTCCGGTTGACCATTCGGAGGAAAAGCCCATATGTATTTAAACTTTTATCCTCGTTATTTTTATGTTTTTTATACAATTAAGCCAACATTTTTTTTTTATTTTTTAGAGGATCCTTTCTGTAGAAAAATAGAAAAAAGTACAGCAGTGAAATAAGACCCGTAAATATGTTATCCACCATAAGTAAAATAATGGAAAAAATAGTGCAATATCAACTAGATAAATACTTTGAAGAAAATAAGTTGTTATGCGAAACACAATCGGGATTTAGAAAAAATCATAGTTGTGAATCCCTATTAAATCTGGTAGTATCGCAGTAGAAAATTGAAATATCACGAAAAAATTGTGTCATCGCCGTTTTTATAGACTTCAAGAGAGCTTTCGAAACAGTTAACAGAGACATATTAATTTAAAAACTAGGAAAGTACGGTTTAAAAGACACTGAATTAGAATGGTTCAAAAGCTAATTGAGCAACAGAACTCAGAAAACAAAGTGCGGAATTTATATATCAACATCAATAAACGTCGACATAGGAGTGCCACAAGGTGCAGTGCTGGGAACATTACTGTTTTTAATTTACATAAATGACTTGCAAAAAATATTTTAAAAATTAAAAGTATGCATGTTTACTGATGACGCCCTTGTATATTGTTGCGGAAAGGATGCTGATGAATGTATTCAAAACTTAAATGAAGAAATTAAAGATATTGTAAAATATCTAAAAATCAACACTAGTAAAACAAAAAGTATGATATTAAACGGAAATACTACGGAAAATATTTACTTCTAGGAAGATTCAATAGAAATCGTGAAGGAAATTAAATATTTGGGGATTCTTTTAGACAATAAACTAAAATTTGATTTGCACTTCGAATATATTTGCAAAAAAATATCTAAGAAAATTTGATTTTTAAGGAGAATCCGTTACAAACTATCAACTACAACAGCCATAAATATCTACAACACAACGATCAAACCTCATTTCGAATACTGCTCAACGTTATTATTTCTGGGAAGCCAAACTATGAAGGCAAGAACTGTAAGCCACAAATTTTCGAAAAAAGTTTGGGTTTCCTTAAACTACAATTTTATGTGTGTATTTAATAAAACTGCAGTTTAATTTAATTAAAGATGCTAATGTGTCCATTACTGATGGCAACTGAACTGAAGTTGTATTGTCATCCGTAACCACCCGTAAATTGTCAAATCTGGCGAAATAAAAGTACCTTCAAGGTAGATGATTGTATTGCTAAGCAGGTCAAAAACTTAGGCCCTAATCATGCAAAACGCAACGCCAAAAAATTACATTGAAAATAAAAACAATGTTATAAATATTTTGTAATTTTGTTCTTGCTTTCTACAGAAACTCATGTACCGTTTTGAAATTTCCGGTGCCAAGCTGCAACGTATGAAATTTTTAAGCGCAATGTAAATTTTTGTAGAAAGCAACAACAAAATTACAAAATATTTATGACTTAACCATTACTTTTTTAATAGTTAGGGAGATTGAACATGGTCTTAATATTACAAAATAAAATTAATTATAATGCTAGAAATAGAAAAAAATGTTTTATGTAAGATGTGATACTATAAACAAAATAAATATTGGAATTAAGGAAATTTTATTTTAGTTTGCCTGTTGGTCCCATTTTTTCGTCAAATATTTGATAAGTGTGGATGTAGCTTAAAGATATTTAATTCGTTGATATCAAAATTTAAAAAACGAAGTTAAGTTCCAGCTGGATTCAAAAAATTGATGTTATTAAAAAAAATTTAATTCACGATATTTCCTTGAACACTTCGTCACATTACCTACGTATTCGTCCATTTATTTTTTATAATTTCCCAGAATTTTTTAAAGAATTTTAAAAGAAAGTTTCATCGATAAAATTTTAATGCAAAATTTTCTAGGACATGTTAATTGGAAGGAAAATATTGCCCTTAATATTTTTTCCGACACGGCATATTCGAATTATTTAATTTAAGGACTTTTACCAAATATTTACATGTTTTATTGGGGATATACCATAAAAGATTAAACAATATTAATATGTACGAGAATTTTATATTTTAGAGGTTTTGTAAAACTAACAAGATTTAAAAAAATCTTATTTATTTTTGCATTGCCGATTTCTGTATAATTATTCAAAATTATAACCAAAAATATTTTCACAAATAGAATATGGGAATTATTTCTTTTTATAAGCTACTTTATTATATTCAACATTTTTTATTTTTCGAATTTATTCTATGAGCTAAATTTTAGTTATGTATTTTATAAAGCTTTTTTGTAATAGTTCTATTGCTAAAAATTTAAGGAAGCACATTCGTAAATATACACGCTGTATGCATTCGTAAATAAAAATCGTTACTTATTATTAAACTCAAAATTTGTTTTGCGTAATTTATAAAATTTTGAATAATTTAAATGCTTTGTCTCTGTAAAATTAAATTTTAATTTTGGCAACATTGCGGAGCCCTGGAAACCAGTTTTAGCTTTACCCTATCTGGGAACCGTTGGTTTAGAATTGAGAAAAATTCATATCGAAATAGGTTGAAGTTCGTACTAGCAATCAAACAATATAGGTATAGAAAAATTACAGTAGGTATATGTAGATCCGTTTTACAGAATTTTTGATAAATATTTATTTATTTTATTTATTTATTTTATTTATTCATTTGTAATATTTGTAGCCTAATTGACCAATATAATTATATTATAAATCTTCATAACTATGAGAACAATGAACTTAAATATAAAATAATCCTTAACCCTACGACTGCTCTACGACCTAGGATACCTAGGCAGAGATTGA
The DNA here is from genome assembly GCA_943735925.1 of Pollenia amentaria. Classification (NCBI taxonomy): domain Eukaryota; kingdom Metazoa; phylum Arthropoda; class Insecta; order Diptera; family Polleniidae; genus Pollenia; species Pollenia amentaria. The sequence continues at coordinate 216,176,780 of OX031007.1, read as the reverse complement.
TATATACATACTTATATAGATATGTATGTAGTTATAAAAAACAAGAGAAAATAGTGGAAATTTCTTTAATTTAAATTTTAGTCCCAAAATGGAAAATCAATGAAAATACTATGTAGGTATATTTTTAAATTATTTATAGGATTTAAAAAAATAAGAACATTTGTATCTGAAACCTTTTCGATATTTCCTTTCAACAGAATACTTTTAAATACTCTTTTTCAAATATAGTTACCCAAATAACGAACAAAATCAATAATGTTAAACAAATAAATAGAATTATTTTTCTAATCTTACCTACATTGCGATTATAATAGTTTTTTTCCATTTCAAAACGTTAACAATAACAAACAATATTGCAAATAGAAAAATAAAAAAAATGGAAAGAAGAAAGGGAAGAAAGGCAAATCAACAAACACAACAATGAATCTAAAACATAATTAAGAAAAGGTGGTTGAAAAGACAATTTAAGGATAGGGTGTTAGCAAAATAAAAGTCATACATGGAAGCATGAAAATCTCGGGGGGGGTTCCAACAGTTTTTTTTTTTTTTTTTGTGAGCGGATACTAATAACAAAAACCGGTGTAACGGTTATACAAATTCATACGCCGGTTTCCTTATATTTAGATACTCTTTAAACAAGAGATTTAAATAGAGAGAATTTTGTAAATTGTACACACATTAGTACATACATAAGTGGAAATGAAAGGTGGTTTAAAATCCATGAGGTGAATATGGAAAATATAAATATGTGCAGGATATTCACAAAAAGGTAAAATTTTTATATCAACCTAAGATGTTATCGTTTTTGTTGGAAAGTAAGAAATTGTTTAAATTTGGGGTGGTGTTTTTTACTAGTTGGTTACTACATCCTGCCTGTTGTTATTGTTGTTGTTATCAATCTGGCAAGAGTAAAATGGAAGAATTATAACAACAAAGTTATTTTATTTTTATCCAAGTAAATAAAACAGGGAGCTGAGCATAAAATTTTCTAAAAGAGAGCATTAAAATCATAAAATCAGGAGCACAAGGAATTGTATGAAATTTTAACAAGAACGAACTTCGAACTTGTAATATTTGAGCGAACTCGATGAAATTTTGAAAATGTGAATATATGTAAGATACGATAATGGGCATAAAAAATTACTGGATATATGTGGTCGGATATTTTGTGTGTGTACCTACCGGAGACAAAACTACGATGAAAATGCGTTTTTTTCTTCGTCGTTATCGTTGAAAAAAGCAGCCCCAGCCCCTTTATTGCATTATGTACAAAAAAGGCTTTAGACTAATTTTTCCAATTTTTATTTTATTCAAAATCCAAATATTTTTGTCAAAATCCGTTTTTAGGTATTTAACAACAAAATGCTATTTTTAATAAATTGTTTAATACTAATTGCACAGATATTATTCAGTATTCAATTTTTTATACTGATGACGCCAATATGTACTTCTGAAAATGCAATAAGAAATTTATTTTAGTTATTACACTTATTTTTTTTAGAAATTTTATTGCCACACAAGATTTAATAGCTTTATTAGGGAGTTGTTATTTAAATATATGTACATTTTTATTCACTCCTACTTTTTTTAAGGAATTTTCACTTGCAAAATTTTTTCAACTCTGACTCGCTTTTTCTTTACTAGACTACTTTTTAATTTCACAAAAGTTACAATTTTCACTTAAACAATGAATTTTATGTAAATTAAATTGAATATATTTAGAAATTTTTAGTTTTTTTAATAAATTTATACACTTTTTTTAACATTTAATTAATTTTATGAAATTTTTCAATACGCGAATCACTCAGACACCTTTATACGTTCAATTTCTTTTGCATCTGTCTTTCTCTTTTTCTCGTTTTCTATCTTTGGTCTTAGTGTTGCCGTGCAAGTAAAAAATAATTGAAAAGGGAGTTTTACACATAGTTGATTAGTGAAATATACAGAGTTGCTCATTATGTAACTAAGTACTGTATACACATAATTTTTAATAGTGTACAGTGTAGTACAACAACAGTGTACTGTAGTACAACTTCCAAGCATAATTCCAAACTACACTTGAGATGACGCAAAATTACCCAATTTTTTTTTTTTTTTTTTTTTTTGTTGGGACCAGCACTCAGGGGATGACCCCTACTAATGCAATGCAATGTGTTGGAACTAGGAAAATAGGTTATGCGAAGGAGGAAAGAGGGAGTAGTGTTTGTGAACATTCGACTTGAACTTTTTCATGTTGTAAGTGAGAGGGAAGACTTCAGCAGGAAGGTTATTCCACATACGAACTGTCCGGCCAAAAAACGAATTTTCCCTGTAATGCGTTGTACGATTCACCGGCCAATCGACCACAAAAGGATGTGCTCTTGAGGAAAAACGTGTATTACGAACAAAGCTATGGGTCTCGGGAACCAAATCCCTAATTTCATCAGAACACATCCCGTTGTAGTACCGATAAAATAGGCAAGTACAACCCACATTGCGACGGTGCTCAAGGGAGTCAATAGAATCGGATACCCTACTGTCGCCAATGAGAACCTTCGCCCTCTCCTGCACGCGGTCGAGAAGCTCCAAAATAGACTTTGAAGCACCGGCCCACACATGAGAGTTGTATTCCATTCTCGGTCGGATATAGGTGGTATAAATAGTAAGGAGATCAGATGGAGTGAAGTATATCTTACACCGTTTCAAAAAACCGAGGCACTTGAATGCTTCTTTCGACACCTTGAATATATGTTCTGTCCATCGGACATCACATTGTATCCTCATGCCCAGAACATCAAGAGATTCTGTTTCCTCAATATTTATACCACCCATACATACAGATGAGGCACCTTGATCCGTCGCGCGTTTAAGCGTTAGTACGCAACATTGGGTCTTTCGGGCATTAAATTCAACCCTATTCGCACGACCCCATTCTGAGATTATGTCTAGGTCACGGCCAAGAGTATCATTCACGTTCTGTCTCATAGCACAAACATCGGACACGCCTGGTCTGTAACCAAATGAATACGAATGGCAAAGGCTGCTGTCATCTGCAAAAGAATAGTTAGGGTTGGAAGTTTGACATAAGAGGTCATTTAGAAAAATAAGAAATGATATTACACCTGATTATTATTATTATTATTATTATTATTATTATTATTATTATTATTATTATTATTATTATTATTTAAATTCAGTTTTAATTGACCTTTTTTTATAATATTTTGAATGTTTTTAATTTTAAGCTCTAGGTCTTTTTTATATACATAAAAATTATTAATTTATTTAATTATTAATTCGATATTTCGCTAACCTTTGGTTAGCATCGTCAGGAAAAATTAACAATATTTTTAATAATACAAACAATAAAAATTATAGAAAAAATTATTTCAAAATTAAATTCAAAATCCTATTTGTCATAAAATTAATTTCAAAAAACATATTAACAAAAATAAAAATATTATAACTAGAGTATAACAATTCATATAAACTGAAAAAACATTTCCTATCCTTAAACCAAATTCAAAAATCAATTCATATAAACTGAAAAAATAACTATAAAACTAATTCGAAAACCATATTTACAATAATAAATTCTGATTAAAGAATAATACCATAACATATAACAATTTTCTGTAAATTAAACTTATTTTATCTAACATATTTATGTAAATCTATTTAATCTATCTCTTAATAACTAAATTTCTATAATTACTAGCTATATTTTCTGTGTCTGATTTGAAATTTATTCTTTGTGTTGTTGGTGTATTGATTATGTGTAACATTTCTAATATATATCTACGTTTGTAGTTGGTTTCAGTGTTTAAAACTGATGCATTTTCAAAATTTGGATAGTGATTCAATTCATAACAATGATGAGATAATGCTGTTTTTTTAGAATTAATGTTTCTATGTTTTTGATCTGATCTATGTCCAGCAACTCTAGTCCTTAATTTATTCTTTGTTGTACCTATATAAACCTTATCGCAATTTTCATTATCATTTCCATTACAAGGAATTTTGTAGATAATGTTGGACATATCCCATTTATTTATTCTATCTTTTGTCTTGCTAAATAAACTATTCAACGTATTGTAAGCCTTAAATGTCACTTTATATTTATTAATGTCAAAGATCTTTGATCCCTTAATTCTTTCCGATATGTTAGATATATACGATAACGATTTGTATATTTTCGGTTCCACTGAAATTATTGTATTACTATTACCATTACTATTACTATTACTCCTTTCCTTATATTCATTAATTAATTCATAAATAAGTTTCCTTGGAAAACTGTTATTCCCTAGTATATTCCTAATTCTAATTTTATTCTTCCTATGAAAAACTTTATCACTAATCGTCAGTACCCTATTAATCAAATTTCTAGCAGTATTTATAATAGTCCGTTTACTATGTTTCGAAAAATAGTTCACAATTCTTCCCGATGCCGTTGGTTTCTGATACCAATCTATTACTAAATTGTTTCCCCTTCTCATTATCAAAGTATCTAAAAAAGGTAATTTTGAATTACATTCCATCTCCAAAGTGAATTTAATATAACTACTAAAATCATTAAATGTTTCCAATAAGGTGTTTACTCCGCTCTCAGAAATAATGCAGAATATATCATCTACATATTTTACCATTATTTTGGGTTTAATATTCAATTTTTCAATAGATTTGTTAAGCAATTCCTCCATAACTATATCAGCTATAATTGGAGATGCTGGAGATCCCATTTGAAGTCCCTCTTGTTGTGTATATACCTTTCCATTACATTGAAAGTATCTATTGTCTTCTATACAAAATTTTAAAATTCTAAAAAATAGTCCCTTTTCAATTTCCGTATATTGCCTTATCATATCCCACTTTTCTTCTATTATTTTCACTGCTAAATCAACTGGTACGCTAGGAAATAGCGATACCAGTTGATTTAGCAGTGAAAATAATAGAAGAAAAGTGGGATATGATAAGGCAATATACGGAAATTGAAAAGGGACTATTTTTTAGAATTTTAAAATTTTGTATAGAAGACAATAGATACTTTCAATGTAATGGAAAGGTATATACACAACAAGAGGGACTTCAAATGGGATCTCCAGCATCTCCAATTATAGCTGATATAGTTATGGAGGAATTGCTTAACAAATCTATTGAAAAATTGAATATTAAACCCAAAATAATGGTAAAATATGTAGATGATATATTCTGCATTATTTCTGAGAGCGGAGTAAACACCTTATTGGAAACATTTAATGATTTTAGTAGTTATATTAAATTCACTTTGGAGATGGAATGTAATTCAAAATTACCTTTTTTAGATACTTTGATAATGAGAAGGGGAAACAATTTAGTAATAGATTGGTATCAGAAACCAACGGCATCGGGAAGAATTGTGAACTATTTTTCGAAACATAGTAAACGGACTATTATAAATACTGCTAGAAATTTGATTAATAGGGTACTGACGATTAGTGATAAAGTTTTTCATAGGAAGAATAAAATTAGAATTAGGAATATACTAGGGAATAACAGTTTTCCAAGGAAACTTATTTATGAATTAATTAATGAATATAAGGAAAGGAGTAATAGTAATAGTAATGGTAATAGTAATACAATAATTTCAGTGGAACCGAAAATATACAAATCGTTATCGTATATATCTAACATATCGGAAAGAATTAAGGGATCAAAGATCTTTGACATTAATAAATATAAAGTGACATTTAAGGCTTACAATACGTTGAATAGTTTATTTAGCAAGACAAAAGATAGAATAAATAAATGGGATATGTCCAACATTATCTACAAAATTCCTTGTAATGGAAATGATAATGAAAATTGCGATAAGGTTTATATAGGTACAACAAAGAATAAATTAAGGACTAGAGTTGCTGGACATAGATCAGATCAAAAACATAGAAACATTAATTCTAAAAAAACAGCATTATCTCATCATTGTTATGAATTGAATCACTATCCAAATTTTGAAAATGCATCAGTTTTAAACACTGAAACCAACTACAAACGTAGATATATATTAGAAATGTTACACATAATCAATACACCAACAACACAAAGAATAAATTTCAAATCAGACACAGAAAATATAGCTAGTAATTATAGAAATTTAGTTATTAAGAGATAGATTAAATAGATTTACATAAATATGTTAGATAAAATAAGTTTAATTTACAGAAAATTGTTATATGTTATGGTATTATTCTTTAATCAGAATTTATTATTGTAAATATGGTTTTCGAATTAGTTTTATAGTTATTTTTTCAGTTTATATGAATTGATTTTTGAATTTGGTTTAAGGATAGGAAATGTTTTTTCAGTTTATATGAATTGTTATACTCTAGTTATAATATTTTTATTTTTGTTAATATGTTTTTTGAAATTAATTTTATGACAAATAGGATTTTGAATTTAATTTTGAAATAATTTTTTCTATAATTTTTATTGTTTGTATTATTAAAAATATTGTTAATTTTTCCTGACGATGCTAACCAAAGGTTAGCGAAATATCGAATTAATAATTAAATAAATTAATAATTTTTATATAAAAAAGACCTAGAGCTTAAAATTAAAAACATTCAAAATATTATTATTATTATTATTATTATTATTATTATTATTATTATTATTATTATTATTATTATTATTATTATTATTATTATTATTATTATTATTATTATTATTATTATTATTATTATTATTATTGTTATTATTATTATTAGTATTATTATTATTATTAGTATTATTATTATTATTTTTTTTTTATTATTATTATTATTGTTATTATTATACTTATTATTATTACCTTTGTTACTGTTATTACTATTATAATCATGAATATTATTAATACTATTACTAGTGGTGTTCATTATGTAATCCTCTGGACTATAAAAGAATTTTATTCTTAAAGTCCTTACAGTTGAAATAAATAAATAAATAAATATCAAATTAACATGTATGTAAGTACAAAAACCTCTTACAAAAAAAGAACAAATTAGAAAGTATTCAATTCCAAATGCAACAACAAACATAAACATAACATAAAATTGTACATTAAAATTAATTTTTGTTATAATAAAATACCATTTTTATTGAAAAATTTATTTATACTTTAAAAGTATGTAAAGTACACTTAGTCAAACGTTCGTACAATTTGTGTATCCCTTCCCAAAAATAGGATTTTTCGAGGTCCATAAAATAGGCATTTGTTTGGCCAATAATTTCATCATTGGAGGGCTGAATCCGGAGAATATGGCGGATGAGGTACCAATTCGTAGCCTAATTCATGCAATTTTGCCATTGAGACTGCACCCGTGCATTATCTTGATGGAAATGAACTTTTTTCTTGCCCATATGGGGTCGTTTTTTTTAAATCCTCGTTAAATCGATCCAATAAGTTGGCATAATATTCGCCGTTTATTGTTTTTCCGTTTTGAAGGTAATCGATGTGGATTATCCCGCTTGCATCCCAAAAAAACTGTTGCCATCACCTTATTTGCCGACAACTTACCTTGGCCTTTTTCGGAGCCGGTTCACCCGGAGAAACCCATTGTTTATACTGCTGATTGGTCTCCGGAGTGTTGTAATGTATCCATGTTTCATCCGCAGTTACAAAACGCGGCAAAAACTCATTCGAATTGCGGTTAAACAACTCCAAACAATCCTTTGAAGTTGTCACGATTTCGTTTATGGTCAATTGAGAGCAAACGCGGCACCCATCTTGCAGACAGCTCTCTTAAACCCAGCTGATCATTTAAAATCGAGACCACACTGCCATATGAAATGCCTATGGCATCAACAATGACACGCACTCTTACTCTTCGGTCGGCCAACACCGTGTTGTGAATTTTTTCGACATTTTCAATTGGCCGTCCAGAACGTTCAGCGTTATTTGTACCTGTGCGACCACAACGAAAGGCAGTAAACCACTTTGTCCCCATAGTATTTATCAAGCTTTTCCTTGGTTTGATTGAAGGTTTTTTTTCGCAAAAAATAATGTCTAATGAGCACTCGAAATTCACTTTTTTCCATTTTTAAAAAAAATCTACGAGGTTGTGTTTTGAACAACTGTTAAACCCAAAGACCATGACGCAACTTGCTCAAAACTTAACAGTAGTATATTAACATGGGGTACCAAGGTATATTTATAGCAGGTAGTCTTGGAAAGCCAGCTGATTATTTTTTTATTTGCTTGTTTTGTGATACGAACTGCCAAATGTTGTTTATGTTTTTTCAACACGTGTTAAATATCTAGCTTAAAAAGTAAACAAGTTATTTTAATCAAAAATTTTCTTACAAAATTAGCACAAATAACAAATTTTTCTTACGAACCTTAAAAGTAAGTTTAATAAATGATAACAAACAAAATGAATCTATTTTCGTTTAATGGCGTTTTTTCTTGTTTGTTTTTCATTTGTCTTTTATCAACCCCTTTTCTGTTTGACAGTTCGTATCACATAACAATAATAAAAAACCCTGTTGTTTGTTTTATTGTACAATTGTTGTAATCTCGCGGCTACCTGCTATAAATATGCCTTGGGTGGTACTTGATAGGAGCAGTATTGCAATTCATATAACTACGAGGAATGTTCGAAAAGTCACGGACGTATTGATCCACACTCGTACGTACATATAAAAACGAATAATACGGTACATAAAAGTCTATCGATATATTCAAGAAATCAAATTGTTGTTTGATAACAAATCATTTGATATTTTTTAACTAAAAACCAGAATTTGATGACCTTAACAAATCTTTTGTCTGTATATGACCGGAAACTGTAGGCACATAAAGCCCATTTCGTTCTCTCATTTTAATAATATTTTGGAAGGAAAAAATCCTTCACGCATTCGCAATGTGAAACTGATAATACCCCACCTACAATTCCTGAAAGTTCCAGAAACATCAATTCGTTCCATTCATTTTTCATTTCAGAAAAGTTTGTCCAAAAGTTGTATATACTTTCATTTTTTAAATCTTTTAATATTTGGATATCTGCCAGGAATCTAAGCTGTGTATGAATTGAGTCAACATTTTTATACTCGTTTGGAATTTTTTATTAAAAATGGGACCTTACTACTCGTTCTGCCCGAACCACCATTTTCTGGAATAAATTTACTAAGCCAGTTTAAAATTTCGTTATCAAAATCTGCTTTTACTCTCAACACATGGCAAAATTTTAAATAATTTTTTTTTGCTATTTCCTTGAAATTCTTTACCACATTACGTAAAACATTATTTGTGCAAATATAAATTACAACTTCTGTCCCACAGTAAAGTTTATATTTGATATTTCATACTTGTTAAGGATTTTTTTTTATTGCGTCCCATTTGAAATATGCATACGTCCGTCTTCTGCTTGCATTCCCCAAATTTATAGTATTTACGATTTTCAGTACATATTGAAGAAAGAGAAATAACAGTTTGTAAAGTAGATTGGAACCTGATACAGATGAATCGTAATTTTTAAATTCAGCCTCAAAATCATTTAAAGTAAAATAATAATTTAGAGGTTACCACTGTTCAAATATCCTGTTTTTAACTTCCTGTCGTGATAACCACCTTATATTTAAAAATAGCATGGATGTGAGTACCAAAAAAATATTCTTGAAATTGCAGTCTTCTCTTCGACTAGAACTATTACAAAAGTGGAAATTTATTTTTCTAATAAGTTTGTCAATATCGTAGGCAATTGAATGTTTTGATGCAGATGCGGAAATTTTAAAATGTGGAATAAGCAAACATTTTTCAAATAAATGTGGCACTAAAGACTTAAATTTTGACTGTATACCATTTGCAGAGCCTGTCTTTACAGCATGATATTTTTCGCGATTTCAGAGTGAATCACCCATTTTAGACGATCTAAAACTTCAATCTAAATCACATCACAAAAGCTGTGTTCATATACTAAAAATTGTTACGATTTTGTAACAATTGTTACTGGAAAGTGTTCATTAACATAAAAAATTTGCAAGTTGAGAGCGTCAAAAGAGAGAAAAAAATTGAGAGACTTTTTTGTCTTGCAAATTTTTACTGGTGAAATTTTTACAGCTGTTTCATGTTTTTGTTTACAAAACAAACTTTTCCAAAGTTTTAAATAAGGATATTTTGCAAAATTTAAAAGTTAATGTTGAGTTTTAAAATTATTAAAAATATTTATGTGATAAGAAATCATACTTTTTTTTAACTTAGGACAGATATTTCGATATTTTTTTTTTTGCTAAATAAAATAACGAACTTGTTAAAAAATCCCTTACTTGGAGGAAACACGATAAATTTTTGTCTTTCAATTCCTTTCAATTTGCTCTCACACTCATTTTTTACTACTTGCCAGTACTGGCAAGACAGTTGCAATCAAGAATGATATAAAAAGAGATTACGCCATGCGCATGTTTTCCCGTTAGATGACGTAGCTTAACCCAAGCTAGAGTTACCTATTCGTGTATTTTTCGTGACGTCATTTAACCCACCTTCGCAGAAAATTCGATTTTTGATTCGTGTTGTCGTAATCTTTCTTCTATCATTCTTGGTTGCAATTATGCAAACTTTTTCACTAATACATGTACACTTTTCCAACTGTCTTGTCTTCTGTCTTGCAAATTTTGCAGACAGTAAAATGGACAGTGATTTGACATTTGCTGACAGTAATTTCAAGTTTTGTTCGCAAAAGTAAAAAAAAAAATCAACAATTAAAAGAAAATTAATAAATTATGCTTTGGTTTTGTATGTTTTACTTAAGGGTTATATATGTTCGCGTTGTTAAATGCTATTTTTAATTTTTTAAGTTCATATAAAACACGTTTAGCGAGAACTTGCACTGCGACATGCACTTTAGACATTTTTTAACTTGGAGGCCACACGATCAATTTTTGTCTTTCAATTCCTTTCAATTTGCTCTCACTCTCATTTTTTTTCACTAACACACTCACACTTTTTAAATTGATCACGAGATTGCTCTCAATTTTAACTATCCATTTGTTTGGCAATTTTACGCTCAATTTAACAGCTGGTTAGAAGTTTAGTGAGCAAATTTTTCGTTTGTCAGTATAAATTGTTTTCTTGATGACATCTTGAAAGTAAATTGCTTAAAAAGTGCGTGCAGCCTACGTCACAGCTTTCAATTAATGTAAATTTTGGCAAACAGCATATGTAAAAGACCATCAACAAAAATTTGATCGTGTGGCCGCAGTGTAAAGTGATCTGTCTGGACGCCTACGTCACGAAGACAGCAACACACTCACACTTTTTAAATTGACCACGAGATTGCTCTCAATTTTCACTATCCATTTGCTTGGCAATTTTACGTTCAATTTAACAGCTGTTTAGAACAAATTTTTCACTTTTCAGTATAAATAGTTTTCTTGATGACATCTTGAAAGTAAATTGCTTAAAAATTGCGTGCAGCCTACGGCACAGCTTTCAATTAATGTAAATTTTGACAAACAGTATACATATGTAAAAAGACTATCAACAAAAAGCGGATCGTGTGGCCGCAGGGTTGTGTATTTTGTCTACGCGCGAGAAGAAAACAAACTTTTGGTTTTTTTGACGCGCGAGAAGAAAACAAACTTTTGGTTTTTTTGGCAAACTTTTTCACAGTTGATAAAAAAGTAGTATTTTTAACACGTGCGTTTTGTTTTGCATGTATATTAATATACATGCATATAGTTTTGCGCTAATAAAATAAAAACGAATAAGCGTGCACATATATAGGTAGTACCAATCGATCGAGCATAAAAATCTGAATCGATATCAATACAGTTTATTTGATGACACTCTTGCGAAAAAGAGTTAAAGCGCAGCAAACTTAAAATTTTCAAAATATGTACATATATAAATTTAGTTTTTCGCTAATAACTCGGAAACGATTCCGCGTGCACATATCTCGTTAGTGCCAATCGATAGAGCGTAAAAATCTGAACTGATATCGATATAGCTTATTTTCTAAAAGACTTGGGGGGAATAGGACTAGTGCAGCAAACTTTCCATTTTCCATATATGTACATACATAAATTTAGTTTTTCACTAATAGCTCCAAAACTATTCCGCGTGCACCTATCTAGCTAGTGTCAATCGATAGAGCATGAAAATCTGAATCGACATCGCTATAGCTTATTTTCTAAAAGACTTGGGGGGGAATAGGTATAGCGCTGCAAACTTTACATTTTCCATATATGTACATATATAAATTTAGTTTTTCACTAATAGCTCCGAAACTATTCCGCGTGCACATATGTAGCTATTGTCAATCGATAGAGCATAAAAATCTGAACCGATATCAATATAACTGATTTTTGAAAAGACTTGGGGGGGGGGGATGTTATAGCGTTGAAAACTTTTTAAATTTTCCATATATGTACATATATAAATTTAGTTTTTCACTAATAGCTCCGAAACTATTCCGCGTGCACATATCTAGCTAGTGTCAATCGATAGAGCATGAAAATCTGAATCGACATCGCTATAGCTTATTTTCTAAAAGACTTGGGGGGGAATAGGTATAGCGCTGCAAACTTTTCATTTTCCATATATGTACATATATAAATTTAGTTTTTCACTAATAGCTCCGAAACTATTCCGCGTGCACATATCTAGCTAGTGTCAATCGATAGAACATAAAAATCTGAACCGATATCAATATAACTGATTTTTGAAAAGACTTGGGGGGGGGATGTTATAGCGTTGAAAACTTTTTAAATTTTCCATATATGTACATATATAAATTTAGTTTTTCACTAAAAGCTCCGAAACTATTCCGCGTGCACATATCTAGCTATTGTCAATCGATAGAGAATAAAAATCTGAATCGATATCGATATAGTTGATTTTCTAAAAGACTTGGGGGTGAAGTTATAGCGTTGTAAACTTTTTAAATTTTCCACATATGTACACATTTAAATTTAGTTTTCCGCTCATAACTCCGAAACGATTCCGCGTGCACATATCTAGCTATTGTCAATCGATAGAGAATAAAAATCTGAACCGACACCGATATAGCTTATTTTCTAAAAGACTTGGGGGGTGAAGTTATAGCGTTGAAAACTTTACATTTTCCATATATGTACATATATAAATTTAGTTTTTCACTAATAGCTCCGAAACTATTCCGCGTGCACATATGTAGCTATTGTCAATCGATAGAGCATAAAAATCTGAACCGACATCGCTATAGCTTATTTTCTAAAAGACTTGGGGTGTGAAGTTATAGCGTTGAAAACTTTACATTTTCCATATATGTACATATATAAATTTAGTTTTTCACTAATAGCTCCGAAACTATTCCGCGTGCACCTATCTAGCTAGTGTCAATCGATAGAGCATAAAAATCTGAACCGATATCAATATAACTGATTTTTGAAAAGACTTGGGGGGGTGGGGGGGGGGATGTTATAGCGTTGAAAACTTTTTAAATTTTCCATATATGTACATATATAAATTTAGTTTTTCACTAATATCTCCGAAACTATTCCGCGTGCACATATCTAGCTAGTGTCAATCGATAGAGCATGAAAATCTGAATCGACATCGCTATAGCTTATTTTCTAAAAGACTTGGGGGGGAATAGGTATAGCGCTGCAAACTTTACATTTTCCATATATGTACATATATAAATTTAGTTTTTCACTAATAGCTCCGAAACTATTCCGCGTGCACATATGTAGCTATTGTCAATCGATAGAGCATAAAAATCTGAACCGATATCAATATAACTGATTTTTGAAAAGACTTGGGGGGGGGGGATGTTATAGCGTTGAAAACTTTTTAAATTTTCCATATATGTACATATATAAATTTAGTTTTTCACTAATAACTCCGAAACTGTTCCGCGTGCACATATCTAGCTATTGTCAATCGATAGAGAATAAAAATCTGAATCGATATCGATATAGTTGATTTTCTAAAAGACTTGGGGGTGAAGTTATAGCGTTGTAAACTTTTTAAAGTTTCCACATATGTACACATTTAAATTTAGTTTTCCGCTCATAACTCCGAAACGATTCCGCGTGCACATATCTAGCTATTGTCAATCGATAGAGAATAAAAATCTGAACCGACACCGATATAGCTTATTTTCTAAAAGACTTGGGGGGTGAAGTTATAGCGTTGAAAACTTTACATTTTCCATATATGTACATATATAAATTTAGTTTTTCACTAATAGCTCCGAAACTATTCCGCGTGCATATAGCTTATTTTCTAAAAGACTTGGGGGGGGAATAGGTATAGCGCTGCAAACTTTACATTTTCCATATATGTACATATATAAATTTAGTTTTTCACTAATAGCTCCGAAACTATTCCGCGTGCACATATGTAGCTATTGTCAATCGATAGAGCATAAAAATCTGAACCGATATCAATATAACTGATTTTTGAAAAGACTTGGGGGGGGGGGATGTTATAGCGTTGAAAACTTTTTAAATTTTCCATATATGTACATATATAAATTTAGTTTTTCACTAATAGCTCCGAAACTATTCCGCGTGCACATATCTAGCTAGTGTCAATCGATAGAGCATGAAAATCTGAATCGACATCGCTATAGCTTATTTTCTAAAAGACTTGGGGGGGAATAGGTATAGCGCTGCAAACTTTTAATTTTCCATATATGTACATATATAAATTTAGTTTTTCACTAATAGCTCCGAAACTATTCCGCGTGCACATATCTAGCTAGTGTCAATCGATAGAACATAAAAATCTGAACCGATATCAATATAACTGATTTTTGAAAAGACTTGGGGGGGGGGGGGATGTTATAGCGTTGAAAACTTTTTAAATTTTCCATATATGTACATATATAAATTTAGTTTTTCACTAATAGCTCCGAAACTATTCCGCGTGCACATATCTAGCTAGTGTCAATCGATAGAGCATGAAAATCTGAATCGACATCGCTATAGCTTATTTTCTAAAAGACTTGGGGGGGAATAGGTATAGCGCTGCAAACTTTACATTTTCCATATATGTACATATATAAATTTAGTTTTTCACTAATAGCTCCGAAACTATTCCGCGTGCACATATCTAGCTAGTGTCAATCGATAGAGCATAAAAATCTGAACCGATATCAATATAACGTAGCAACATTTGTCAAAACATTACCATGTTTCGACAAATGTTGCCTCGTGTGTGGGTAACTTTACTAGTAACAGCGTTACCGTTGTGATACTAAAGTATCAATTTGACCCTTTTTCGACACTCTTGATACCTTTTATAACCCTTTTTTAAATTACCCTTTTGTTTCATTTCAAACAATTTCGTGCCACTTTTTGACCCTTTTTAGAAATAGCACTTACTCTTGGTTTTTTGCCAACACGGCTGAAACAGCCAGTGTGGCCATTTTGGCATTTTTGCGGCTATATTTAGCACTAATATTTTTTTATTTAGCTGCAACATTTTCATTTAGCACTTGGCATTTTCTTTAGCACTTTTATAAAATGTTTTAGATTTATTTAGCATTATTTATTTTAAAATTTTTGACGAATAGTTCTATTGATTTTACTTAATTTTTTTTTATTTATAATAAATTAAAAGATTTTGTTTGTTGTGCTTAATTCCCTTTTTAAATAATTGATAAAAAGTACTGAAATTTATTGTTGGAGGATAAGCTGTTCCTATGCGCATTTCACTGGTTGCTTAGGCCAGATCATCAGGAAACGTTCTCCTAAATAATTTTAGAAAAGCCAAAGCTATCAGCAAACAAAACTATAGAGGGAATGAGAATTACCTACAAATGCGCATAGGAACAGCTTATCCTCCAACAATAAATTTCAGTACTTTTTATCAATTATTTAAAAAGGGAATTAAGCACAACAAACAAAATCTTTTAATAAATAATAGTATTCCCACAAACAACTTTGATAATAAATTTATAATAAATTTTGACTCAAAATAGTTGTACCTAAAACATAACAAAAGAATTATGAAAAGGGATAATTTTTTTGTTAAGAAACATAAGAATTATTCAGAGAATATTAGAAATGCCCTTATCATGTAGATTGTAAATATTATTTGCCCTTTGATATTACAAGGAAATTTCACTTTGTATTACGATAAAAATTTAAAAGTGTTAATGTGTGGAAAAATTGTTTGCTCTAAGCTGCTGAAAAAATAATTCTTCTAAAGCTTCAAGTTGATCAAAAAAAGTTGTATATCATAGAAATAAATAGTTTAAATTAAGCATGTATCAGGGGTTTGCGGGCCCTTAAATTTTAAATGTAATCTCAATTACTTGTGCTTCACATTTATGTGTATTAGATGATTTACCAAATTCTTTCCACTTGCTTAAATATAACCATTTATTTCAATTTTGCTAAAAAATAAGTCACTAAAATGTATTTTGATTTGAATAAAATTTCATTCTTGTATTGAATGTTTAACTAAAATCTTTAAAAAATATTAGCATTATTTTTAGCATTTTTTAAAACCATTTTTAGCATTTTTTGGCCATGTCTGATGCCAGATTTATCACACAAGTCCTACGTATTTTGACGAAAATGCATCTCTGATCTAATTATAGTTTGAAAATTTTCCTCAAAATACGGAAGACTTTGGGATCGTGTAAATTGCCCTTAAGTCTACATTCACACGTTTCATCTTTTGATGCTCAACTCTTGTGTTTTAAGGAGAGGGAAGCAAGAAAAGGGGTTGGTACGCAGATCCCTGTACTCGGGCAGTACGCTTTGTGTTCTCATTCGTAGGTATATGTACAACAATGGCTGCATGTAAATTTTTTTTACCTTTGGTTCCCTTTGAATAAAAGTGTTGGTGTTTTTAAGCAAAAAAAAAAAAATTGAAACCGGTTACCGCGTGTGAACGTAATAGCATCTTCAAAAGGGAATTGAAAAGAAGTTGAGCATCAAAAGATGAAACGTGTAAATTGAGACTAAGCGGCATGTTGCAAGTAGATTTTATATACACAGCGTTGCCGTTGTGCCACTAAAGTGGAAAATTTTACCATTTTTAACCCCTTACCACTTTTATGACCCTTTATAAAGGACTCTTGTATCACTTTAAATCAATTAAAATTGAATTTGTTAAAATATATGTACATACATATGTACATATGTATATGTCTATAATTCAAGTAAATGGTAAAATTCTTCTTAAACACGTCGGTATATACATAAATCTGTCAAATCAGTTTAAAAATTCTACCGTATGATTAAAATACTCCAAAAATGGGCTTCAAACCATCAACATTTTTATACCAAGTTGTAATCCATGTTAATGACAAATCTCTTCTGAAATACGGCGTTATATACATAAGTCTGTCGCATCAGAAATAATACCCGAGTTAAGACTAAAATACCAAAATCCTAGAAATTACTCTTTTTATACCCTTCACCGAAGGTATAGGGTTCAAATATCCTTCTTTGAACTCAAATCCTAGAAATTACTCTTTTTATACACTTCACCGAAGGAATAGGGGTTCAAATATCCCTCTTGGTGGACATGAGGAAATTAACTTAAGCCTCTCAAACCGACCAAAATTAGGTTTAGCCTACCATCCGACCAAACGAAAAATATCCGACCAAACTTGGTCGGAAGGAAAAAGTTGAATCGAGATTTTCGAAAACCCCACATACATATGAAGTGCTTGGTTGTCATATATTTCTGCCACATCTGCTCCGTTAAAGCCAGATCGGTCCATAAACTGCTAAGATATAAGCAAAAACTCACGACTGCCTTTAATTTTGTTTTCATAATATCCAATTCTGTTGTATATGTATGTATATGGAAATAGCAAACATTTCCAAATTAGGTACAACCATCTTGTGGGGAGTATTGGAAAAGTGAGCGTTACATAAAATAGATTTTTTTATATCTAAAGAATGGTGTTTACATGACCTTTTGTTCTTGTTGCACCATGGTGAAGGGAATATAAGATTCGGCATAGCTGGATATAGCACTCTTACTTATTTTAATTACAGTTTATATTGGGCATAGAAACATAAAATTCAGCATGCAATATCCTAAGTGATAAGACTCTAGGGTGAACTTTTTTGTCTTTAACTGGTACTTTTTGAATTTCCGTTAGTATTGGAATTAAAACATAAAATTAAACATGCAAGGTGCAAAAGGATCTATTTGGTACTTTTTCGTTCTTTAACTGGTAGTGTTTTTATTTTCGTTATTATTGGACCTATGAACATGAAATTAAGCATGCAAGATCCTGAGTGGACGAGAATCTGTAACATGGCTTTTTGGTAGTTATTTTTTGTTTAACTGGTACCTTTTGCATTTCCGTTAATATTGGACCTAGTAACATCAAATTAAACATGCAAGGTCCTGAGTGAATGAGAATCTGTAAGAGGGATTTTTTTTTGGTACTTTTTATTTCTCTAAGTGATACTAACTTAGGAATCAAATATTAATAGCCTATTTCCAATGTGCGAACGAATTCTTTCGTTCGCAAACCTACATTGAAAACAAAAACAAAGTCTAAATTTTTTTTTTGTTTTCAATGTAGTTATACGAAAGAAAGAATTCTTTCGCACATCGGAAATAGGCTATAATTATCGTTTTAGAAGAGATCTATTAAAGCAATAGTTGCCATACTCAAAAGAAAGCCATTTTAACATGAGTACGCTGTTCACCCTTCATTCCGCCTCGAGTCTATCTCTCCACTCGACCGTCCCCTGAACGAATGCGAAAGCGAGCAGAGGTGACATGCGGAGAATTGCTGTCACTCCGAAAATATCGAACCAATTTTGATGAAATTTTAATAGATAGATCAGCGAAAACACACAGGATTTATACGTTTTTTCAAAGCTAGGAATATGAAGGGACAGATGGGCAATTATGTAGATCAATATACACACAATAAAACACACAGGCTTAATATTTCTTTATAGCTAGTCAAAAATTCATTATGGGCCGGCAGCTCCGCGGGAACGGCTAGTTAGTAATAAAATTAAACTTAAATAAATAAAAATTAATGCATCCAAAGGTAGTCTATGTAACAAGAATTATCCTTATGCACGTAGCACTTTTCTTTTAGTTTATTTTTTCTAGCTTACATTTGAAAAATAATCGTTATTTACAGTACTTGCATTTACACATTGTGGATTTAAATTTTTTTAAATGTTCTGTTTTATCCATTGTTATTTTCTTCTTTTAAACTTACAAAAGAAAAAAATATAAGTCAACAAATAGAATAGGCTGAAACTCGTAGTCCGATCTACAATAGAATAAAAATTAAAATGTTAATTTTTTTTAAAAAATTTGATTCCTCAACTTAAAAAAAATTGTTTATTATATCACTAACTGCACAAACTCGTATAAATTGTATGTACATTAGACCGACTCAAGTTGTATGGAGCCGAAAAAAGTGTTTTAGTTAACCCTCTGAAAATAAAGGTTGATATGTTTTATGATGATTCCCACAATATTTTGGTTCTAGCGTTGACCATCCGTGAGCTGGACCATTTTTAAAAAGGTCTTTTTCAGTTTTTCGAATTTTTTTGTACTTTGCTCCAATACGACATAAATAAAATTTGTTATCATCGAAAAGGGTTTTTGAAGCAACATCCAATGGTATATAAAACTTGACCACT
This sequence comes from Pollenia amentaria, assembly GCA_943735925.1. Classification (NCBI taxonomy): domain Eukaryota; kingdom Metazoa; phylum Arthropoda; class Insecta; order Diptera; family Polleniidae; genus Pollenia; species Pollenia amentaria. The sequence continues at coordinate 216,157,214 of OX031007.1, read as the reverse complement.
TCCGACCTACTAATTGAGATATTTAACTAAATACATATTTTGGTTTCGGGTTTTCATACAAATTCTACGTATGTGGAAGTAATGTTCTGCTTTTCAAATTGAAACTGTTTTAAAATAATGTTAATTTATTTTTTTTTTTAATTATTCACATAAAACGCGAAAATCGCGATATATTTTATCTTTTTTCATATATAGGCAATATGGGTATAACATTTTTTCATTTTAAAATTTATCAAAATGTGAAAAATACAATAAAAAAATATTTAATAAAAAAATACGTTGAATTTGTATGAAAACCCGAAACGAAAATATGTATTTAGTTAAATATCTCAATTAGTAGGTCGGAAGTGGTCAAGTTTTATATACCATTGGATGCTGCTTCAAAAACCCTTTTCGATGATAACAAATTTTATTTATGTCGTCTTGGAGCAAAGTACAAAAAAATTCGAAAAACTGAAAAAAGACATTTTTTAAAAATGGTCCAGCTCACGGATGGTCAACGCTAGAACCAAAATATTTTGGGAATCATCATAAAACATATCAACCTTTATTTTCAGAGGGGTAACAAAATCACTTTTTTTTTGAGTCGCTCTAATGTACATCATTATAACATTAACAATTCTATGAACTAATCATTATTTAAGTAATAAATATATTGGTATATTTTTAAACATAAATTTTTTAAACTGTAACAATTAAATGATCGATTTTTTCTTTACATAAAAGGTTTACACATGGCTACGGTATGATCTACACCAAATGCCACTTTAGTTACTTTACCATTAAGCGCAGTTTTCAAAGGGAAAAACTGATCTTGTTTATGTCCTAAACCCAAGTGACCACAACGATTTTTGCCCCACATAAAAAGATCACCATCAGAATTAATAGCACCCATATGGAAAACACCACAGCCTATAGAAGTCACGTAGGCTTTATCGCTAAAATCATTGCGGCCAAACAGGGGAGGTAGTAGATGTTGTGGTTTAGATGTTTGTTCAACATGAGGTCCAAAACCTAAAATACCAAAGCCCCATGTGTATACTAGACCTTCTTCATTTAATACCATACAAAAAGAACCACCTGCCGCTATATCTTTCAGTTTACCAATACCTTTGGTAAGTTTTAAATATTGGGGAGTGCTTATTTGTGTTTGTGCATTTTCAGAGTCATTCAACTGACCATACTCGGAATTACCCCAACCGAAAACTTCTCCTTTATCATTGAGGGCCAAAACACAATCTGAAGCACAAGCCAATTTGACGATATGTTCCTGTGATATATCACCCAAAGCCCGTGAGATTTTTCCCGTAGTCTCATAATGTCCCTGACCCGTTTGACCATCCGCACCCCAACCGCATGTATAAACACGGCCCTGACGACTTAAAAACATCGTATGATCCTGACCACATACCACTTCGATGATTTCATCTTCTTCGCCACAAATATCTCTCTGAGACAATCGATATATTAAAGAGCTGCCCTTATAAGCTTCATCATCAATAATATCGCGACAGCACTGACCGTAGGCGTTATTGCCCATAGTGAAAATGGTGCCATTTTTAGTAACCACCACTAAATGTGCTCTTCCTGCAGACATACTTTTTATCATCATATCATTATCGGTTTCTCCTTTAACTCGTGGCAATTTAATTGCAGTTGGATAGATAATAACATCTAAATTTCTAGGATCCTTGGGTTGGCCTTTTACTTGAAACCCCAACTGTGAATCGGTATTTAAACCAGAGCCAAATAAGGTTTCCCCATCTGATCGTTTAACAGCAAAAGCAGAAAAACCATACCCCGCTGTTATATCAGTTATTTCATTATTTACTGAAAATTGCATACGAGTAGGATGATGCACATATTGTGTATAACGTTCCTGGGCTTTTTTAACATTTGTTTGTAGGCCTAATGCTCCGGTCTCTTGATAACCCCATACGTAGACACGTTCTTTATGGGGATTTGAAGGGTTTGTTTCAATAACTGTAATAGCAAACTGTTTAGTTTCTAGTCTTCTTTCATTGGGTAAAACTTACCTTTAATTTTTGTTTGATCTTGTTTTAGTAAACTCCTTTTTGCTTTTGTCGTGTACGAGCGACAAAATAAATTTTTACGTTTTGTCAAATTTGCCAACATTTTTATTTAAAAATTCTTATTTTATAATTAAACTAATTAAATTAAATCATATGTACATATGTGAAACATTGCTCGATTATTTTTGTTGTTGATTGGATATATGTCAATTGTAAACATGGTCGTTTTTATTAGAGATGGCAATTTTTCATGCAGCAAAGACAAAGTAATCGATAATTAGCTTACAGATCTTGATTTTGTCAGTCAGGGTTCACACGCTTTAGCTTTGCTGCTCAATTTTCCAAATCTTTTAAGTTACCCACACACGAGGCAACATGGTAATGTTTTGACAAATGTTGCTACGTGTACGATGTTGTTACGATATTGGAGACGGGGAAGGGCTAATCCATTTGACATTTAATTTCTCCATGCTACTTTATACAACTTCTCACGGTGAAAATGGCAAATTTTTGGTAAAGCAATTTAACGCGTTCTCCAGCAATATAAGGTCTGTCTGGGTACTTTTCCAGAAGCAAATACTCAGTAAATTTTTTTGGGAGAGTAAGACAAATTTACTCTTTCGGCGGAAAATATCTCAAAAAGTACGCAGACAGTATCCAGTGAAATCTTGCAAGAAAACATCTGATCGGTGTGTAAACAATTGAAATAACAAACGTGAGCCAAGATAGCGTTGAAGAAATAGCGTCCAATTTGGGAATTTAAAACCGGGAAACCAAAATACCCAAATAATGGGTATTTGCAGTATAAACAAAAAGTTAGCGTCGAACTTAGGAATTTAAAATAAAAAGAAGAAAAAATAAAATAAAAAGTTGGCGCAAACGCTTAGTTTTTGAGTTATGGACGTTTAAAGTTTTCATATAAATATGTGATTTTCCACTACAATTCTAAACTTATTTTTCCATTTTCTATCACCCTAGGTACTTTTTTTTTATTTGGAGCTGCGTCGGTAAGCTAGATATAAGCCCAAATATATTTATTAAATTTAAAAAGGGGAAGTAAAAAAATATTTAAAAATATACTTATATTTTTAATAAAAATACTAAAAATATTTTCCACAGGCTTTTGCAGGGTATAAACTATATATTTTTTGCACGCATAGCTCATTTTGTCCAGAAAACTATATACTTTCAGAAAATATACAGTTTATACCGTGCAAAAGCCTGTGGTTAATGTTTTTAGTATTTTTATTAAAAATATAAATATATTTTTACGTCCCCTTTTTAAATTCCTAAATTCGACGCTAACTTTTTGTTCATATACTGTAAATCCCCATTATTTGGGTATTTTGGTTTCCCGGTTTTTAAATTCCCAAATTCGACGCTATCTTGGCACACGTAAATTCTTTCATTCAAACAGTATATAAAAACAGCTGTTCAAACTAGTTGCAAAATCTTACCAGAGGAAATTTCTCCAGTAACATTTTGCAAGTTCTCTAACTTTCAACTGTCAAAAAATTCTCTTTTTGGCTCTCTCGCTGTAAGAGATTTGGAGTATGCAGACAACATTTTGCAAGATTTTGCAACATTTTGTACAAAATTATGCAAAATATGTGTACACAGACAGACCTATTATCAGCAAATATTGCGCCATAGTTCTGCCGACGTATTTGCGTATGCTTAGAAAAAAAAAAAAAAAAATTGCTACGCGGAGACGCAGTGTATGAGAGTACTTTTTTGTCTTTTACGTTGTGTTTTCTTTTAAACTGTTAGAGACCTGGGAGAAATGCATTACATTTTTTTTACATTAACTCAAATCAATGGTAATGCAAGTTTATTGCATTACTATTAGGTTTTACCATTTTAATGCACAAATTTTTTACATTATCATTCATTAATACCATTCAATTGGATGCCAATTAATGCATTTCTTTTAAATTTTTAGAAGTGAATTATTATTGCATTATCACTGCGCGGTGTTGTAGAGCTCTTTAATGAGTTATCAACTTTTCGGGTACTACCTTACACCTCAAAGCTTCCCAAGTTTTACTGTGCTGAAGAGTGTCAAAAGCGCGCTTGAAGTCGGCAAATAGCAAGTATAATGGTGAGCGCCATATATACATATAACACTATATAATGTTACCTATAATCACATGTTGTTCAACTTCAATCGAACAAAATTAGCTGCTATTATTTAAAACTATCCCACTTTCATGATTTACTAGAATTTAACCCGCTACTTCGTAAGCGCCTCCCTTTCTTTATTTTACATATTTGTAGGCCAAGTATATGTTTCCAGGTTTTAACTTTTTTTTTTTAAATGCTATCATTTTACCCGCTACTGTTTCTAGATTTTAACAAAAAAGCAGCCAAATTTTTCATCTTATACGTTCTCATGCACTCAGGGCCCGCAACTATAACTGTATGTTTCTGGGTTCAATATTATAGAAAATTCAAAAAGCACCACATGTAGAACATAGAAGTAAAAGAAAAAATTTATGGGGCATGACAAAATAAATTTATTTTATATTTTAACATGAGCGGCGTTGCCTGACTTCGCTGCTGGCAACACAACTTCAGTTCAGTTTTCATCCGTAATCGCCCCATTAATTTCTCCTTTTTATGCCCTCCACCACCACTAGTGTTGAATGAGTGCATTCTGAGTTTGTCATTCCGTGTGAAAGTTTTTTTTTTCATACATGTAAGGCCCCATAAAGTATTGTTACGTTTTTACTTAATAAAACGCGTTAAGGTTTATTCCCTTTATAATAAACCTTTGAGTTCTTTTAATTGCAAATCAAAATAAATACACACACGAATTCAACTTAACAAACTTTATTGAAATTAATGTTCACAAAATTTAACCACTAATGTAAGCATCGATCTGAACCGTTTAATGTCTCCAATCAAACTAAACTAAACATTTATGAGTTAGCCTGTATTTATAGTTCAAAACTATTCCTAGTTGATTCAAGAACCGTCTAGTAGTTTCTAGAAAATTGTGTTCGAATTATTTTAAATCTAAAGTCTACAATTACAATTGCACGAAAATTTAGTTACAGTGGCGTTCATAAAAATAGTAGATAATATGACAAAACTATAATTTACAAGATAACTTATAACTAAAACCATAAATAATTCTTAGACAAATCTATTTTCGTAACAGTATATATATTATCGGTCCTTCAGTAATTCTAAGTCGATTTAGCCATGCCCGTATGTTGAAAAAACGCTCAAAAGAAAAGAACAAACTTGGCGTCAGATTGCTTGTACTTAACCTTAGCAGTCTGGGATTTAAATCCAGTAAAATCGGTTCAGTAGGATCAGAGCTATGAATCAAAATGTGGAACCAACACCCTAAAAAATTGATAATTTTGTTAGAAAACCTAACAGAAATATTAAAATAATGCGCGGAATAATATTAGATTTTGCACACATTCATTTTATACGACTGGAAATACTGTGACATTTCGTAAGGATCGGTACATAATTTACCATAGGCCCCATACAAATCCTACCCCCGGAAAACAGTTGAGACCAGTGATGTCAGATGTAGGGAAAATTCCCTACTTGTAGGGATTTTTCTCCAAAAATCAGACTGTAGGGTAAAAAAGACAGATTTTTTATTTTCGTAAAAATGTAGGGAATTTTTCCTTTGTATGTAAATTCAAATATAATCTAACTGTCCTCTGAAAAAACCACTGTGGTATAAAGCATATCGCTTCAATAATTACAGTATGGCTACTTTGTTATTAAATAATTGGTTTTGAGTATCAAGTACCCAAGTACTCAATACTTTTATAACTCTTAAAGCGGCAATTATTGCATTTTTATAAGCCCCCTTTCAGACTCGGCAAGTTAGTTGCGCAAGTAACTTACCGAGTGCAACAAAGTCTGTACTCAATTGTTCCCCCTTACCGCAACCTTACCAATGACATCAACAAATCAAGAGTTGTGCAAGAGACTTGCGCAAGTAACTTGCCTAGTCTTGAAGGGGGCTAACTTGCTCACGGTAAAATATACCACAGATTACTTCTTACTCAATAATGGCTAACCGTAGAATATAATTTTTCAGAACAAGAAATAAATTGTGTTTCAAAGATGGAATTGGAATCAGAGCTATGAATCAAAGACTAATGCCCAATTTTCAGGATATTATTTAAATCTATATTATTTTAATTTTCAAGGTAAGTGCTTTACAACAAACAAATTTTTTAAATGTTACGTATACAAACATACGAAGATTTTTATGTTATGTTATACTATTTTTTGTTTTTGTTTTTTATTTTAAGCTACCTGAAATTTATTTAAAATTTATGTTTTTGTTTTGTGGTTAGTGTAAATAAAATATACTATATAGAATTATTTATAATTTTTGAGTTTACCTATAACTTCTATAAGGTAGGGAAAATTGTAGGGGGAAACAATTTCTGTTGTAGGGAAATGTGGGGATTTTTTTATCAAAACGTAGGGAATTTTAAAAATTCCATCTGACATCACTGGTTGAGACGCCTTAAACCGTAATAAATAATGCTATCATAATATAATTTGGTACGTCACAGATTTATAAAACTAGAAATCGCACTGGCAAATTTCCTTAAAAATCGTGACATTTCCTGATACACGGTCCATAATTTACCTTAGATCCCATAGTAAGCAATTTATTCTACTTTATGTTTTCGGCTAAAACTGTTACGAATCATGATATTTTACTGAAGTTAGTTAATATTTCTAAAAAGAAAAGCATAAAATTCCTGATTGTTGGTCAATAATTAATACAGGTCAAAACTGCAACCAATTTTAATGATGACGTCCTTTTTTATAAAGATTATTTAATAATATATACATATCATATAGATCCAACTCCTGAAATATTCGAAATGTCGGTGGAGGGTATCAAAGATTCGGCACAGCCGAACATCACTTTCTTACTTGTTAATACTTTATTTCTTCCCATTGAAGTATGAAAAATTTAAACAGTGAAGTGGGAGCCCATAATTTAATACGTAAATGTCAATGAATGAGAATGTTTTGTAAAAATACGTATTAAAATAGGTACGATTTGTGCCCCTTAAACGTTCGAATTTCGAAAAAGTACCGAAGTTTGTTTATTTTAGATAGGTTACGAATGTCATATAATTTTTGTTTCTATGCTTATTGATTTATTTTGTAAGTCCAATAACATAAAAAACCAAAAAGTGACAATTGAAGTACAAACAAGTTAGAGTGCTATATTCGGCTGTGCCGAATCTTTGATACCCTCCACCGACAGGAGTGAGCTCTATATGATAAATACATATATATTATTAACTAAGCTTCACAAAAACGAGCGTCAGCATTAAAATTAGTTGCGGTTTAGACATGAATTAAATTATTGACCGACAATAAGAAACTTTTATGCGTTTCTTGTTAGGACTTTGAACATGCTTGAGTAAAATATCATGATTCGTAAAAGTTTTAGCCGAACTAAAATAATTTTTAGGAGTGTAATTTGTATTGGACCTATGGTAAATTATGGCCCAATCATCCCAAAATTCTGAAGACTGATTTCTAGTATTACAAAAAATAAATTAGAATAAATTTCAATACAGCAGTGTAACTAGTTTAAGCGTTAACAGAAAATTTCACAAATTTGCATGATATTTTTTCTTCATAAAATTTTACATTGTGATTTCAGATCCTATAAAACTGTGACGTGCTAGCGTTTTTTATTGCGGTTTTAGGCGTACTAAACTGCTTTCCTCGAGATGGGTTTATATGGGGCCTATGGTAAATTATGGACCGATCGTCACGAAATTTACTAGTATGATTTACAATCGTACAAACCAAATTCGAGCAAAATTTTATGTCATTCCGTGCATTAATAAACCAATTATGTTAGTTTTTGTATCAAAATTATCAATTTTTTCAGGGTGGTGGTTCCACATTTTGATTCAGAGCCAGAATATATATACTTTATGGGGTATTAGATGTATAATAAAAAAGTTTCACACGGAATGAAAAACTTAGTATACCCTCATTCACCACAGTGGTGGTGGAGGGTATAAAAAGGTACCAAAAAGTTTCCTTCTTGACTCATTGGAGCATCGTCGGAATGTGGGTTGTGTGTCATTGTTCCATCGCTATTACCACGGTAATTACAGTGGCCAATTACGGTGGCCATTTTAGCATTTTTGCAGCTAAATTTAGTATTAAAATTTTTTATTTAGCTGCAAAATTTTCATTTAGCACTTGGCATTTTAATTAGCATTTTTAGAAAATGACCAATAGTTTAATTGATTTTGCTTAAATTTTTTTTATAAATTATAAAATATTTTACTTGGTATTTAGATAAAAATTCTATAGTCTAAAGCTATGTTCACACCAAGGCGAATTCATACAGGTGTCCGCATCATGAGATAGAGTTATGTTAGCTATCCATTTTTTTTTTTTTTTTTTTTTTTTTTTTTTTTTGAAAAATACTATGTATTTTGTTTTTGTAAAAAGTTAGAGTGAATGTCAAAATTATTTGTTGAAAATATAAGCAAGGGAATTTTTTGTTTAAAAAATATAACACAATTGCTTTAGAAGATGATAATTTTCCTGTATTGCAAATTTATTATGGCTCCACTTATTATATACGCACTTTTAATTCCTTGATTTTATATTTTATTTTGAATTTTGTTTTTGTTTTATAAAATTCAAAAAAGTTTTTTTTATCAAGTATTTAAATTTTTATTAAATTTTAAATTTCAAATAATTTTTTCACAAAATGTAAAAGCTTGACATTCAGTATATACAAATAAATAAACAGATGACGCGACAATGTCACCTGTATTAATTTGCCTTGGTTCACACCTATTAAATATTCGACGTCCTACACGTAACTCCTAGTTTTATTAAACAATTATTTGCTTTTGCAAAACGGGTGGCTAGATCAAACATCATTTTACAGTCTCTAAATTACATTAATCAAATATCTTCTTACAAACAGAGTTTAGTAAATCAATTGAAATTGTTAAAAAATAAAGCCAAAGCTTGATCAAATTACTGGTCATGCTTTTTTTTTTGGGTTTTTCGTCAAATATTTATATTTATATACCTTTTATGGCTAATAAATCAGTAAGGGGTGGTTTTTACCATGGGGATCACAGATTAAGTCATCTTTAATCTGTGCTTTTAGTTTTTAAGATGAGGATTAATTACTTTTATTTGCCAGTTTAAGCGGCCAATGTTGGTGGTTTAAACTTAATCAACAAATGTCAACACATACACATGTTTGTATGTGTTAAAAAGCAGCTGTTTAAATATAAACATCATAAAAGAAGAGATTTTTTTAGAAAATAGAAAAATGGTTCATTCTAGCTAATATGAAGACTTTAGTGATTCTAAAACATATGGAAACTTAAAAAAAAAACAATTATATGAAGAATTTTCTTTTTATAAGAAATAAAAGGGTGGATTGTCTTCTTCTTCTGTATGAAATGCGAAGGGCACTGGTAAAAAGTTTAAATTTTAAAATATGTTTTTTGCCATTTTTGTTATTTCGTATGGCAATTCTCAGAGGCTTAACACAGGGTCTCCACCTAAGATAATATCTGATATAATATGTGAGAGAACGTCGGCAGAATGAGAGAGCACATTTCTTCATGTTAATCTTAATCTTAAGAAAGGGGAACAAGTATCTTATAAGATTTCATAATCGACTTATTCTCGTACAGGAAACTTGTATCGTTTTTATTATTTTTCATTTTTTTTTTTTGGTTATTTGATTTTTTAATTTAAAATATTGTTTTTTTTTAAACATTTTTCACAAGATTGGCACTATTTGCATTAATAAATTACACATTTTAATAATGGTGGCTTATTATTGTTTTATATGTGTGTATGTATGTGTATTTTTGACAGCTCATCTTATAAGATAGTTGTTATTAAATTTCTCAAAACAACTGTCTCATAACATTTATTATAATATTAATACTAGCACTATTTGTGAGTCCACACGTAAGATAATACTAAACCAGCGTTTAAGCACTCACTGATTTATTAGCCATAAGTGTTTAAACGCTAGTTAAGTTGAACTAAACTTAAATTTATATTTAGTTTAAACTCAACAGTTGTTAATCAGTGTGCCATGTGTTATATGTAGTTTAAGAAGTATCATGTGGCAGCACTACGATAAACGTTGTAAAATTCATATGGTTTGTATTGGTAGTTTAAACGCCCAATTTTATGCGTTTAAATATGGTTTATATGTTTTCTGATTTATAGATTTGTTGGTTTAAACACATTTTAAGCCAAGAAGTGAGTTTAACTCGCTCTGATTTATTAGCCATTAGTATTTAAAAAAATTTTCTCTAAACTGCTGCAAAAATAATAACTTTAAAACATCAACTTCTCTATAACTTTCAACTATAAGAAATAAAATGATCTAAAAAAATTATGTAGCATACAAATAAATCCGTTTAAATTTAGCGTGTATCGAGGTTTGCGTCGCCCTAAACTTTATCTCAAGTACCTGGCTACATATTTATATGCTTTACCAAAATCTACCCTCTTGTCTAAATATAACCATTTATTAAAATTTCGTTAAAAAATAAGTCACTTAACTGTATTTAGTTTCGAATAAAACTTCAATCTGGTAATAATTTTTTAACAAAAATCTTTAAAAACATTAAGCATTATTTTTAGCATTTTTTGGTCCTGTATAATGCCAGATTTAGCTGTAAAAATTTTCAAGATCTGGTCACACTGGTGAATTCATTTCCACAATTGTGGTATGGGCTCGACATCATTGGTATTTATTTATGTCAGATATACTCATTTAAATTTTGCTATTGAAGTTTAGCCATATCTGTCAACTGAGTTAGATATAAGCAAAAAAAAAAAAAAAACACAACTGCCTCTAATTCAGTGGTGTCAAATATGATTGTGTTGGTGCGATTACTCTTGTCTCTTACATTCCCAGCGGGAGAAATCTGCGGTTGCGAGGCCTATTACGAGGCCTTATTAACATACATATTTTGCTATGAAGACTTTAGAGCAATTAATAATAACACAATTATCGAAAAATGTTGAGTTATTGACAGACACAATCAGTTATTATTTAAATAAATTTAATTTGGAACCTGCATTTCGCAGAAACTTTGCTTATTTTTTGGAAAAATTGAGCACTTGACAATATATGAAGTCTTTTTACAACCTTATACAATTCTTTCCAATATTTTTAATTTTGTGCTCAACATACCTTTGCGAATGCCAACAATGAAAATAATATTTGCACATACGAATGCAAATAATAACCCCATTAAGTTTAAAAATATTTTATAATTACACTATATATATAATCCTTGCGAATTCCTAAGAGGAACATAGGGCCACAACAAATTTCTTCCATTCAACCTTATCTTTGGCCAGGCGTTTGATCTGGCTCCAGGAATAACCAGCATCACTGATTTCCTTTTCTTTGTTACGTCTCCAGGTGTTATTTGGTCGACCTCTTCTTTTGCTGCCTTGAGGGTTGAATTCCAGCGCCTTTCTTGTAATGTTGGTCATTGGTTTGCGAAGAGTATGCCCAAGCCATCGATATTTTCGTGTTTTGATGGTTTCAGTTATTAATGGTAGGCTAGTTCTTACCCATAGCTCATCATTGGAGATAGTGTGCGGCCAAAAAACTTTAAGAATGCGCCGAAGACATCTATTGACAAAAGCTTGAATTCGTTTGGCGTCAAGTATTGGAAGATTCCATGTTTCGCATCCATACAATAGAGCTGACTTTACGTTACAATTAAAAATTTTGATTTTTGTTTTTACTGAAATGTTGGATGATTTCCAGACTTTGGTAAGAGTTCCAAAGGTTTGTCTCGCTTTGTTGATGCGATATTGAATGTCGGTCGAACTTCCTCCGGATTTATCGATTAGCGATCCCAAGTAGAGGTATTCATTAACATCATCTAAGGGTTGGTCAAGGAGAGAGAATTGGCAGGTATTTTCGGTATTAAGCCTCAGCGATTTGGTTTTGTTGGTGTTTAGTTGAAGACCTACTTTTTCTGCATTGGCGCTTACTAAGTCAAGTTTTTGTTGCATTTCACTAAAGTTATGCGAGATTAAGCATATATCAACGGCATAGTCAAGATCATTTAGTTTGGCAGTGAAATCAAGATTGATGCCGCTGGAAGTGGAAATAGATTGTGCCATAACTAGGTCGAGTACAATGTTGAAGAGCAAGGGTGATAGAATACAACCTTGTCTGACACCAACGTTGATGTCACTGAGGTTGCTTTTGAGACCTTCATGAAGAACTAGACAACGAGCATTGTTGTAAAGAGCTTTTATTAGCCGGATTATCTTAGATGGGACTCCCTTACAAGCCAAGGCCTGCCAAATAGCAGATTGATGTATAGAGTCAAAGGCACGTTTAAAATCAATAAAGATTAGATATAGAGGGGCTCTCAGTTCCACAGATTGCTCTACTAATATACGCAAACTATTGATGTGGTCTACGCAAGACCTGTTTGGACGGAAACCTGCTTGCTCTGGGCGCAAGTTTATATCTAGGGCATTGAAGATGCGATGGTGTAAAATTTTAGCAATGATTTTGTTTATTGTATTGAGTAGTGTGATTCCCCTCCAGTTAGAGCACTCCATTAGGTTCCCTTTTTTTGCAAGTTTAATGATGAGGCCTTCTTTAATATTCTCAGGTAAATTTTCAGTATCCCAGAATAATTTAATGATTGGTTGGATGATTGATGCGGTCATTGGACTGTTAATTTTAAACAATTCAGGAGGAAGGTCATCCGAGCCGCTCGCCTTATTATTTTTGAGCGCACAAATGGCATTATTAATTTCATCTATGTCCGGAACGTCCACGTGAATAGAAAGAGGTAAGGGGTGGGTGATGCAGTTGCAGATGGGTTGGCTGTTATCGGCAGTTACGGTTAGTAGGTTTTTTTTTACACTATACTAGTTGAAAAAACAGACAAGCCGGGCACATGGCGTTTTAACATAATTCGGGTACGCTGAATCCAGTGGTGCCCGCAAAAACGGTTTAGTTAATTGAAATTACTAAAAAAACCGAAATTCCGCAATAAAATTTCATTTAAGAAAAGTATAACTTTTTTCTAATATAATAGTCGTTATTGAATCATTATTTAAAAAAAATTTCGAAAATTTTGTTCTTTAAAAATTCATAAAAAATTAAAAAATGCAGCTAGGCTTTTGCAAACAAAACAAGCCATAAATGATTAAAATCTTTTGCTTTTATTCACAAAAGTCGACAAATTTTAATTAATTTAAGAATTTCATAAAACTCAATATTTGTCTGGGAGCCCCCTAAGAAGTGGTGATAAGGGGCAAGTATGTCTCGAGAAAATGTTAAGGACAAAAAATTAATTGAGGTCGATCATACATTATATACCACTAGGGGCGACTTCTGGGAATTTATGGGACTTTTTCTTCAATATATATGAAAAATATAATTTATATGGAGCATTTCATAGGATTTTTTTTAATTATTAAATTCTTTATTCAATATTATGTATATACATATGAAGAATGTGCCAATGCAGAAAATTTATTTTCAATGACATTTTGACGTAAAATTTTTTAAATGCTGTTTTTGTGCCATTTACAATACAAAACAAAAGAACAAATATTCAAATTTATGATATTCTAAAGAAATATGCATGCATTATTGCCACACTTTCACTTTGCGGTAGGAATTTTGGAAAATCTACAGTTACCGAATACAAAATTCTATAAAAGCATTGAGCCCAGATGGTGTTTACCGAATTGCGTCGAATTTTTCCACGATTAAGCGGCATGAAAGTAAAAGAAGGTATGAAGTCTAAAAACTTTATTAAATTAGATTTATATTTCATATCATAATGTTTTTATTTTACAGGAATTCTTAATGGACCGGACATTCGTCGTCTTATGAAGGACCATCAATTTGAGGTTGCATTGAATGATATCGAGCTATTAGCCTGGAATTGTGTGAAATCAGTAATAGAAAAGGTATTAGGAAATCATCGGTCTGAAAACTGGCGAATTTTAATCAAAAATATGCTAACCGCATTTAAAAACTTAAACGTTAGAATGTCATTGAAAATAAATTGTTTGCATTACCATGCCGAAAAATTTAATGAACAATCACCAGCCGAGTCTGATGAACATGGCGAGAGATTTCACCAAGTAACAGCCAGGCTCGAACACTGGTATAGCGGCAAACCACTTGATTCGCTATTAGTTGGAATCTGCAGGAGGAAGAAGAATAAATTTCTAAATAAAAATAAAAAAATTTCATCTTTTCTGAAAAAATCAAAAATTGTAGACAGACTTTAATCACTTATAGCTTATTTTGTTTTGAACTTTGTTTTTTATACGCGTAGAACCCTAGCCTTAAATTTTGCACCTACAGCCCTTAGATACCCCTAGACGGGCCAAATGTATGACCAGCCCAGTGATGCCAAGAGAAATTTCAAAAAATCCCTACGTGTCTAAATAAAATTCCCTCTTTTTTCCCTACAAAAATTATCCCTACACTATTCCCTACGTTAAAAATGTATTGGTTTTAGCTTCAGGCAAACAAATACATACTCTGTTAACATTTCGTAAATATTATAATTAAGGGATTTATTAACATTTATTAAAAAAAAAACCATTTATTAACATCAAGAAAAAACCAAAATAAACATTCTCATACATGTAAAAATTCAATTAAAAAAAAATACTGTGTGACAAATTTAATTTAATTTAATAATTTAATTTGGCAGAAACGCCACTGTATATCCTTCAATCTAGAGTCAAAACTAAGTCAAACTGCGTGTTTGATTGTCATCTCCTCATCTTTTGTCCTTTTTAAAGGACTTAACCTTTCTCAAGAATACTTTTTTTATTAATATAAGTATCTAATATTTTTTACCAAACTCGGAACCAAATAAAAGGGAAGGCTGTGTTGAATATAAAAAAAATCTTTATTTCAAAATTTTAAAAAAAATTTCTTTTAAATATATATCCTTCCACATGCTTAAAAGTTTTATTAACATTTTTTAAAAATTCCAAATTGTATGACTTTATTTCTCTTTGTTTCATTCATTAAACATTCTCCTTTAATATTCGCATATATTTTTAGCGAATGTGAGAGCAAATGCAAATAACAAAAATGTGAACCCAAATATTCGGCTCCCCTAATATATACGTACATGATTGTGGCACTTGTTGAAGATTGCCAGGCTATAAGGGCTCTTAGTAAAATACTACATTTGTACCTAAATGCTATGGTATATGAAAAATTTTAATTTTTAAATGAAAATAAGGCGGCATGAAATAACCCCCCAAAATATAACGCCCCAAAAAAAATATGAAATAACCCCCCAAAAATTTGTACAGAGAACAACAAAAACGATTTTTGGGGGGTTTTTTCTTTTTTTTGGGGTGTTATTTCATTATTTATTTTAGGAAGTTATTTCATATGAAATAACTCCCCAAAAATCTCAAATGAAATAAGTCCCTAAAACTATTTTGGGGACTTATTTAATTTTTAAATTACATATTTTAAAAGTCATAATGATGACAAATTGTGTTTTGTTATATTCACTGCATACGTTTACCAAACATAAAAAAGGGACTAAGTATCAAAAACCATAATTTCAGAATCCTAAAAAAATTGGGATTATTTTTAAGTTCTGAATTTCAGAACTCGGAATCTCTAAGTCCCGAACTTTATAATTTCGAATTCGAAAATCCCGAATCGCTAATTTAAGCTTTTCTGCATAGCCGGCCTTCGGCCGGGCGCAATGATTTTATCCTCTATGGTATTTCAAACATCGGCTTCGCTTACTAAAGCTTTTCTGTTTAGTCGGCCTTTGGCCGGGCGCAAGAACTTTTTCCTCTATAGTATAACAAACACCGGCTTCGCTAACTAATGCCTTGTGCCCGACCGAAGACCGGGTTAGCAGAAAAGCTTTAGTTAGCGAAGCCGGTGTTTGGAATACAATATAGGGGAAAAATCCTTGCGCCCGGCCGAAGGCCGGCTATGCAGAAAAGCTTTAGTTAGCGAAGCCGGTGTTTGGAATACTATAGAGGAGAAAATCCTTGCGACCGGCCGAAGGCCGGCTATGTAGAAAAGCTTTAGTAAGCGAAGCCGGTGTTTGGAATACTATAGAGGAGAAAATCCTTGCGCCCGGCCGAAGGCCGGCTATGCATAAAAGCTTTAGTTAGCGAAGCCGGTGTTTGGAATACTATAGAGGAGAAAATCCTTGAGCCCGGCCAAAGGCCGGCTATGCAGAAAAGCTTTAGTTAGCGAAGCCGGTGTTTGTTATACCATAGAGGAAAAAGTCTTTGCGCCCAACCAAAACTGAACAATATGTATTATATTGGGGTCTTATTTCATTTCTGGAATTGGGGAACTATTTCATATGAAATAAGTCCCTAAATATTGGGGACTTATTTCATTTTGATTTTGGGAGTTATTTCATTTCATTAGGGATTTATTTCATTTTAAGAATTGGGGATTTATTTCATATGAAATAAGTCCCTAAAAATTGGGGATTTATTTCATAATTTTTTTGGGGACTTATTTCCTGGGGAGTTATTTCATGCCGCCGAAAATAATACGAATATTTACGTATCTTAACACAATATATTGAAAATGAGACAATATTTTGAAAATTCCCTACATTTGCCTTAAAATAAAATATCTGAATTTTTTTCCCTACGCCGTAAATTTTCCGAAAAAATTCCTACAAAAAGGGAAAATTCCCTACTATTGGCATCACTGGACCAGCCCCACTTTATTTTTCATATCAATCATTTATTTCTAACATACCCACCCGCTATCTCCATTCCTTAAGGGGGCTTCCATACAAAATGTTCAATGAAGACTAGAAATATATTGAAGAAAAAGTCACATAAATGCCCAGGAGTCGCCCCTAGGGGGATAAAATGTATGACTGACCTCCATTAGTTTTTTGTTCTTAACATTTTCTCAAATTATACTTTCCCTTTATCCCATACAAAAATGCGTTTTATGAAATTCTCAAATTAATTAAAATTTGTCGACTTTTGTGAATAAAATCAAAAGTTGCAAACAGATTTTAATCATTTATGGCTTGTTTTGTGTGGAATTTCGTTTTAATACGTCTGAAAAAAATTAGAAGCATAGCTGCATTTTCCAATTTTTTATGAATTTTTAAAAAACAAAAATTTCGAAATTTTGTAAAAAAAATTATTTTTTTTTCCAAAAAAAAAAAAATTATGTTTCTAAAACGACTAAAGATATTAGAAAGAAGTTTTACTTTTCTTAAATTTCAGTTTTTTAAGTTTTTTGAATAAGCTGAAGGGTTTTTGATTTATGTTGTGCAACCTCCTCCATTTTCGAAATAACGGTATATCTCGAAAACCATAGAAAATCTTAAAAAACCGCGGGCACCACTGGATTCAGCGTACCCGAATTATGTTAAAACTCTAGGTGCCTAGCTTGTCACGAAAAAAAGTGTCAATTTCTTGCACAGTGTTATTAACCGTCATTATAAAAAGAGAAGATTTTACTAGCATATAAAAAAAAAGTATATTTTTACCAATAATATCTTCTAAATTTAAATTGCAGTTTCGAAACAACAAAACATTTTTTAGGTTTGTGGACGTTA